>JAJPUD010004201.1:120711-169301 GCA_023553655.1 Myrmecobius fasciatus
GAGTTCATCCCATTCACATTCACAGTTAAAATAACTATATCTGTATTCCCTGCCATCTTATTTACCCAGAGTTATGATTTTCTCTTCCCTTTCCCCTCTCTCCCTTCCCCCCTCCCCAGTACTTTGCTCTTGATGACCACCTCCCACCAATAATCCTCCTCCCTTTAGAGCCCCTCCCTCCCCTTTATACCTTTCCCCTAATCCTTCTATTATTTTATCCCTTTCCTTTTCTCCCCTCCCTCCTACCTTCCCACAAGGAGGGTCAGGCCTTTCTTTGAAGCCAAATGTGTCTGATATACTCTCTTAGAGTCCAATCTAATGAGAGTAAGGTTTACACAATACTTGTCGCCCTCCGTTCTTTCCCTCAATTATATTAGATCTTCTATGTCTCTTTATGAGATTTTGCCTTATTTTACCTCCTTTATTTTTACTTTATTTTGCCTCCTTTCCCCCCCCCCCTTTTTCTTTTTCAGTATGGTATCCCTTCCACCTCTAATTTCTTTTCCAATTAATAATCTTTTTTTGATGGAGAAATATATCACCATTTTGAAGAGAAAATCTATCAGAGCAGCTAGCTCTAGTACAAAGACAAGAGAGAGTTTATGTGATGAAAATATAGAAGTATAAAGTAAAAAGCCCAACTCAAAAAAAAAATGTCATCCATTATACTGGGATTAACAAGAGTTGTTGATGTATTGGAATGAGTACTGTGTTTAGTAGAATTGCTTTAGCTAGAGATTGTATGAAACTTAATAAATTGAAACATTATTTTATATATGCAGAATGCATTGGCAAAAGGAGAATTATTCAGTGGAAACTATATGTTTTTATTTAATAAACAAAAGAAAAATTAAAAAAAATCTGTGACAAAAATAATTGTTTGCATAAAAGATTATTTACAAAATTGGAAATGTAAAAAAATAGCTTTATTTCATAAGAAAAATGTTCTACTTATAGTTAATGGAATGGTTAAAATAATGTTCAGTTTAAAGAGCTTTGAATTTGTGCATAATGTGATAGGAGGGTGGTTTATCCATATGGTAAATACCTGTTTCATTGAACATAGAAACACCAGATGCAGTTAAAGATGTTCATTTGATTACATAGATATGACATGTTGATGGATGTCAGGGAAAATTTGTTACTTTGCAGATCTATTGATGACACAAAATTTCAACATAACTGACAATTTCTAATAAAAAATATATATGGAAGGAGCATTTAAAACTCTGCAATGATGAAGTTCAGTTGATGTCAGGGCTAACCACAGATCTAGCTTAAAATGTGGTGCCTTTTGCAAAATGGATTAAATTTTTGCTTCACATTCACTTGTCTACTCAGAAGTAAGGAATTATATACAATATTTCAAGTTATAAAAAGTTTATTTTAAAAACTTACAAATTTATTGAGATAAAATCTGGAAAAATTTATTGTGATGATGCAAATTTCACTGATATATCTTTTTTGTGTGAAACAAGGATTTCTTTTGGAGTTGTTATAAAGACAAAATATTGATCTCAATTAGTGGGTTGAAAAATGATTATAAGTAGCAATATCTTAATCACAGCACATTAGTATCAATCATTATCACAGCAATACTATGTTGAAGAAAATAATTAAAAAGCAAGCACCTTGATAATATTAGTAATATTATTATGGTCATTATTTTATGTTATAATTATAAACATAAAATATTTTATAAATAATATATACATGGAGTTATTTTGTTATGTTTAATAATTCTTATCATAAAATATTAAATCCTTTATTCTTTTTAGATAAAATATAAACTAAGAAAATTATCTGTGTTGTTATTTTATAAAAAGTGGGGGAATTGTGATAATTTTTTTTATGGTCCATCACCACATAAGATTTGGAAGCCACTGGCTTATACTACTACATAACAATGTGGTTTAAAATAACAGTGATTTCTTGAAACTTCCTAATTTTAAAGGGTGATTATATCTTGTTGATCTTTCATTAGCTTAGCTTAATGGTGTCCTTGGCCCAAGTTACTGACTCATTAGTTTCTATTAATTAGAATTCCATGGAATTTAGTTGAAATGCCATAGCCTTAATTATATTAATGAATGAAATTGATGAATGTTTAAACATTTGATACTGTGAACAGCATGAATGTGTGATGAATGCAACCTATAGGAATGTTGCTTTCCTATAAGAATTAAAATATACAAAATTCATTCTAGCTTTAAATCCTCAAAAGAAATACATTTTGAGATTTGCTCATTTTTATATGACGTTAATTTGTTTGGTCTCATTACTTTTAATTCTTACCTTGAGGCTAAGTAAGGCTCATTTTCTTATGTATTGAAAAAAGAAGCCAAAGTTTAAAAAAAAAACTTATTTCTTAGTATGTAAAGAATGAGATTATTTTTTGTGAGCTTTGGGAGGAAATATACATTGGACTGGAGTATTCTGCTTTTGAGGGGATGGAAACTATTCTTTTATCTATTAATATTTCTTTTATTAGTTGCTTGGTGGGGAAGGTGCAGATGGATGTCTCCTTATTTTAGAGTAGACTAAATTCACCACTACTGGAGTACTATGCACTTTCTATGTCATTAGGAAATCTTTTGATTGCCTTGGGACTGGAATAATGTACCAATGAAGTCATCTTTAAGAGCTCAAGCTATTTTTGAGTTTTTTGGTGGAAAGACCTTGTTCTTCAAAGTCATGTAGTAGTGTACATGTAGTGTCCACAGTAAAAAGATGGATGCACTTGACTTCCACAGAGACTTCATTCTATGCCATGTTACTGTGCAACAGTAAGGCCAGGATGTTATATAGTTTAAAGGAAGGAAAACTATTAAGATAATTTGTATCTGAATCCTTACTCTGTATATGACTTTTGGCAATTCATTTAGATTCTCTGAACCTTGGAATTTTCTTTTATAGGATGAATGGGTGTTGGACTATCACCTCTGAGGTGCATTCTAATTCTAAATCTATGATATGACATTTTGAATACTTTAACAATGGTAGAGAAGGTTGTGGAAAAAAAGCCACCAGTAAGTGCTTAATAAATGTCTGCTAAAGGAGTGAATGAATTGTATTTTAATCAATGGAAAATGGTCATATTATGATAATCCAAGTTGTAGATTAAGCATTAATTAGTTATTGATAATGGAATTTCACTTTCTTGAATCCTTATGTTATTTAAAAAAACCTCTTAAGTACAAAGATAGTATGTTGGGATCATTTAATTCAATATTCTTTATTTTATAGATCAAGAATATTAAATCTGGAATAATTAAGTAACAGCTAAGGTCACATAGTAAATGGCAGAAGTGGGATTTAAACCCAGTTTCTCAAGCTCCAATGCAGGGCTCTTTCAGCTAAATTGCATTTTCCTCCCATATTTTTCTACGGGCTACTGAAATGTAGTTTTCTTTGTTATTGGATGCATTAAAATGGAATTTTATTATTAGGTGAAGAGGAAGGGGTAATAGAGTGACTTTTATGGTTATTAAATAAAGCTCTGCTTGTTTTTATTGAACAATATATTTTACCTTGATCAAGGTCATATTACAGAAGGGATCAACTATCTTTATTCAGATGTGTTTCATCAGCAAGCATATTTAAATTTTTTCCCTACTGCCTTAGTAGTGAAATCATTTTGCAAATGTTTTCTCTGGGGTTGTATTTCTCTTCTCTCCCCCGCCCCCATAGTAACCAATACAAAGGTTTAAAAATGTTTTGAAAATAGTTTTATAGGCCAAAATAACATTTTCTGTGGTTGTGATGATAGGAGGAAAACTGTGCTGCTTATCTATTTGGAAAGTATTTTAATATACTGTGTCATAGCTAGAAGAAACAGGATTGAAAATGTTAATGTCAGTACATTATAACTTCACTGGCAATTGAAGTTCCCTTGTAAGAGTTTGAGGGAGTACGAAGCATTTTTCTCCTTGTGTGTAAATGAATCAGGAAAAAAAGCAATGTCAGGAAGCTTGTGATAAGAAAGGTTACAATGCAAATCCTTTGAACACAGAGTGAGTTTTTTTGTTTTGTTTTTTTTTGTTGTTCCTCCCTTCCTTCCTTCCTTCCTTCCTTCCTTCCTTCCTTCCTTCCTTCCTTCCTTCCTTCCTTCCTTCCTTCCTTCCTTCCTTCCGTCCTTCCTTCCTTCCTTCCTTCCTTCCTTCCTTCCTTCCTTCCTTCCTTCCTTGCATCTGCATTTAACTAATATCAGTTCTTCTCTGGATACAAAGAGTATGCTTCATCATTAGTCCTTTGGGATTATCTTAGATCATTGTATTTCTGAGAATAGCTAAATCATTCACAATTCTTCATCAAAGAATATAATATTCTTCTGCTTCTTTTTACTTCACTATGCATCAGTTCATGTAAGTCTTTCCAAGTTTTTCTGAAATCATTCCATTTGTAATTTCTTATAGCACAATAATGTTTCATTACAATCGTGTACCGCAGCTTGTTTAGCCATTCCCCTTTTGATAGGTATTCCTTTGATTTCCAATAATTAGCTATTACAAAAAAGCTGTTATATTTTGTACAAATAAGTACTTTCCCCTTTTTTGTATGTCTTTGGAAGATAGAACTATCATTGGCATTGCTGAATCAAAGGGTATGCAGTTTTATAGCCCTTTGGGCATAGTTTAGAGATATTTCTGTCCAAAGTAACACAGTTGACTATGACATTCCTGAGTAAATGTCTTGAAGCAGATATTGTTTTACTGATAAAAGCTTTTGTCATTGTAGACATGGCTATAAATTGAAAAGAAAGAAATGAAGACATTAGATTCCTTAAGACATATAGAGAAATGGCAGGACTTGACACATTGGAATATAACATTTTTTTATTTTATTCAAGACATATATAAGATATCTTTTTTTCAGATCTGGATGGTGTTCCACAATGGCAATGCAATTTTTTTAAACTAAAGGCTCTGCTTTCGTTTTGCCTTATGATTACTATAGTTTTGACACTTTTAAATTTCTTAGCAGCTACAGTATGGATGAACTGTTGCTTTTTTATTAGCCAAGGGAACTAAACCATTTCCACATACAAATACAAATTTGATAGCGGATCATATTAGTAAGCTTATTGGCAGAATGTTTTTTTGTTTTTTTCCACATTTCCCAAAGGAACTGGGCTAGTCACTTAATTTCATGAAAAGATTGTTGTTGTTCATCATTTGTTTTTGAAGAGGATCCATTTTATCATGGGGTATCTTGACTACCACCAGAATTGGGAAAAAAAAACCTTGAGAAAGATAAAAATCAAACAAACAAAAAGATAAAAACATAATGATTCAATCCATAGTCTCCATAGTTCTCTCTCTGTTGCGGATGATATTTTCCATATCAAGTCTTTTGGAATTGCCTTGAATCACTGCATTGCTGAGAAGATTGATTATCACTTAATCTTATTTCTATGTGCACTGTTCTCTTAGTTCTGCTCATTTCACTCAGCATCAGTTCAAGTCTTTCCAGGCTTTTCTGAAATCAACCTGCTCATCATTTCTTTCAGAATGATAGATCAAGGGCTTGAAGAGACAAGGAATCATCAAATTTCAAACCTTCATTTTATGGGTGAGGAAACTGGACTCCAAAAAAGTTAAGTAAATCCTCAGATTCCTTTGTCTCAGACATGAGTCTGTGAACTGTCAAATCAACAATGACTGTCCTGCCAAAGGATGCTCTTAACATAAAACTACACATTCCTCTCTGCCCTTATTCCAGATTAACTGTGGTATTCCCAGAAGACCATTAGAGTCTCAAAATAGGACTCTCCTCTTTTGGAAATGTAGATAAGACAATTCTGTCAGAAACTTCAGATAATGAATGGGTGGGACAAAGAAAACTTATAAGGTGTGAGAGGTAGCATAGTTGGCACAGGGATAGTTTTGGTTCTGGTCTTGTTTTTGATTCATACTGGATGTGTCTATGAGCAAGTTACTTTATCTCTCAATAATTTAGTTCACTGATATCAAGCTTAAGAAAAATAGGGGCCATTATACCATAAATAAGAGTCCCTGCTGGTACATATGAACTTAGAAAATCAATTATTAACATTATATATATTTTATTATATTTTTTGTTCAATTTCTTAAATGTTTCCCAGTTATATTTTATCTTGGATAAAACATTCGGAGCATCAGAGCAGTTACTTTTGTGTATTGATACAAAATATTATCTACACAGATGAAATAAAATCTGTATAAAAATAAGAAAGTATTCTCTATGGAAAGTTACTTAAAGTGAAGAGGCAATATCTTTTGAGTGAGAAGTTCTTAAATTCTCTCTATCTCTCCCTTTTACCTTCTCTCCTTTTCTTTTTCTCTCTCTGTATGGATCTGTTTGGCATTCTGGTAAATAAATAGAATGAGTATAATAAGTAAGACTAATAAGTAGAATAAATAGAATAAGATGAATTATGAAGTAGGATTTACTACATCTATGAAAATTTTTTTTTTTGAAAAAACCAAAAGAAATTCATTAGAAGATACTAATATAGCTAGTTTGCTAAATTGAAGATGAACTTAAAGAACACATGGAGTGATAGAAGTTAAATATTTCATATAAATCTCCTTGTTCCATGTAGATTAAAATTTTTGATGATTGTTATGAGAGCTATGAAAATATTTTTAAAGGTTTATGGATTTTAGGTTAAAAACAACTTTTTTGGATCCCATATTCTTGTAAAACAATTTCAATTTAAATGCAGTCCATATGCAATACTAGAACACTGGATATCTACAATGAGCTAAGGTAGCTAGATATGCAGAAATGATAACCAGGTTATAGGAAGAATACATCTTTTGGTTTTTTCAATGCTTCCCATCAGGTGAATAGATGAAAACTGCTATATTGAGCTGGGCTTATGGAGGAGACCTTGCCCTGTGGAAGCTTAACATTGACTTTATCCTAAAAATGGTCTATCTTTCTCTCCCCTCCTTTCAGTGAGACTATCAGGAATGTCATGCAAATGGGAATAGAACTAAGGAATTAGAAAATAACATAAACACTAGGACATCAAACTTAATATCCAAATGAATTTTTGTGTCTCAATGTATTTTGAAAGGATTACTCTCTCTCTCTCTCTCTCTCTCTCTCTCTCTCTCTCTCTCTCTATATATATATATATATATATATATATATATATATATATTTAATTTCATTTTATTTGCAAAACATGTATGGGTAATTCTTCAACATTAAACCTTACATGTCTTTCTGTTATAGATTTTTCCCCCCAACTCACCACCCCTCCCCTAGATGGCAGGATATCCACTACATGTTCATTATGTTAAAATAGTTGGCAAATCGAATATATGTATACATATTTCCAAACTTATCATTGTTGTGCAAGAAAAATTGTATCTACACAAAAGACATATCAGATAAAGGAAACACAATGTAAGCAAACATCAATCAAGAGTATGAGAATGTTATGTTGTGGTCCACTTTTCATATCCCTCTCTCTGGGTGTATATGGCTTTCTTCAGTGAACAATTGGAAGTGGTTTGAAACATTTCATTGTTGAAGAGAGCCATGTCCATCAGAATTGATCGTCATATAGTATTGTTGTTGCTGTGTATAACGATATCCTGGTTCTGCTCATTTCACTCAGCATCAGTTCATGCAAGTCTCTCCAGGCCTCTCTGAAATTGTCCTGCTGATCATTTCTTACAGAACAATAATATTCCATAATATTCATATACCATAATTTATTCAGCCATTCTCCAATTGATGGGCAACCATTCAGTTTCCAGTTTCTAGCCACTACAAAAAGGGCTGCCACAAACATTCTTGAACATGTGGGGTCCTTTCCTTCCTTTATGATTTCTTTGGGATATAAGCCCAATAGAAATGCTACTGGGTCAAAGGGTATGCACAGTTTGATAACTTTTTGAGCATAGTTCCAAATTGCTCTCCAGAATGGCTGTATCCGTTCACAGCTCCACCAACAATGCATCAATGTCCCAGCCTTCACACATCCCCTCCAACATTCATCATTAACTTTTCCTGTCATTTTAGCCAATCTGACAGGTGTGTAGTGGTATCTCAGGGATGTCTTGATTTGCATTTCTCTGATCAATAGTGATTTGGAGCACCTTTTCATATGACTACAAATAGTTTTAATTTCATCCTCTGAAAATTGTCTGTTTATAACCTTTGACCATCTATCGATTGGAGAATGGCTTGAATTTTTATAAATATGAAACAATTCTCTATATATTTTAGAGATGAGACCTTTATCAGAACTCTTAAATGTAAAGATGATTTCCCAATTTATTGCTTCCCTCCTAATCTTGAGTGCATTGGTTTTGTTTGTACAAAAACTTTTTAACTTAATATAGTCAAAGTTATCTATCTGGTTTTCAATTAAGAGTTCCAGTTCTTCTTTGGACATAAATTTATTCCATCTCCATAGGTCTGAGAGGTAAACTATATTGCATTCCTCTAATTTACTTATAGTATCACTCTTTATATCCAGCTCATAAACACATTGAGATCATATCTTGGTATGTGGTGTTAGATGTGGTTCAAGCCCTAATTTCTTCTACACTAGTTTCCAATTTTCCCAGTAGTTTTTGTCAAATAGTGAGTACTTATCCCAGAAGCTGGGGTCTTTGGGTTTATCAAAGACCAAATTGCTATACTTATTGCCTAGTTTGTCTTGTGATTCTATCCTATTCCAATGATCGACTACTCCATTTCTTAGCCAGTACCAAATGGTTTTGATGACCGCTGCTTTGTAATATAGTTTTAGATCTGGTACAGCAAGTCCACTATAATCAGCCTTTTTTTTCATTAATTCTCTTGAAACTCTTGACCTTTTGTCCTTCCAAATGAATTTTGCTCCTATTTTTTCTAGATCTGTAAGATAATTTCTTGGGAGTTTGATTGGTATGGCACTAAATAAGTAAATTAGTTTGGGTAGTATTGTCATTTTTATTATATTTACTCGGCCTACCCATGAGCATTTTAAGTTTTTCCAATTGAATAGATCTGATTTTATTTGTGTGAAAAGTGTTTTGTAGTTTAGTTCATATAGTTCCTGACTTTCCCTTGGCAGATAAATTCCCAAATATTTTATACTATCAACAGTTATTTTGAGTGGAATTTCTTTTTGTATCTCTTTCTGCTGAACTTTGTTGGTAATATATAAAAATGCTGATGATTTATGTGGATTTATTTTGTATCCTGCAACTTTGCTAAAGTTGTGAATTGTTTCTAGTAGTTTTTTAGTTGAGTCTTTAGGGTTCTCTACGTATATCATCATGTCATCTGCAAAGAGTGATAATTTGCTTTTCTCATTACCTACTCTAATTCCTTTAATCTCTTTTTCTTCTCTTACTGCCAAATCTAACATTTCTAAGACAATATTAAATAGTAATGGTGACAGTGGACAGTCTTGTTTCACTCCTGATCTTATTGGGAATGGTTCTAGTTTGACTCCATTACATATGATGCTTGCTGAAGGTTTTGAGTAGATACTAGTAATCATTTTAAGGAAAAGCCCATTTATATCTATACTCTCCAGTGTTTTTAATAGGAATGGGTGTTGGATTTTATCAAAGGGTTTTTCTGCATCTATTGAGATAATCATATGGTTTTTGTTAATTTGGTTATTAATATAATTGATTATGATAATTTTTTCCTAATATTGAACCAGCCCTCATTCCTGGTATAAATGCTACTTGTTCATGGTGTATTATCCTGGGGATAACTTTCTGTAATCTCATTGCTAAAATTTTGTTTAAAATTTTTGCATCTTCTGTTTTCCTTCTTAGGTTGTTTTTTTTCTTCTTCTCTTTCTAGATCTGATGTTTCTTGTGCAGTAAGATAACTGTATAGATATGTATACATGTATTGTACTTGTCATATAATTTATCCTATCTAGCATGTATTAGATTACCTGTCATCTAGGGTTCGGGGGCGGGGGGGAGGGAAAGGAAAAGCTTGGGAAAAAAAAAGTTTTTTTGCAAAGGTCAATGTTGAAAGGTCACTCATATGTTTTGCAAATAAAAAAGCTTTATTAAAAAAATAAATAAATAAATAAAATTTTTGCATCAATATTCATTAGGGAAATGGGTCTATAGTTTTCTTTCTTAGTTTTCTCCCTACCTGGTTTAGCTATCAGCACCATATCTGTGTCATAGAAGGAATTTGGTAGTACACCTTCTTTCCTTATTTTTAAAAATAGTTTATATAGTATTAGGATTAATTGTTCTTTGAATGTTTGGTAGAATTCACATGCAAATCCATCTGGCACTGGAGATTTTTTCTTAGGGAGTTGGTTAATAGTTTGTTCTATTTCTTTTTCCAAAATGGGGCTATTTAAATAATTTATTTCCTCTTCTGCTGACCTAGGCAATCTATATTTTTGTAGATATTCCTCCATTTCATTTACATTATCAAATTTATTGGCATAAAGTTGGGCAAAGAAACTCCTAATTATTACTCTAATTTCCTCTTCATTGGAAGAAAGTTCTCCCTTATCATTTTTGAGACTAACAATTTGATTTTCCTCTTTCCTTTTTCTAATCAAATTAACTAAAGGCTTATCTATTTTGTTGGTTTTTTCATAAAACCAACTCTTACTTTTATTTATTAATTCAATAGTTTTCTTATTTTCAATTTTATTGATCTCCCCTTTATTTTTCAGAGTTTCCAATTTGGCATTTAATTGAGGGTTTTTAATTTGGTCTTTTTCTAGCTTTTTTAATTCTAAGCCAAGTTCATTGATCTTCTCTTTCTCTGTTTTATGCAAGTAAGCATGTAGAGATATAAAATTACCCCTTATAACTGCTTTAGCCATGTCCCACAAATTTTGGTATGTTGTCTCATTATTGTCATTCTCCTGCATGAAATTATTGATTGTGTCTATGATTTGCTCATTCACCCATTCCTTCTTCAGGATTAGATTATTTAATTTCCAATTAACTTGTGGTCTATTTTCTCCTGGCCTTATATTACATGTGAGTTTTATTGCATCATGATCTGAGAAGGATGCATTTACTATTTCTGCTTTTCTGCATTGGATTTTGAGGTTTTTATGCCCTAACACATGATCAATTTTTGTATAAGTTCCATGAACCCCTGAGAAAAAAGTATACTCCCTTCTATCACCATTCAATTTCCTCCAGAGATCTATCATACCTAACTTTTCTAGCCTTTTGTTTACCTCCCTAACTTCTTTCTTATTTATTTTCTGATTAGATTTATCTAATTCTGGGAGAGCAAGGTTGAGATCCCCTACTGGTATAGTATTACTGTCTATTTCTCCTTGCATCTCTGTTAGTTTCTCCTCTAGGAATTTAGATGCTATACCAATTTATATATATAACTTGGTGCATATATGTTTAGTATTGATACTGCTTCATTGTCTATGGTACCCTTTAGTAAAATGTAGTTTCCTTCCTTATCTCTTTTAATTAGATCTATTTTTGTTTTTATTTGATCTGAGATAAGGATTGCTACCCCTGCCTTTCTTTGTTCACCTGAAGCATAGAAGATTCTGCTCCAGCCCTTTACCTTCACTCTGTATGTATCTCTATGTTTTAGATGTGTTTCTTGTAAACAACATATTGTAGGATTCTGGCTTTTTTTTAATCTGGCTACCTGCTTCTGTTTTATGGGAGAGTTCATCCCATTCACATTCACAGTTAAAATAACTATATCTGTATTTCCTGCCATCTTAGTTACCCAGAGTTATGATTTTCTCTTCCCTTTCCCCTCTCTTCCTTCCCCCCTCCTCAGTACTTTATTTTTGATGACCACCTCCCACCAATAGTCCTCCCCCTTTAGAATTCCTCCCTCCCCTTTATAACTTTCCCTTAATCCTTCTATTAGTTTATCCCTTTCCTTTCCTCCTTTCCCTCCCACCTTCCCACAGGGGATCAGGCCTTTCTTTGAAGCCAAATGTGTCTGATATACTCTCTTAGAGTCCAATCTAATGGGAGTAAGGTTTACACAATACTCGTTGCCCTCCCTTCTTTCCCTCAATTATATTAGATCTTCTATGTCTCTTTATGAGATTTTTCCTTATTTTACGTCCTTTATTTTTACTTTATTTTGCCTCCTTCCCACCCCCCTTTTTTCAGTATGGTATCCCTTCCACCTCTAATTTCCTTTCTGTTATTATCAAAGAAAAATTGAATTATACCCCCATTCTTTAAGGATACCTATAGTAGAAATATAGTTCTCAAGAGTTCTTTCCTTTTTACCTTTTTATGCTTCTCTTGAGTTCGGTATTTGGAGGTCAAATTTTTTGTTCAGATCTGGTCTTTTCATTAGAAATAGGTGGATTTCTCCTGTATCATTGAATGACCATCTTCTTTCCTGGAAGATGATGCTCATTCTAGCTGGATAACTTATTCTTGGCTGTAATCCAAGTTCTTTTGCCTTTCGGAATATCTGATTCCAGGCCCTTCGATCCTTTAAAGTGGAAGCTGACAGATCCTGTGTAATTCTAATTACAGTTCCTCGGTATTTGAACTGTTTCTTTCTAACTGCTTGCAATATCCTTTCCTTGGTGCGATAGTCCTGAAATTTGGCCACGATATACTTTGGGGTTTTAATTTTGGGGTTCTTTCAGGAGGTGATCGGTGAATTCTTTCAATGCCAATTTTGCCTTCTGATTCTAAAACATCAGGGCAATCCTCTTTCATGATTTCCTGGAAGATAGCATCAAGGTTCTTTTTTTTCATCAGGGCTTTCAGGGAGTCCAATAATCCTTAGATTGTCTCTCCTGGATCTGTTTTCCAAGTCAGTTGTTTTTCCTAGGAGATATTCATATTTTCTTCTATTTTTTTCATTTTTTTTGTTTTTGTTTGATTCTTGAAGTCTTATTGAGTCATTTACTCCTATTTGTTCAATTTTAATTTTTAAAGTATTATTTCCTTCAGTTATCTTTTTTAGCTCCTTTTGTAGCTGGCCAATTGAAATTCTTGATTCAATGCCTTCTTTTTCCATTTTGCCAATTTTATTTTTCAGTGAATTGTTGTCTTTTTCCAATTCACCAATTTTGTTTTTCAGTGAATTGTTGTCTTTTTACAATTCGCCATTTTTATTTTCCAGTGAATTGGTGATTTTTTCCAATTCACCATTTTTATTTTCCAATGAATTGGTCATTTTTTCCAATTCACCAATTTTGTTTTTCAGTGAATTGTTTTCTTTTTCCAATTCACCAGTCCTGTTTTCTAGTTTTTGATATCTCTGTTGCCCTGATCTCAATTTATTTCCCCATTCTTCTTCTAGCTCTCTTTTGAGATTCTTTATGCAGTCTTCCAGGTAAGCCTTCTGGAAGGGAGACCAGCTTAAGTCCGCCTTTGTGGCTTCATCTGGGATTGTTTTCAAATCTCAGGATCTGGGGACTGCTCTACTCTTTCTCCATAGAAGCTGTCTATGGTGAGAGCTCTCTTCTGCTTCTTACTCATGGTTTTGAGCTGAGGTATCAGTCACCAGCAGGGAATACTGCCACAGTTTCAATTTGCCCTGGGGCAGTTTGCCGGGTTGACTTTCGGTCTGAGGCTGGTTGGGCTAGATCTACACTAAGACCGTGTTTTCAGCAGCTCTCAATCCACCCTTTATCAAAGGCAGATCTGCCAAAGCATCTGCCCACAAGCAGAGCAAAGTGGGCCAGGCATCTCCCAGCGGCTTCCTGGGTGCCTAAAATCCACCTCTGTAGCAGCTTGATTTCCGCCCTGGGCGTGCTGGTGTCTGATCGCGGCCAGTGGCCGATTCCTCTGAGACTAACCTCTGGAGTTTTTTCGAAGTAGATTGTTGATAGAAGTGCGTTGTAGTCCAAGTGTTTGGTGGAGCCCTCACTCCAAAACCAGTTCGGAGTCTCAATTTGTCTGGGTCTGAAGGAAGGTCTCAGGAGCTCACAGAGAATGCTGTCTGCAGTTCACCATCTTGGCTCTGCCCCCGGATTACTCTATTTATTGAATTTTAATCTTTTATGGGAAGTGTGAGAACCTGATATAGTTATTTAGAACTTCTAGAAGCCAGTGGGATTTGAAATAAAATTTCAAAGTCCTAGTAAACAAGTTGATGAGGCATTGCAAAGTAAATAAGTAATTTCTAAGTCTTTATTTAAAAGAATCTGAACTCATACTTCAATCAGAGCTATCTTTCCAACTTTTTCTTTTGTTTCCCATTAATATGTCCTAAATATGGCCTGAGGTTAGGTAGAGAGTCAAATCTAGTATAAGGACTGAGTCTTGGATCAATCAATGAATAAATAAATCAACAAGTATTCAAAAATATCTATTATGTATTAAGCACTATGTTAGGTAGTGCGGCTATAATTTTAAAGTGAATTGTCATCCTCTAGGAACTTAATTCTGTTAGGAGCAGCCTGGAGAGAGAAGGGAAAACAACACGTTCACAGATAAGTAGACAGAGGATACATACCCAATTAAAAAAAACAATTTCAGAGAAAGGCATGAATAATTGGGGTAACCAAGAAAAGACCTCCTATTCAAAGGCATAGAGATACACTATTGAACACTTATATAAGGGAACAGTAAATAGACCAGTTTGGATAGTATTTAGAGTACCTGAGGGGGAGTAATGTACAATTGAACTGGAGAAAAAAAATAGACTCATGTCAATCTTATTTGCTGGAAGATCCAGATTTGGAAGGCTTTAAAATGTCAAATTTGTATTTTATTTTTGAGGCAATATATAATAACTAGAATTTTTTGAGCAAGTGAGTGACAGTCGTTGTGCTTTAGGAATGTCAATTTGGCAGCTATGTGGAGGATGGCCTGAAGAATAGAGGCAGGGAGACCAATTAGGATGTTATTACACAAGTCCAGTGAAGAACTGATGAAAACCCAAAGTAGTATGATGGTGATGTGAGTTAAGAGGAGATGGATATAGTAAATATTGAAGAGTAAGAATTGATAAAATTTGGCAAGAGATTGGTTACAGGAGATGAGTGGAAATGAAAAGGCATCTAGAAAAATAATGGTAAGTATATCTCTAGTAAGATGAGGGGTGGAGGTCACAATAATGGTTTTTGTTTTGAACATATTTAGTTTTTTTTTTTTCTCTGAGGCATTTGGGGTTACGTGACTTCCCCAGGGTCACACAGCTAGTGTCTAAAGCCAGATTTAACTCAGGTCCTCCTGACTTCAGGGCTGGTGCTCTATCCACTGGGCCACCTAGCTGCCCCCTTATTAAGTTTAAGACAATAATTATACATACAGTTGGAGATAGCCATCAAACAATTGAATATTAGAACTTACTAGACTATTAAAAATATAAGTAAGTATGAGGCATAATCTCTCACTTTTTTTAAAGCCTTGACATCTAGTTATTCCTTTGCCACTCTGGTGCCAGTATTTAGAAAAGGCATTTGCATTTGAGGAAGCAGGGAAGACTATATGAACCCATGACGTATTTCCAATATATAGCTATATGTCCTCAAGAATACAAGTAAAAACTAACCTAGTTTTTTTTTTTGGGGGGGGGGAGATATTCTGACATACAGTTCCTTAAAGTTGATGAGGCACCAAAAAAGGATTCATTTTCCATAACCAGATTTGATTTTCAATTATCAAGGTTTTGATTTTAAATGGTTAGACACTTAAAGCATCAAACCTTGCAGAATGTTTTGCCTTCTCTTTTAAGGGAATTTTCTCTAATTGGTCATCAGACATTGGTTATACAGATTATTATCATAAGGAGAACATAGGAGTGGAGAACATTATAAAGACCATAATCTTATATGGGACTACTGAATTGATCCCTTTGATTAAGTAGGTTTGTTGATTAGGCTAAATAGTGAATTAGACTGATTGCTGCTCTCTCTTGGCTAAATTGATCAAATCAATCAAACCAGCCACTTGTAATAATAGACAGAATAAGATTGGAATAAATCCAGAGTGCTTAAATACAGTATTTTCTTCATTTTAAGATATTTCATATTCTAGATTAAAGTGCAGAAAAGTGATGGCTCATCAGAGCACAGATGCCAGATAATGGGGTTGCGTATTGATTTGATGTCAATATGGAAGTAGGTGTCTATTGTTCAACATATTTTGTCAATGTCTTGGATGGTGATAATAAAGGTAGCATGTTTATTGGATTTATAGATAACAGTCTTGGAGGAATAGCTTCACATATTGGAGAATAATCTTCATACCAAAAGGCCTTATGGTACAATGGAAATTGTGTTGGATTTGGAGTAGGAGAACCCAGATTTGAATCCTGGCCCTTCAAGTTACTACTAGCTGTGTGTGACCTATAGCAAATTTCTCTAACTTTCTGGTCTCAGTTTCTTCATTTCAAAAAAGAGGAGGCTATTGCCTAGACATACCTTCTCAATCCTGTATTTACAGATTTTTATTTTATTTCAAAATTAGCTTTTTGTATTTTTATGAATGAAATTTCATCTGATTTCAATCCATCCTCCTAGCCATCTAATACATTGGAATGCTTTCTGTTTTATCCAAGTTCTGTGTCTTAGTTTTGTGATATCTACAAATTTGACAAGCAGTCTTCTACAGTTTCATCCAAGTGCTTGATAGAGATCAAGAACATATCCCTTAGGTATTTTAGTACCTAGCGTCTTAAACTGTGGTTCAGGATTCTATATGGAGTATCATAATAGAATATAGGGGTCACAAAATTAGGATTTATTATCAGTAAATGTTTGATTTGTATGCCTATTTTATATACTTATATATCCAAAGCTATATAAAAGTTTCTCAGGTGAAAGGGGGTTTCAAGTGGAAAAAGTTTAAGAAACCCCATTTTAGTAGAGTCCTTTATCAAATTGATACTGACCTTCTGGTGATTATTTATGAGATCTAATTATTCAACCATTCACAAATCTCTCTGTACTATCATCTAGGCCACATTATTCCAGTTTATACATAAGAATATAATGAAAGGTGCTGTCAAATGATTTTTAAAGAAATTTAGATTTACTATATCTACATCCTTCCTTTGATCTACCAGGCAAACAGTCCTGGCCCCCCAAAAAAAGTTTTCAGCCACACAGAGATGTACTTTATTTTAAAACTACATCTTAAAAATTGTGGTCAATTGCAGTGCAACATTTTTGGAAGGATATTGGGAAACATGAGTATATGTAAAGGGTGAAAATAATTTAACAACAAGGTTTAGCCCTTTTTAGCATGGCCCCTGGGAAGAGGAATTAGAAATAAGTAGTGGTAGTTATGAAAGAGCAAGCAAAATTGTTTGAGTGGAATTATTTTGGGGGAGAGTCACTTTCAGATCACTTTGCCAATCACCTTTCTTCTTGATCTTTAAATCCATGTACCTTTTGAGAAAAGGATATTATCTTCTCAGAGAAGATTCATTTAACAATAACAAAAGAAAATGCTATTTTCTACCTATTCCTCCTTTCTAAACTGATTAACTGACATTTAAAAATTTTAATTTTTAAAAACAGGAAGGCTTATTTTGCCAAAAGGAAAAAAAAAGATTTCAAACTCTTTGATTTAGTTTTAATACTTCTACTTAGAAACTTTGTATATGTTATAAATTTGTAAAAACATTTCCCTTGTCCCTAATCAGATTTATAGGGATCTGTTGCCATCAAACAGATAAACATGTCTCCAGGGATGAGCATATAGTCTTCCCATTGGGAATGGGGAAAGAACAAAACAGTTTTGAATCAGAACCGTATAAATGCCCACAGATCCATCTGTTGTTGGGAACAGATGAGTAGCAAAGCCATGAATCAGAAGTTTCTCTTTGTGTGGTTGCTAAATGATTGCTTGTGTGTTCCATTTCAAGGATTATTAAGCCTTCTCCAAAGCTCAGAGATAAACTCTTGCTTAAAATTACACATTATTTGACAATCTCATTTGTGTTGCCCAAGAATAGAATGGAAATCTCATCAAAAAGCTTAATGTTATTGAAAATCTGGGTAACTTATATGACACAATTTGGGGGCAGTGAATGATACCACTTTTGCATGTATCCCCAGATGAAGAGAAACTGATATGCATCAAAAAACAAGCTTAAGTTTAACTCTTGTCTTGGCTTTTTGGATTACAGAATATTCTTTTGATTTCTATAACATACCGATATAAAAATCAAACTTTCACTTTTGGAATTTATCAAGTCAAGATTGCATATGATGTTGTAACTATCAGGGCTGGCATGAAAATCCCAGAATTATTTTAAAAAATGACCAAATCTGAAGCAAGAGCATTTCCAAGTAGATCAGCATGGGGAGGATGGAACATGTGAAATGATGTTACTGGAGGAGAAATCCAAGGACCATAAACCAGGAAACTGAATTGAGAATAAAGTTAAAAGGAGTGAATAAGATATAAGTTGTGAGCAGACGTGGACATATATCCTTCCTGAGAATGTAGAGATCCTTGAAAGCATTGGTTCTTTTTAGCCTGGCATCTATGTGCTTTTTATCATGGTATGAAGCTTTGGCAGAACATGAACTCAGAGAATGATCATGTTAACACAAATGATCATGGTTTTGCTGTCTAGGATTAATTGTAAAACATTATCATTATCTTCTTTATCATCATATCATTGGTCACTTAGCATTCACATAGAAGTTGCCTGGCAATGAGTTACTTGTGATATTCCCTCTTATCATTTAGAACAGGGATTCTTAACTTGTAGATCCTTGGATGTTTGAATTTGTATGTGAAAATGATGTCTTTATTTTCAATAACTTTGAACTGAAACTTAGCATTTTATTTAATTGTTTAAAAACATGATTCTGAAAAGTCCACCGATTTCTCCAGATTGCCAAAGAGATAGACAAAGGTTCAGATTTCCCACTTTAGTAGAATGCAAATTCTTAAAATCAGTGAGATGGTATATAGTTTAAATAAATACTCTCTGATTGAAAATTATTTTTTCTACTTAGCTTTTTAAAAAGCAATTAATGGGTTGCAGTGATAATTATGGTCAGTGAACCATTTTCACTAGACCTCTGGGAATGATGATTTTTCTCAACAGTTGATTATTTCAAGCTTTTACTCTCTCTCATAGAGGAAACTGAACATCAGGAGTACTGGTATAGCAGTTTTCCCCAGTATCTGGCCAGACCAAACATCAATTACTCAGTGACATTAGGGAAAAATTTTTTTTTTCCTATGCACTATAATGTAATCAAAAATGCTAGATAGAATCAGGGGATTTGGATTTCAATCCTGGCTCTGAAACATGTGTTTGGTGACTGGTTAGTTTCTTAACCTAAGTAATCTTACCTGTAAGTTGTGATTTATGATACTTTTGTTATTTACCTTAAAAGGTTCTTATAAGTGTGACACTTCATCAGAGACTACATTTTCCCATTTGAATTTACAGTTTTGTATCCCCAGAGGCTAGTTTAGTACTCCTGAGCCTCTATTTTTTGATCCCCATTCATAGTCATCCAAGAAACATCATTTAGTTTTTATTGCTGGGAAAGTATAGTATGAATAGTTGTTATAAAACATTTTTTCCTTCTTCCTCACACAACATCCCAGGGCATACTATCCCAGAAATTCACATAGAGTCTATGGGTGAGGGGAAAAGACCCAAACTCAGAGTAAAAAGGGTAGTGGGATACATATGTAGAGAACATATATATCAAAGGGGCAACTTTAAATAACTGGTCTTGAAAGTCTTTTGTAGAGTCCTTTGAAATTCCTTTTAAGTACAATTCTCTGCAAAATAGTCCACTCAGGTGGGCTTCTATGACCCATACCTTTTTAGAGTTCACAGCTGGCACCCTCTCTAATATCATATTCCCTGAAATTTCTATCATCTTTGAATAATTATCTTTTTACAACTTTTTACATTTACAACAGCAGTTGAAGCTGCTTCCACTGCCATTGGCCAATATCATCCTGATAAGTGTGGCTACAATAGACATTCAGCTACTCAAAAATCCATCTCTGTATTTTTGTTTATTTATGATGCAGAGTGGACATAAAGCAGAGAGAGAGGGGTACAGGGGTCCGTCCATGTGCTTGATGGTAGCACAGAGAGTTTCTTCTCATTCAAAGCCACAAAGAAATAGAGGGTTGTTGAGGTGGTTTGCCCATCGTATTTACACACTAAGTTCTTTGAAAGCTCAGTCATAAGTTCTCTAGTTCTAGAGCCAATTAGGGCACATTTTGATATCACTTATTGTGTTCTTCAGTCATACTTGGTTGTACATTGGATTACTCCATTTTTCTGTGTGATTGTTGAAACTGAATTTAGCAGAAAATATCAGCTCTTCTCAACCTCCTCTCTTCCCCCATCTAACCCCATTAAATGAGGAAAGAGCTTTACAAATTTCAAAGTGAAATATAAAAGTGAGTGTGTTGTTATTACCATTTGTACCTTCATATACAATAAACAAGTAGTTTTGCACTTGATGTTATTGTGAATGCACCTGCCCTGAGGCTTTGGCAGCATGAAAGAAGTCTTAGAAGTAGGACGCAAGAGTTATTCATGGGGCCATAAATTCAATCCTAGGAAATAATTCTTAACTATTACTAAAAACAATGGGACCATCTATTCCAGCATCACTACCAGAATTGATTGTATAGTTGGTAACTTTTCAAATAGAGTTTGACTTTGAGGTGGGGGGAAAGGGGTAGCATTAGTGGTGAGAGAGACATTTGAAAAGCCATAACCATTATCAGAGGCACTTACCAATAATAATACATCACCTCATGTTTGCATGTGATTTCTTCTATTGTGCTTTAGAGACCATTTTAAGCAGTAAAATTGCTTTCTATGCTCAGAAATGAAATCACAGCATCTTTCTAGCCAGTGAAATGGGACAGTCATTTGAACCCACAGATAGTCTTTTCAAAAGGGGGGGAATGTTTCCAATTTTCTGCAATCACCCACTCCTCAAAGCAAAGAACAGCAGAGAAGTCATTATAATGAGAGAAGAAAATATATCAAATTCTTTGCCTCTAATTTGACATGTGGTAGTTTAGCTAAATTCATGCTCAGAATAGCAGCAAAATGCTAGTTGTTAATAAGACCCATCATTATCATTAATGTCTTGAACAGACAAATTAGCTTTTATTTATTGATTGAAAGAAAGCCCATTTAAAAAAAATCTTTGAAGAACTCATTTTGGTCTAAAGATAAAAAATGGTGCTACTTAGCATGTTTGCATTGAAAATGAATTGAATGTTTCCAAGTGACAGTAACTGTACATATATTTTTTGTTTTAGAGTCAGACAATTTTTAAAGTCTGTCATCTACTCTGATCCTATCTACCCGATTCTCAATGAGAATGACTAAGCGAACAGTGGTTCTTATTCTCATACTGGAATAAATAGAAGAAGAATTCCATTATCCTCTTGCATACACTTGACCTTTAGAGCTGCCTATCATTAGGAAGGTTATTACTTTTTTTTTTTAAGTGCTTAACAATACTGACAACCATTTTTTGAAGCTGATTGCAGGGAGACTGGGATAATCATTGACACTAGTTAACCTCTGACATTTTGCTTTGGAATCCCACAATGTTTTCAACTTCTACAGCTCTTAGCTGTCTCCAAACAATCACCCTTCTCTAATGACATTAAAAAGAGAAGTTAAAATAGCCAACTACATATAAGCAAGAGTTCCATCAAAATGACTGTTGCACTGACAATTCCATCAGAGAGATTATATGTATAACTGAGAGCATTATAATTTCAGGACTCTCTTCACCAGGGTTGAAGAGAGAATTGAGACCTTCCCCTAGGGAAGAAACAGCAATAAATCAGGGCATTCTTCTTATTTTCTTTTTGTCTATTTTAAGTTTTTTCTGTTTTGAGTCATATTTGAGAGTTTTCTCAAATAAGGGAATTTTCTTCCTATTGCTGGATATTAGAGAAGTAAGAAAGCATTTATGTTTTCTGAAGTACTGTGGTTCTTAGTTAACAAACTTTTCTTAAACATGTTATATGCCATGCACTGTGCTAAATGCTGAGAATACAAACAGACCCAAAAATGTATAATTTCAAGTAGCATACATTTTAGTGGAAAAGAGAAAATCAAACATGTAAATTTTTATACAGTGTGTGGAGAATACTTTGAACAGAGAGAGGTATTAGAAGCTATAGGATTGAGAAAGGACTTGTGCAAAAGATGGGCTGTGAGTTGAGTCTAGAAGGAAGTCATGGAAATTAAGAGGCTACAGTGAGAAGGAAGGCTCTTGCAGACATGAGGGACAACAACTGAAAAGATAAGGAGTTGGGAGATGGAGTGTCATGTGAGAGATAGTGAGTCAGTGTACATGCATCATAGAGTATGTGGAGGAGGAGTAATGTGGAAAGGCTGGAAAGGTAGAGAGAAGAGGTCAAGTAAGGAAGACTTTAAGTCTTTAATAGTGAAATTTATCTTTGTTTCTGGAGGTTTAACAGAGAGCTACCTGAACACCTTAAGGGGTGGCGTGTTGTTACATGCTCAATTCTATGCATTAGAAAAATCACTTTAGTATTTTAGTGAGGTTTGGTTGGAGCAGGGAAAGAGTTGAGACACTAAGAAGACTGTTTCAGTACTTCAGAGGAGAGATGATGACTGGGATTATGGCTAAATGAGTGGTAAGAAGAGAACCCATGTGAGAAATATTGTAAAGGAAAAAAATGACAAGATAAGATTTAAAAAAAATTAACAGCCTGGAATAGTGAATTAAATGCTTTATAGTAAGAAAGATTTGGCTTCAAATCCTGAATTTGATATTAGTTGTTTGACCATAGGCAAGTGAGTTAATCTTTCTACTTCAGTTTGTCCATATTAAACTAGGATGATAATATCTGTAGTAGTTATCTTATAGGATTCTTGTGAGGACCAAGGTGTTTTGCAAACTTTAAATTGCTACATTAAAAACATTAATTATTCTTGAAACAAATTTCTTTTTGTAAAGTTTCAGTAGTTAGTTAATACTATTTTAGATCTAGATTTGTTTTCATTGCTGTTAAAAGAATGGGTCTTGAATTTATAAAGTAGTACTCACTTGAGCCACAAATCTTGTTTAAAAAATACAACTCAAAAATTCCCTATTTTAACATTAATTTATACTTTTGCCCAGTTAAAGGCTAAAACTTTCAATAAAGCTCTCTTCCAATGTCCCATTGTGCTACAAAGACAACAGTGAAATCTTGAACTCCATGTTGATAACTGGCAGATCCTACTCACTCAGCTGTAAAAATATAACCTACAGGCCCAGTGATTAGTTGTATTCTGCTATGTAAGGACCAGACTAGCCAAGTTCAGAGAAATTCATCCTTAGGTTGGGTCTAGGGTAATAAACTTTATGGTCACAGAAATTCTTAACAGTTACAGAGCAGTTGTGATGTACATTGGTGAATGGAGTGCCTACATGATCCCTGGAATATATAAACAAAAAAATGGAGGAATAAAAAGCCATACCACACAACTTGGTACTAGACTAAACTTGGAAGATTATCAGTCATTTGAGCTCTGAGATCACAGTCTCCTGAAAGCTTTTGCTATTTTTACGTTGTAGGCATGACAATTATTTTATTCTGAATTGAATCTTCATCTTTCACTAAAGTCTTAATGCATTTGCACAGGAGATACAAAGCTAACAAAAATGTAGTTTTGCTTTCAAAGAGTTTACAATTGAATAGCAGTAAAAAGCTAGCACTTATATAGTGCTTTAAGTTCTGCAAAACGTTTTACAAATATTATCTCATTTTATCCTCACAGCAGCTCTAATGTAGGTAATAATACTATCCCTCTTTTGCAAATGAGGAAACTGAGGCAGTCAAAGGTTAAGGGACTTTCCCTTCATAGAATTAAATAAGTATCTGAGTCTGGATTTGAACTCTGGCTTTCCTGACTTCAGATTCAATTATCTGTTTATTGAGCCACCTAGCTTTCTTTATACACAGAATATAGATTAGTCATATACACAGATAAATACAATATAAAGCATGACAGTTCAAAAGAGGGTACAAAATGCTGAGATGAGACGATGGAAAGAAAGTAATTTACTTTATATAACTTAGATCTCAAAATTTCATCAGACTCCAACAGTGGATTCCATATATTCAGTAGAACAACTGAAAGATACAGTAGAAATATCAACAGAGAAATTGCCCAGCAAGTGCCCAATAAATATTGGTTCCATGACAAAGAAGATACATTATATGAAAAGTTGCAATCAATTATTTCTCCAAAAACACATAGAAAAATGAACTGATCTGAATTTTACCTCCCTTTAATTGCAGAATGCTTTTTGGTAAAGGTGGTAACCTCCCTATGCTTCTATGAAGATACTGATGTCTAACCAATCAATAAATAACCATTTATTACGTATATCTATCTATCTTTCTATAAATAATGAGAATAGAAATACAAAAGACAGATAATCCTTATCTTCAAGAAGCAGGAACTTTCAAAATTTAGACAATAAAAGGAGGAGGAACTGAAATATAATATTATAGCTACGTGTCTCACAAGATTGATGGGAAGATTAAAAAAAGAGCATAAGGAAATGCTTTGTGAATGTTGGAATTGGTTTTTCAGCAGGTCTTAGCTAACCTAAGTTCCTAGGTACCCAAATACTGCATTGGTCAGCTACACTTAGGGCTCATAATGAGAGATTAGAGAACTATGAGTATAGTAAAAATTTTTAATCTGAGGATCGAGGCCAGTAAACTTTACAAATCACAGCCTTCTTATAGTTGATGAGCAGGTAGGAGGGTTAGCAGCATAGAACACTCATTGAATGACTGCCCTACTCTTTGTCTTCCATTGAGTTTCTGTGAATCTGCTCAGAAACAAAATTAGATACAAGAACAGAGACTCAGGAGATTTAAGCTTTTGATTGAACATACCACTGTTTGCCCAAGCCACCCTTGATGTCTGGAGTTGCTCATACTCAAAAAGTTTTTATATTGCCTTTATTTCCCCTTGTATTCCATCTCTTACTCCTTTCCAGAGAAAGGAGTTCCTTGTAACAAAGTATTATTATTTTTTAAAAATACGAAGATGAGAAAATAATCAACAAAACCAATCAACATGTAGAAAAAAAAATCTGATGTTATAGGCAATATTGTTCACCACTATAAAATTGTGGAGGGAGGAGCCTTCTCTTATCTCTTCTTTGGAACCTGGTCTTTATAATTTCACAGCATACACTTATGATTGTTTTGGTGATTGTTTTTTTTCTGTATACATTGTTATATATATATATTGAGGTGCATGTGTGTGTATTTACATACACACACACACAAATAGAAGGTTTTTTTTTGGCTTCTCTTACTTCCTTCTACATCTGTTCAAATAAGTCTTACCATACTTCTTTGTCATGTTTTTTTGTACTATATATTATAGTGATATTCTATTACAGTTATATATCATAATTTCTTTAACCATTAATAGTCAATGGGCTTCTGCTTTGTTTTCAATCTATTATTACCATAAACAGTTCTGCTTAAATATTTTGGTATGTATAGGGTATTTTTTTTTTATCAATTACTTCCTTAAGATGTTTGTCTGGCAGTGAACTTTCTGTGTCAAATGAATATTTTAGTTGCCTTACTTTTTAAATTCCAAATTTCTTTTCAGAATAGTTGTACCAATTCCTAGCTTGATCAAAAATTCATCGGTGTGCCTATCTTCCCATAATACCTATAGCAATGATTATTCCCATCTTTTGTCATTTTTGCTAATTTGCTGCATATGAAGAAAAACATTAAGGTTGCTTTGAATTACATTTCCCTTATTACTGATCTAGTACATTCTTTCATATGGTTACTAGTAATTACTTTTCTTTTAACGATTGCCAATATCCATTGACAAATTATCTATTGAGGAATAGATTATAGAAGAGCATGGCAAAATTTGGTTGTTCAGAGAAGTTCATCAGTATTGTGCACTGGTTTCATGATGGCATGCTTCTATGGGCTTTGGATAATGGACAGCGCTCTCTCCCTTTCCAAGACATCAATGGAGTAAAGCAGGGCTATATGCTTGCTCCCATGATTTTTAGCATGATTTCTTTCAATGATGTTATGTGACATCTTCAATGAAGAGGAAAATAACATTAACATCAACTATTGCACTGATGCTTGAAGGTGGACCAAGACAAAGGTGGAGAGAGAGTTGATAGACAATTTTTTGTTTGTAAATGATTTTGTATTTAATGCAGCCTCTGAAACTGAATTGCAATAGAGTATGAATTCATTCTCTGCTACTTGTGCTAATTTTGGTCTTATAATTAATACCAAGAAAGCAGGGGTTCTCCACTAAGTAATGCTGTTTCATGCATACATGGAATTGTCAGTTATAGAGAATGGAAAAAAAATTGAATTGTGCCGATAAGTTCACCTACCTTGGTAATGTACTTTCTAGGGATGTACACATAGAAAATGTAGTTGATGGATGCATTGCCAGACCTAGTTGAGTTTGGGAGGCTCCAAAGGAAGTTATGGGAAAGAAGAGATATTAGGCTGCCTACCAAACTGAAGGTTAAACTGAAGGTCTACAAGGTCATTGTGCTGACTTAATTGTTGTGGATGTTTTGGTTTTCTAGCACCACGACAGTAAACAGAATCACTTTTATTTGAATTGTCTTAGGAAGATTTTGAAGATCATCTGGCAGGATAAGGTACCAGACATGACATTCTTTCTTGAGCTGAATTTCCAAGCATTCAAACTCTACTGAAAAGACTGGAACTCCAATGAGCTGACCATGTTCAAATACAAACATATATTTGCTTAAAAGACTCTTTTATGGAAAACTCACACAAGGCAAGCACTCAGATGGAGGTCAGAAGAAGGATCCTCTCCATGTCTCTCTTGAGAACTTTGGAATCCCTTGTGAGACATGGGAGACAATGGCACTAGACCACTTAGTATAGCATGCTCTCATCAAAGAAGGTGCTATGGTCTATGAGTAAAGCAGAATTGCAGTAGCCTAAAAAACACATAAACAAACAACAAATATGAGTTACACAATTTAGAGACATTTCCACTCCTAATGTTCATATGTTCTATTTGTGCCCAACCCATGTTAGGGTCTTCTGAACTCTTATTGGTCTGATCAGTTATAGACACACTATACTTTGATCTTGACATATTGATGTCATTGTGGTCCTGAACATAAAGGTCAACAATCAGCTATTGAGGAATACTTTTATTCTTTCTTGTATCTAAGATATTAAACTAGTTTTAAGAGAAGTATTGTGTTAAAAGAATAGAAGTTTTAGGTGGTTCAGTGCTGGGCCTGGAATCAGGAAGAACTGTCTTAAATCTGACCTCAGACAATTACTAGCTATTTGACCTTTGCAAATCACTGAATTTCTGTTTGCCTCAGTTTTCTCAACTGTAAAAAGGGATTATAATAGTTACTTCCTATTTTCCAAGATTGTTGTGAGGATCAAATAAAATAATATGTATAAAGCTCTTAGGACAATACCTGGAACATAGTAATTACTTAATAAATGTTAATTTCTTTATCTTAATAATAATTATGCTATCAAAGCAATCTTTGAAGTGTTCAAAAGAATCATGAAAGGAGAAGATGCTTGTGGGCACGGTGAGAACATTTATGGGACAAAAAGGGCATGAGAATGTCTCATTTACAAATTATTTTTCATAGGGCATAGAATCTAAAATGACATTGATATAGGTAATTCTCAAACTGGGTAATGTAATCAGCTCTTTTAAAATTTGTAGGCCACAATTCAATGTCTGGTACTGACTATGACAGGGAATGAAATATTGCTTAGAGGTTACATTCAGTGCTGAAAGCTGCAGATAGGAATTCTGAATTTCAGCAACAACACTCACATGCTTTAGTGGCCTGGGGTAAATTACTTTTCACTCCTTATTTGTTTGCCCTGAGAAAGAGAGATAATAATCACCATCTATATTATACTCCCCAAAGGGCTGTCAAAGAATTGATTAATTCATTTCTTTATAGTTGTTGGTAATTAATTGAAAATGCTCAGGGGACAATATGTATTTCCTTGCTGAACACTGGTTGAGTTTTCATTGAAAGCAATATATGATGTTGATGGTTGAATATAGCTTAAAAATATTTCCTATTTTATAGGTCACCTTGTGACTGCATTTTTAATGAATGTACATTGACCAGCTGACTGAATGGATGGATGAATAGATGGATGCATTCTGCATACTCTTCATAACAAGATTGAATAGATCAATGAGCTATAGCACATTTGGGCAGAATAGTAGTAAAAGTGTCAATTTTGCCTTAGTTAGAAGGTACAGAAGACCGAGAATTCTTTGAGCTATCCAAGCCCCAAGAATGATATACAATGACTTATTTAAATATAACTAGGAAAACTCTGTCTGTATTTGTGTGTCTATATATGTGCCTATTTGTATCTATTTTATCTATATCCCTTTCTATGTACATATGCATATATATAATTAAATCTCATTCTCATTACTATGCCTCATGTATTATATATGTTATATATAATATGTATACATAATTATATATTATATAATACATGAGATATGCATCATACCTCCTGTATTCCATGCATTAATCAGAATTTAGCTTCAGCATCATTTAGTCACATTTTTTAAGAAATAAAAAGGTATCCGTATATTCCATTTTCTTTTTACTTGGAGGACTTCTTAAAGCATTGGCTTCCAGAAAAAGTCATCCCAGGTTAGAAGCACACTAAAACTTGTTGTTATTTATCCTTCCTTTTCCAAGAGGATCACTGACATTGACTCATGGGTGAATTGGATTTAAGTAAGGCAGAATGGGATAAAGTCATCAGCTACATTCTCTTACAGAGTTACTGAAGTTCAGTAGAGACAAAAGTCAAGATGATTGACAATGAATGACCCAGGATGCAGTGGATGACCTGGGCATCTTTTATGTCTGACCAAGCTTTTTGCTGTCTTCATGGCTTTGGAACAGATTCTTCTCATCTGTTCATTCCATGGGGGGATGTCTTCACATGCTTGAGGTAGACATCTTCCTAGCTCATCAATGGGTTTGATACCTGTTGGTTATCCTTAATCATACTTCATAGTTTCTATTTACAGGCTTTTTTTTACTGATCAATTAGAGGACACAGGCTAAAATAAAGATATTTAATTGAGCAGCATTCTAAATAAAATGACATAAAGGGATCATTCTTCATATTCTCCTTTCTCCTATAGGTTTCTGCTTTTTTAGTAGTAAAAGTACGTTTATAGAGAATACATGTCCAGGGAATATGCCTGAAATATGCATACATGTGTATGCACATGTGAGGAACCTCTTCAGCTAGGGTACAGGTATATAGGGCATTAAATATAGGGACACAAGAGACTGGGTCAACTCATACCTTTAATGCTAGAGTGCTACTATTGCCTTTGGTTAATACGTGGCATTATTCTTGATTGCTTTCCACTGGGTGCTTTATCTTTGCTTTCCATTTTGCAGAGCCTGTGCCAGGTAGCAGGTCTACAGCAGGTTTTCCATGATGAGTCTCTGAGTTCCTATGTGACTGATAGGCTACTTTCTGTTACCCTTATTATTGGGTCAAGCACCTACTGCTTATTGGTCCTATCTGCTAAGAGCCATCACTCTCCTGCAAGCCTTCATCCCTTCACACTTGGATTATTGCAATAACTCGGTGGGTCCACTTGCCTCAAGTCTCTTCTCACACTAATCTATCTGTCATTCAACCCCTAAAGTGATTTCCCTCAAATTCAGGTCTGATCTTGTCATCTCCTCTCCCCTTCCCCCCTCCCCATCAAATCCAGTGGCTTCCTATTGCTTCCAAGAGCAATACAAAATGTGTTTGATATTCAAAGCTATTCATAATCTAATACCCTGCTACCTCTCCAGTCTTTTTATTTACCTTATTCACCAATTTATATTCTTAGATCCAGTGACAATGGCCTCCTGGCTGTTCTGTAGACAATACCCTCCATCTGGCTTCATTAAGTCCCAATTAAAATCTCACTTTCTAAGGAAAGCCTTCACTCACCTCTCAATTCCAATGATATCTTTCTTTTTTTTAATCCTGCATTTAATTGTATATATTTGTTTGCATGTTGTCTCCTTCCTTAGATGGTAAGCTCCTTGAGGGCTATTTTTTTACAGTGTATAATGCTTAGTACTTAGCACATAGATGCTTAATAATTTTGATTGAATGAATGAATAAGTAGAGTGACTTAAAAAGTTTTTCTGGAAAAAAACTACACTGAAGTCTTTTAGTCCATAGCCTAGACAATCACATTTACTTGAAATGATAGCAAGATAGCAGGGATTTCCCTGGCTAAGATTAATTCTATTCTTTTCATTATCTTTTACCTCATGATGATTTCAGTTCCATAGACACAGAGAACTATCGGACTTAAGCTTAAAAATTTTGTTTTAACTTCTGATATAACCCTGTGTTTACAAAAGCCATTTTGAGTATTTCCTCCATCCTATCCCAAATCATAGAAATTATTTTGGGGAAGGGGTGCTGAGTTAAACTTTACTTCTATGTCCTTCTTTGATTATTAGTTCTAATACAAAAGCTAATTGAAAGTAGGAGGACTATGGTCCTTTACCTCCCTGGTGTATGTTTTTTACTTTGTATATTTGCCAGTCACAAAACCTTATTGTTCTCAATACATACAAACAAGAAAACTTAAATTCAGAGAATGTAAGGACTTGACCAGCCACATAGAGAGTGAGTGGGAGAAGTATTGTCCTCATATGTATTCCATAAAATATAGAAGTAGCAAAATAATTTAGGTATATAGCAGAAACAAAATGAGGGGAAAAACACAAAAATTCTCTACCTATCTCTATAATAGAGATGAATTCCTTAAATAGTAGATCACCTGCAAAATATTCTTATTTTTTTCTACTGCAATCTCATCATTCTTTTAGGTTCTTCCTTTGCCCATGCCACCTGCATTCCCCATTTTCACACTTTTTACATGCAATTTGAAACGGAAACCTGAGGCAATTATCCAGATCATTTATTCTCAAACTACCATGTCTGAAATAAACACATCTGCATTGTGCTTTGCAATTAACATGGTGTTTTCCTCACCATAATCTCAAGAATTAGCACAAGTGTTATTATCTCAATTTTTGGGGGGATGAAGAAACTGAGTCACATGAAGGTGAAGTGATGAGCCCAAGGTTACCCTGTTAGCGACTGGAAGGAATAAGAATCAAACCTAATTCTTCTAATTCCAAATTCAGGGGCTCTTTCTCTGCATCATGCTTCACCAGTAATTGCTTCAATTCTCTCCTTCACTTTGAGTCAGGTTCAATGCCAACTCTGACAAATATCAAAGTATTGATGTTATTTATCTAATGAAAGCTGTCAAATTGAGAGAGGAACCAGGTCAATGAAATTAAAAATCATTTGGGTCTTAAAATCTTTGAAAGTTAAAAGCATAAAATAAACTGAGATAGTTTATTTGCAGTTAATCTGCGTGAAATAGTTTAAGATGCACAAAGCCAAGCAAATACTGCCCCCCTAAAATTCCCCCCAACTCAAATCTCAAACTCCTAAGCATCCAGAATTTTAAATAAAAGAATTTTAAATGTTAACTCCTGGTTCCTTGATGGAGCAGTGTAATATGGCAGAGAGAATATCATTCTGAGAACCAATGGACATAGTGAAGAAGTAGCAAGTTGTGGGAGAGTGGTTTGGAATGTGAAAAAAATTATATCATGGATTATCATAGTCAAAAGGTACCTTTTATTAACATGAAAAAATGATTAATCAATGGACTCTAAGTGAAGGGATTTTTTTTTAAAAATTCAATTCTATTTTATTTTCCAAATACATGTAAATATAGTTTTCAATATTAAATTTTATAAGGTTTTGTGTTTCAGATAATTTTCCCTCCATCCCTTATCTCTGGTCTCCCCAAGATAGCAAGTAATCTGATATAGGTTAAATATGTGCATTCATTAAGGGTTTTTTTTTTTTTAAGATCAGAGAGAAGTAAGAGTAGGATCTAAAAAGTTAGGGAGGAGTTAGGGAGGGTCCTAATGAGAACAAACTTGCAGGTACATTATGTCTACAGGAGCAATTGCATTATGAAACCATTGTGTATGCCTTTAATATGCTAACAATACAGTTTCAGAAATTCAGCCTGTCTTTGTGTGTGACATTGAAGGAACTGGTTAATGCTAAAATATGTTTATGCATTGCTTAGAGGAGAAAATGAACTGGAATCTGGATCCTGACAATTCCATCTCAGACACCCTAGCTCAGAAAGTGAATGAAAAAATGTTAGTGGCAGGAGAAGGTGAGTCATGAGGGAGAAGAAACCTGGTGTGGGGGAAGGAGGAACTAGTGTGACATTAATATGATGAGGTTCTGACTGGTGTTTTGGAGCAAGAATTGATCCCTGAGGCAAGCTGGCAGAAGGCACTGATAGAGATCAGTTTATGGTTCCACTTTCTGGGGAGGTGGTCCCCTCTGAAATCCAATTTATGTCAAACTCCTGAGACCCCTCCTCTGAAGAGGTCTCTAGCAGTCTCACCCTATCAGAAATCCCAATTATGTCCCTGAGGGTAAATTTCCCCTATAAAATCTGCGTATGGATCAGCCCACCACTACACTCTGAATCAATCCTAATGTCTTTCCCCTTCCCTTTTTCCCATACCATATGGTCTCCCTCCTAACTCCACTATGCTTTCCAATGCCACTTCTCCTCCTTATAGCTAACTATTTTAGGGTGCTGTTTCTTCCAGGATTTAGCCTGCCAATTAAGGGCTTGCCCCAACCTTCTGGGCTGCTCCCTTTCTATTGGATAATTCTGAATTCCACTGAGGAACTTATCCTTCATATGCTCTCTCACTCTATTTCATATTTACCATTTCTGGTGTCTATTTTATCCCTTTATTTTGTCTGTAATCTCTTCCCTAAATAAATCTACCTTTTGCCAAAGAGAATGACCACTTGAATTCTTCACATGACTGAACCCCAACTTTTGGTGCTTACCATCATCTGGTGTCTACATGAACTACATCACCTTGGTCCTCAAACCACTTCATTTGGTGGTAAATATCATAGATCGCACCATTAGGTAATAAAAGGCAAGGAAAAGAATTGCTAAAAATGGAACACCCTTTTTTGAGAGCTCAATGTGTGGTTCCTGAACATGAGTCTCTGGACAGCAACAGCCAACCTGGAGTTCATTAGAAATTGAAGCAAAATGTTAGCTTTGGGCTGATAATGTCTATCACAGAAATCAAGATTTCATCTTTGAAATTAATTCAGACTCATGAAACATTCTTGAAATTCCTGGAGCAGTCATATCTCTGGGAGTTTCTATTTTTCTATCAATGGAAAATTCCCTAAATTTTTTTTTTAATCTGTCAGTCTTCTTGTATTTTGATTTTTATGACCCTTAAATACTGGCAAGAACTCTAACAAAAGATCCCTCAGAACCTGTCCTTTTGTGCATGTTTCAGGAAATGCTTTCAGTTCAGAGGATTTAATTGTTAAGCTTTTTGAGGAAGGAGGTGTGGTGGGTATTAGAACAATGAGATTCAGAATGAACAACAAACAAACAACATTTGAAATTGAGTTTGTCCTTGGAAGAAGAAGTGAGTGGCTAGGCAAGTAAACAGATGCTGGTGCTACAATAGAGACCTTATTTTATTCTTAGTAAGGGCACCTCAACACCCCCCTTTTTTCTTTTAGTCTGCGTTTGTCTGAAGGCATTATTGCTTTGTCACAAAGACAAATTTTTTTTTGGCAAAATTCACCCTTGTCTTTGGTTGAGAGGCAAATCATAGATGCAGTAGTGCTTAAGGATACCACCGATTTATCAAAAGACTCAGTGGAACTCAGCAGGGTTGGGGAGTGAGCCTGGGATGAACTGTTGCAGCCCACTATTTCTTCAGTTGCAAGCTAGTCCAGGAGTAGTGTTACAATCAATGCTCTTTTAGAGTAAGAGAAGAATTCTTTATTCAATGGTTCTCAGGAGAAGTGGGTATACTCATGGATATGATACATGGAATATTAAACAGGAGTAAACTTTATACTGTTAGCCTTCAAGGATTTATAGTCAGGATTTATATCTTTATCTATAAAAAATATAGATATAGATATAATAGATAAAGATATAAATTCTGACTATAAATCCCTATATTTATATAGATATAGATATAGTTGAATTTATAATCAGAGTGAGTTACAATTGGCCATATATATATATATATATATATATGGCCAATTGTAACTCACTCTGATTATATATATATATTCAGATTTATAGTCAGAGTGAGTTACAATTGGCCAGATTTACCATCTGAATTACAATTAAATTGGATTACAATCAGAATTACAATTGGTCAGATTTATAATCGAAATGACAATTGGGTTGGATTTATAATCCTCCTTAATGGCCCATTCCATATTCAAAAGGCTTGGGTCCTGTCATGTACCCTAGCCAATTTGGGTTGGTTTAAGCTTGGGCCCCTTTGTCAGGAGCTTTATTGTTTAGCCAGCCCCTTGACTCACATGATGGAGATATCTTAACAAACTTTTTCACCTCTCTCTTCATCTTGTTTTGACAGTATCAGTAGAAACTCAACTTCTCATATTCCTCACAGATCTAATATAATCCTCCTTTTTTATATATGTGTGAGGTAATTGAAACCCAAACAGATAAAAAGACTTGAGAACACATACCTAGTAAGTAGCAGAGCCTTAAAATTCCAATTTGGTTCCTCTAAATCCAGCCTTCACTATACTGGGTCACTCAAAACACAATGAGTTTAGTTCTCACCTCTCCTTCTAACCTATTCTGCTTTACTGTAGCTCTATGGTAAACTATTATTTTACCCAGTTTTACACATAGCAGATACTTAAGAAACATTTGTTCAACCGAATGGATGACCTTCTGCATGTTCATTTGACTTTACTGAGTTTTAGTTTCTTTATCAGTAAAATGAGGAGATTCATCTGGTTAATCTCTAAGGTTCCTTCTTGAGCTAAATTTATTGATGTCATGATCTTTTCTTTTTTACCCCATGAAGCTTTGTTGAAAGCTTGAATCTCAATGCAAATTTTTCTTTTCTATCATTGTATATGTTTATGACTTCCTTTCCCCCATCATATGTACTTTGAACATAAGAACCATATTTAAGAAAACAAATGACAAATAAAATAACCATTTCCACATACATTTGTACAAAATAAGGGGATTATACATAACACTTTGGGTATCTACTATGTAGAGCATAAGTTTTTTTTTTTAATATGATAAATTCAATATGTAACTTTCATAGCTGAACTACTTGTTTCTGAATCCTTCTAATTTCTTTTTGTTTTCTTCTCATTTTTAATGTTTGGAAATCTATTCATCTCTTTGCATCTCTCCTCTCTATTTCTTCCTCACCACCTGAAGTTTTCAAGACAAACTTTGCAAAAGGAATATTCTTTGTAAGATGATGGAGTCTGATCTCTGTTTAGGAAATACTTGGTGTTGGAGGTTCAGCACCAAATGATGAGACTGAGGAGAGCAACTGGCACCAAATGTTGGGGTTTGTCAATAAATGTTGGGGTTTGTCAATAAATGTTGGGGTTCAGTCATGTGAAGAATTCACAATGCCTTTTCTCTTTGGTAAAAGTTGTTTATTTATGAGAAGAGGTTACAGACAAAATGAATAGGTAAAATAGACACTAGGAAGGTAAATATTAAATAGATTTGGGAGAGAATAAAACAATTAACAACAGAAAAGAAAAGATCCCTAGTGGAACTCAAAATTAACTGGGAGAAGGGGAATACATCATGAGGTGGGAGTATGTTATCGACTGACTGGCTAAATCCTTAGAGGAATTTAGCTCTTTAAATAGCTAGCTAGCTATAATAAGGAGAAAAATGGGAAGGAATTGAGGAGAAAGATACCACAAGGCAGAATGCATTGGTGGGTTAATCCAAAAGGGATTCAGCAAAAATGATATGGGTCATGGATAAATTTATGGGGGAAATTTAACCTCAGGGATTTGATGGGATACAGTAAGGTGAAGTTTCACAAGATCTCCACAACAGGTGGGCCTGAAAGGTGAAGCTGATCCCCATCAGTGTCCTTCTCTGCTTGCCTTAGGGAGTAAGTATCAGTAATTAAGGCTTTTTCTGCCAACTCCATCTGGTGACCTAGGACCTCATCACCTGGTACCTAAGAAAACACTTGCACATGGTCCTGTCATATTTCCTGAATTCATGGCTTCCAGTCTTGTTTTGCTGTGTTGACTTTATTCTTTCACTCAGCAGAGATAGGCCAAGAATTGCTGAGGCTCTTGGATGTACCCCACTGATTTCTAGAATTCACTGGGGCCTTGTGGGCTCCCTTCTTAAGTAGCTAACACAGCTGCCAACTAGATTTATGAATAAAGCTTTAGTTCACAGAACTGTTTTGCTATCTGGAAAATAAATTAAATGCTAATAATTCCTTACTATTGGGAAAAAGACTAGAGAATCAAAAGAAAGCCTAAGAAAATAAAATAAACAGTATCACTAAAAATAAATCATGGCATTTAGATTTTAACAGGCTTTGGGAAAAGAGACTGATCCAGGATGAAATAAAGGAATGACAATGACCAACATAATGCTCACATGGTCAGAGCTAAATTAATAACATTCCCACAAGTTTCTTGAGACAAGCAGAGGAATAAATGGGAAAATATTGGTCTCTCTGAAGGCAAAGGCAGAAGGTCTAATTTCAAGAAAGAACAATTGAGGATAATAAAATTGGCATAAGAAAATGAAGAGAATGAACTAGTAATTCTGTAGGGGCTACAACTGCTGAAGTGAGCAGAACAAGCATCATTCTGACACAGAAATCACCAGGAATACACAATAAAAGATGTAAAGAGAGAAACTCTTAATCAAATCAAGCATTTCCCAGTCAGCACCAGGATTCCTAATTCATAAGCTCCCAAGAAAATAGACGGGTCAGAAGTGACTAGAGGATATAATAAGGAGGTCATAACAATAGGTTATTTTTGGTGGAATAGCTTCATTTTAGCGCAAAGGCAGCTCAATATGTCTTAGGGTGAAATATAGGAATTTTTGTTTTAAAAGTTATTTTTAAAGCTTTGATCATACTATCCCAAAAACATCACTAGGCTTGGAATTAAGAGCTAGGTTATTTCTTCTTGTGCTCCATGTCTTTGAATATCATTAAGTTTTTTGGCAAAGTCATAGTTCTGTGTCCAATTCATTATAGCCATTGAAAGTCGAAATAAAAACTGGATAATCCGTGTACTCTGTGGTCATTAATTTTGGTGATGATGTACATCCGGATTTCTTTTCATTTGAAATTTCAAGCTCAAAACTGTCTACCTGTCAATAATATATTTACTACATATAGAACTGTACATAGTATCATGCTATACTGCAATACTTAGAACAACCAAAGAACAAATCAATGATATGCAACCATGACTAAGATCTACTTTGGATGGGGCAGTACAAGAAAAAGTGCTCTGGGTGTTTTCAGAGGATCTGGGTTTGAACTTCTTTCTTAATGCTTAATGCATGTATGACCTTGGATAAATCCCTGAACTTTCATGGTCTCTGTTTCCTTATTTCTCAAATGGAATATATTCAGATTTTATGTCTTTTGAAATTCCTTTTAGCTCAAAAATCTATGATCCTGAATCACTTCCTTAATATGGATCTCAGTTTCTTCATTCAGTTCAACAAGAATATAATAAGTGCCAACTCTATATAATAAACTGCTCATTCCCTCAGAGAGTGAAGATTCTACTGGAAGGTAATATAGACAGTATATATATATGTATATGTATGTGTATACATATATGTATATATGTGTATGTGTATGTATATGTGTATATAGGCTGAAGGAATTCAATTACTTTATTCATTTAAACACATCCTTCTTGAAAACTAAATTTGCATAAGACAATGTACTAGGTGTTGAAGGGAGAACTGAGGACGATATAGTTTACGCCCTCCAAAAATTTACAGAAAAATTGCTATAAATTATTGATATCAGAAGACTTAATTGAGTAGGTAAGTCTTGAGCTATGTCTTTTCAATTGGAATTTAGGAGGAGAAGAAGAGGAAGAGGAGGATTAAGAGGAAAGAGCAATGTGAGACTTTTTGAATTTATGGTATAGCTGGTAGGATTGCCCTCTGTAGTGGAACCCAGACCCATTGACGTCAGGATCTATTTCACTTTTGTCTTCGTGATGCTTATCAAAACACCTTACAAATAGTAAGTACTTACTAAATCCTTTCAAATTGACTGATTCATTTATAATCTCAGGTGTATTTTTATTAACATGTCCTCCTGGATAGTACAGGGGGACCTGCCCAAGCTTTTCAGTTTGTGCCATATCTAAATAGTTGGTACAAATTTATCACAAACACTGCCTTAGGATATCATTATCCTCTCTTCCACCCCTAGCTCATAGATTTCAGGATTAATTACAGGGGCTATAAGCAAATTACTTTTATTTTTCTTTCTTTTAGAAATATCCAGGTTTTGCACCTGCTCTGTCTCCTTGGAAGGCTTGTCTGAAGGTCAGTGCATTTTATTCTTGAGAATGTGCAGAAAGCTCATGTCTTCATTTTACAGGCAGGACCAGCCCCCTGAGAAATACAAGGTCTCCAAATAGCCTGGTCACCTGAATGTGGAACCAAAAAAATGTCTATTAGGCTGCTGATAACACTCACATTCAGGTTTTTAAAAATATTTATTTATTTTTTAGCATTTGCTTACATTTAATTGCTGTATTAGCTTGCTCATCAAATGAAGGAACATTAGAAAAAAAATACCAGCAGCTGACATTAGGGAAATGTTAATTTTTCCATTCAATCTATCATAGTTTAGGCAGAAAGGAATTTCTCCCCCCCCCAAAAAAAAAACTCTCTCCAATTCTGGTGCTTTTTTAGAAGAGGAAAGACAATTGTTTCTTAAGTAAGGTGTTTCCATTGACTAGGGAAGTATCAGTAGAGCTTACAAAAGCTAAGACTAGAATAATTTTTTTTTCTAATGCCATTTGTCCAAAGGGAAGACAAATCATATTGTGGTTACTTGAATCTAGCATTAAGATAAGTTTAAATGTTTGATTTTCTTTTTCAAACTAATTTCTATCATTAAACCCAATTATATGCCTTGGATGGCACCTTCAAAGAAAAACAGACATCTTTGAGCCTCATTTGACCTTCCTTGAATTCTCTTCCACAAAAACTTAAGAAGTAAATAGCATTTGTTGTAGCATAGATTACTGCCTCAATTCCTCCAGTGGTTGAAACTTTACTCGAAACATTGGAAAATGAAAAGAAATTGGGATCCACATCTCTTTTTTGCCTTAGTTTAGGATTGTTTCTGTGCTTTAGATAGGTAAGTAAACATCTAAATGGTATTTGATTTTGGGGCTTTTTCCTTGATTTTTTTTTTTTTTTTTGATCTGAGGTTTAGATGTTACATCAAGTAGAAAACCAAAGTATAGTGACAGAAGCTACTGTAACCTTGCCCTTGCCCTTTGGCGATCCAGGAATGTCTCATAGGAAATCTGAGAAAATTTGGTTGTTCATGATAGTCTGCCCAATTTTGGAGAGGAAAAAGTACTTTGGATTAAGTTGAGATAAGCATCAAAACTCAGAGATGGCTATGTGAACCAAAATATCAAGTTGTTTGAATGTTCCCTATTGCTAATTGATACCATTTCTGAGGAGGTTCTCACTGGATTGATGAATATCAGGGGAAAATCACAAATAAGACCATGGAAGTAAAAACTTGATGATTATATTTAAAAAAAGACAAAAAACATTATTTACAAAAATCTTCCCAAAGAAACTACAGAAAAGGCAAAGGTGAAATATCAAAAAGCATAGTTAACTTCCTTAAGTATATAGAAGCCAAGTTTTTGCATAATAAAAATTTTAAAGAATGAGATGAAAAAATTGATCAGAGGCACACTGCACTAATTTTTAGATATCTTCATCATCTCAGGGTTAAAATGTATTTTAGATTAACTAAATGGCACATTAAATACATAGACACTGGCCCTGTAGTCAGGAAAATCTCAACCCAAGTCTGGCCTCAAATTCTTACTAGTTGTATGACCTTGAGCAAGTCATATAATCTCTTTTGCCTCAGTTTCCTCAACTGTAAAATGGAAATAACAGGACTTATCTGTCAGGGTTGGTATAAGGGTCAAATGAGATAAAAGTGCTTAGCACTTTATGTATTTATTTTATTTATTATTCACAAATTTGTGTTATAAATACATATATTATAAATATAAATAGATATTATTTATAAATATTTATATATTATATATTTACCAATAGTGTTAGATATTACTTTTTTAGTAAGCAATACATAAATGCTAAACTCCTTTCCTTTCCCCTTCCATATGAATATGGCTTACAGTAATTTGTAGAATTCCCTCTGGTATATTTGAGCATTGTAAACTAACACTGATGAATTGGGTTCCCTAGAGGATAACTGCTTTATGAGGTTTGAGAGCATCTTGTACATCTAAATTCCTACAACTATAGCTCAGAAGCCCCTATCAGTGTTCTTTGCATTAATAGACAAAATTTGTAAATGCAAACTAAAATTTTGTAGTTACAAAATATTCCCTCCATAATCCTGGGTCACAACATCCTGCAAATACATATCGTATCTGGGGGAAGAGTAGGCACAAATTAGAATATAATAGAAACACAAATGTATGAAACTCATAATTTGAATACTCAGAACTCATAAATAAGGTAACTCATACCTCAAAATCTATTGATTGCCATGACTAGCTTTTTTATATCCATATCCAGGCTATCTTCTCTCTTCCCAGATGTTCAGATCTCAGAAAATAATTTCTCCCTTGAAGAACTTCTTTCCCATATACAGGATATATGGGGAGAGTGTTTCTGTTCTCTCAACTAAACTTTAAATACTTTAAACTCTCTCAAACTGACTTGGGGTTTACTTCTAGATTTCATGACTTATGTGAGGAAGAAGAGAAAACAAACCCTTCCTTTTCTTCCTGCCAAGAAGTAAAGAAACAAGCTCTTTCCCAGCTAGCCACTTTAATGTTGAAATTGAATGGGCTGATTTTATTTTAAGGATCACCTGGGCAGATTTCCAACCATTTTTTTTATCTAGGGATATTCATTGATCCTTTCTGACTAAGAGGTCTTTATGCTTCATAAAGAGAGAATAAGCTGTTAACACCTTGTTAAAACATTAATATCTTTTTGTCTGGGACTATATACTATTGCTACATCAACTGGGAAAGGCAGTGGGAACCAATTTTTTCTCTCTTCTTCTCTCATTACAAACATAATGGATTTTTTTTGGTAGAGGTGAGAAACAAATTACACAAAATCTCCTTTCCTTGTGAAAATAGGTTCTGTATGGAATCTGATCTAGTATCTCTGTCTTTTAAGTGGGTGTATCAATGTATAGTAAAGAAGATGACCCCAAATGTGAACGTTGTCATCTGAGGAAACTGACAATATCAAAATACTTTTTGTGGATAATGATGATAATAGACATACCTCAGTGAAAAATAACTATAATTTTTAAAAAATTGCATTAGAAACCTTCAATCACAAGGCATCTGGAGTTAGAGAAACTGTCCTGGAATACCAGCCCCTTCTTATGCTTATGTGATCTAGGGAAAATAATTTCTTGCTCTTGGGGGTCTGTTTTCTCTTCTGAAAAATGAGATGGTTGAACTAGATAGGTGAGGAAGGAGTGGAGGAAAACCAGCATTATTAAGGGCCTACAATGCTAGGCACTGTGCTGAGTGTTACATAAATATTATCTAACTTAATCTCTTAAGGCTTTTCGAGTTCTAAATATAATTTGAATAATATATTTATCATTTATACCTAATTACCTTGTAGCCTTCTCTGAAGAATTAGAGTAAAAGATTACTTAAAGGGCATTGGGGAGGCATAAGGTGGACATGAGTAAGCCAGAACACATTACTAAACAAGAAACACAGTACTAGCTCAGAGATATTGCAGTTTTGGTGCAATAAAACAAACATTGCAACATAGTGAATAGCATGGATTTTTTTTGTTTCCTAGTACAAATAAAAGGCATTTCTACACTATAATGTAGTTTATTACATATGTACTAATATTATGTCTAAAAAAATCTACATATCTTAATTAAAATACTTATTGTTAAAAAAGTTATGATCTGAATCTTTTTTTTTTCTGGAAGAGGGTCTTAAAATGTTAATGATTACTGACCAATTGGGACAGTGATTGTTGGTGGTTGGTATGGCTTTGGCAAATTCTTAAAATAAGATGACAATGAATTTTATGCATTAATTGATTCATCTTTTCACTTGAACACTTAAGAGGCCATTTTAAGGTTATTAATTGGACTATTTTCAATATTGTGTCTCATGAAACAGGGAGACCCAAGGAAAGGGGGAGACAGAACCCAAAGAGCCTCACAAGGGAATGACTGCTTGGTGGAGCAGTTAGAACATGCACAAAATTTATTGATTAACTTTGCTATTTTATATGAGTGTGGTTTATAACACCTCAAAACTATTACAATAGTGACATCAAAGATCAATATTATTATTATTGAATAAGTTTGAAATAGTGAGAATTATCAAAATGTGACAGATATGTGATGTGAACACATGCTGTTAGAAAAATGGCACAAGTAAACTTGTTCCACATATAAACCTTGTCATAAACTTTCAATTTGTAAAAAACACAATATCAGTGAAGTGTAATAAAATAAGATATAGCTACAGTGTACAAACAAGATAAAAACTGAGATATGTGATGGGAAAAGAAAGCAGGCTTGTCTGGCAGAATAACTTAGGAACAGCAGGGTTCTTCATTGCTATCCATCCCATATTAAAAGAATTGGAGGAAGGTCCTTGGTACTTACGTGAATTTCTTGTGAAAAATTTATAGAGGCACATAGCATGAAAGGATAAGAGTTGCTACCTATCTACATTGCTGGAATCAGCTTTCACATCAATGAAGTCACAAATCTTAATGTCTAAGTATTGTGTAGCAGATTAATGATTAAACTGATCAATAAATTAAAGTTGACATTTTGGTAAATTGTATTTGATGATAGCACTACTTTCAATTTATCTATTTCTATTTCTATTTAAAATTAAATTTTTTTGTTTTGTTTTAGTAAGAAAACCCCTTTATCCGAGTCAGTAGTAAAATAGATATTAGAAAAAGTGTATGCAGGAGAATACATAGCAGACAATACAGAATCAAAGAGCTTTCCTATTGGGAGTCATTTGAGACAGTTCCAGATCTTACCCAAGGAGAAGTTTCTTGAGGTGTCGAGTGCGGTAAATTGAGGAATGGAGACATGGTAGAGACTGCTAGGTCCTCTCATGTCACCTTCTTCCCAGAATCTTTTGTTTCAGCAACCTAAAGAAGCATTGATATCATCCATTTTCTTTCACAAATCTGGAAACCAGTCTGCAGAACCCAAGGAGCCTCATAGTTCATCACTAATTAAGCATGATTATTTACTCATAACTTAAATAAAAGATTAAATGGAAGATTGTTAAATATTCATTATATATATTAAATATATAATATTTGATTGTTAAATAGATAAGAAGTTTGATCAACATAGGAATGTCCTGTATAACATTTTCCTAACCAATGTTTTGGGTCTTTTTCTCTGCCAAAGAGAAATGCCTGCTGGTAGATGAAGTTCTTTTGGTCTGAACAGTATTTTGTGGATCCCTAAAGAGAGGCTATCTATCTTAAAGAATAAATTTTCTTGATCTGCAGAAGCTATCAATGAGAGGAAGTTATATGGCAGTGGAATAGAGCACTGAATTTAAAGTAAGGAAGTCCTGAGTTCAGACTTGTGACCTTGGGCAAGTTTCCTCATTTGTAAAATGGGGATAATAGTAGTACCTTCCTACAGGGTTTTTTGGCAGGATCAAATGAAGTAAAATATGCAAAACACTTTGTGAACTTTAAAGTACTATATAAATATTTAAAACAATACAAGTATATAATAACTCTATATATGTTAGTAATTATATCTACTATATATAGTATTTACTATATTTAACATTATTACATAATAATTATTATTTGGGGAAATGTAGAAGGCTAAAGTTCCTGTCCACTGATGGGTGAAATGATCCTGCCATAGCAATGGAGAAAGACACTGAAACATGATTTCATCTCTCAATTTCAGCATAATTTCATTGGTAGTTTGAGAAGACAGAGTATATTATCATAAGGCTTGATGCTATTCTCACCATTGGAGGAGCTAAGTTATGGGAACACTTAAGTTAAAATGAAAGATATGACAATTTCTTCTTGGAGGTGGAGAAAGTAGGTCCTGCCCAAATGGAGGAGAAAATGAGAGGCAGAAAATATTTGGCAATGTCACATTCCAAAAGTGGGCATCTTTCAAAGACAAGTATCTTGCTTTTGTTCATGTTCAGCCAGACCAATCTCCAAAGCCTCACAGAGAACTGGCTATATTTAGAATAAAATTCTGTTCAGCCAAACAGAGAAGCAACATGTCTTAGGGCAGAGAGGTAGCCTGGGAATCAGGGAGAGCTGCATGGAAGCCTCTGAGGCACACTAGTTAGGTAAACCCAAACAATACAATTTCTCACTTAAATTCTTTAAATTTAAGTTGCAGATCTAAATAATTTATTTATTGGGAGTTCCCTACTTAGATGCAATCATAAGAGCAGGCAAAAAAATTCCCCAAACAAACCACTCTCTTCTACTTTCCAAAAATAATAGTGATATCATGAAATTTCAAAGTAATGTTTTGGCTTCTTAATTGTCTGTTTATAATGTTGATTTATATCTTATGATATAGTTTTGCAAGACCAGTTTATAAAATTTCACTGTTATGTTTTATATGAATAATTATCCATTTATAAAGTGCATATTAAAATATCCATTTATTTATAAATAAATAATTTATAAAAATATCTTCTGACATTTTTTTTTGCAAGACCAAGAAATAACACTGGGCAGTTAACTCCTGAATTAGATGGAACTACCTCATTGTGGTTCCTGAGAGATGATTGTTATATTTTCAGTGTCACCATCTATGCTTCAGAAATTGACAAATGCCATAAATCAGGGCTTAATTTACTTTTTTTTGTTGATTGTCAATGGACGGAACAGGCATCTGGGAAGTGATGAAGAAAATATTGATGATATATGTTAAATTCAAAATTTGTGTCATTCACATGTTCTTTTTTTTTTTCCTAGAGAGCTGCTTGCAAAACATTTACCAACACCCCTCTGCTTTTAACTCTCAATAAAAAAAGGTTCATAGCACAGATCAAAGAAGCTCTGAGATATCTGATCTTCTGAAAACTAAAGGATTGTACTAAAAATTTCCCAAAATGATTTAGTTATAAAACATTTTTGTCTTTGAAATATATTGATGAAATGCAGATAATGCTGTTTGGGAAAATGGAGAGCATCTCTCAAAGGAAACATATTAAAGTAAAATAGGAGAAATTCAATCTCTTCTCCTTCTGACTGTTCTCTTATGGATTTGTTGATAAAGCGATAGTTTCATATTTATATTTTATAGGTGAAAATGAGACCAGTGATAAAATTTTTCCATGAACTATTGAGTCACATCATAAGGAATTCCAGATTTCCATAGGACACATTTAGGAAAATAAGTCTTCAGATATTACTAGAGAATAAAGTGACCATCAATGTTAATACCAACACTGATATTTTGTGGTTCTTTGCTCCTTTAAATTAGAACTTAACCAGTAATTATCTGGGGGTACTTGAATGAGCAGCTCCTTTCCTGCAGGACAAAGTTGATCATGGTCAGGCTTCCAAAATAAGCCCTAGTGTTCCAGGTAGAGCATCTCCTACAAGGAGTGAATTCAGAAATGCAGAATTGTAAGTTTTTGCTTTCAGTGCTGGTACATGTTGCTGTGATCCATCAGGCCCCTTTTGAATGTTTTGATATTTATTTTTGGCTGGAATAGTACACCAGGATTTAGTTACTTACATGCAAAAAATCCCTGACTCCAAGAAATTGATTATGGGATATGTGCCTGAGGGGAAAAATGTAAATTGAAGTTTAGTCTTGCTTGACCTAGCCTGGACTCACCTGGCCTTTAAAGGAGTCACTAAACACCTCAATTTGCAGTAAAGGCCAAAACAATAAAAATTTAACCATTTATAAAACAAATAATGATCTAAGAGGTCATTGGTAATTATGGAGGAAAAGCAAGATTTAGTAACTATCCTGAGCTGTTACCTGTGGTTACACAGAGCAATTCTGAGTATTTTTCAAGTTTATTTTGTTTTATGTAAGTTAGCCTTTTGCTCACAGATATTTCCTGGTTATAATTCTGACCTTCTTTGGCCATATTTGTCTTTTGTGATCCTTGATATTTTGGCGAAATATCTTCGCAAAGAAAAACAGCTTGTTTCTCTGTGTTCAATCTAGTTTGATTCCTTATTTGGACTGAGTCAACCAGCAGAGCAGGCATTCGGAGTTGTGTTAGTTGTGACCAGCCAGAATGTGAATCTTTTCATGAACTGCCTTTTCAGTGCTGACAGACAAAAGCTGCATGGCTTTAGCCTTAATTTAGTCATCCGGGACAGGCTTAAATGCTGTGTAAAAGCTTTGAATATTCATTAACCCAAGGGAACCAATTTCCTCAATGATCATTCTGAAGGAAATATGTTGTGAAAGGTATTCAAAAACTGGTGAAGTAGAAATTACAGACTCTCTCTCCCTCTCTTCCCTCTTCCTCCCTCCCTTTCTTTCTTCTTCCTCCTCCTCCTTTTTCTAATCTCTCTCTCTCTCCCTCAGAAATCGTTTACACAATATCAGGATTTGTTAACTCTAATATCCCCTTGTCCTTGGTTATCTTTTAATTTGGGCTGAAATATTATGGCAATCCTTATCATTTTTATTTTTTGAGGGATAGGCTAACCTAAACTTGAAAAGCAAAGAATAAAAATTAGTACTTGAATACCCACAGGATCTTTGATTTAATTTCAAATAATTTATAGGGGATTGCCCCAAATATTTGAAATATATAGAAATAAAATGATTTGCTCAAAGTAAGCCATGTTATCTAGTTACTATCTAGAGTTAGAAGCAAAATTTGAACTTGTTATCAGAATTGGAATTTGAACCCACGTCTTTTTGACTCCAAATCAGCACCTTCCTATAGGTCTAAACCAGGCTGTTTGCTCAATAATTCACAATGCATAATAATAATAATGTAATAGTCAGCATTTATATAGTGCTTTTGGGTTTACAAAGCATTTTCCAAATGATGAAGTCCTGGGTCAATGGGGTTGGCAGAGAAAGCTTGATAAAATTATTTCCTGAGGCAAGCAGGGAAGGGCACTGATGGGGATCAGTTTAACATTATAGTCCCATTCTCTGTGGAGGTCATGTCCAGTCAGAAATCCAAGTTATATCAAACTCCTGAGGTTAAATTTCCCCCATAAATCTGTCCATAGCCCATATCATTTTTCCTAAACTTCTTTGGGTTAAGCCGCACCATGGTTTCTTTCCTCTCACTCCCCCACCCCACCTCCTGGTATTTTTCTCCTTATAACTAACTAGCTCTTTTAGAGTGCTAAATTCTTCTATGAATTTGGCCTATCCATTAAGGCCATACTCCTACCTCATGGAAAATACCCCTTTTCTTGATTAATTGTGAGTTCCACTAGGGAATTTGTCTTTTCTATTGTTAATTGTTAAAATCCTTTCCTTCCTAACTACATGCTCTTCCAACTCTATCTTGAATTTACTACTCTTGGTGTCTATTGTACCTCTTTGTTTCCTAAATAAATCTCTTCTCCTAAATAAACCTATCTTTTGCCAAAGTGAATGATTATTGTGAATTCTTCACATGACCAGATCTCAACATTTGGTGCTTAAATCTCAAACTTATCTTTAAAAACATTGAATACCTCAATAAATATTATCTCATCTGATCCTCATAACAACCTTAAGGAGGTAAATGCTATTTTATATCCATTTTACCAATAAAAAAACTGAGACAGAGATTAAGCGAATTTCCTAGGGACACACAGCTAGTAAATATTTGAGGTTGCATTTTACTTAGGTCTTCCTGATTCCTGGTCTAGCATACTATTCATTGCACTAAATAGCTGATTAATAATTGTATGAAAATGAGTCAATTGGGTGATTGCTGATAATTATGAAGGTTGGCTGTTTTCTATAATCATTCCCCATACTCCCTCTTCCTCTAACCCCCTTTGATCTGGTTTCTGGCTCTAACTTGATGAAGTTCTCTCTAAGGGTACTGCTTATCGTTAAATCCAGAGATCTTTTCTTAGGAATCCTTCACATATCTGCATTTTTTTTTTACAGCTGCTCCTTGGATCTTTCTCTTTTCATGGCACTCTTTTCTTCCTTGTCTAATGTTTCTGTAGCATTTGATGTACTCAAATTTCTTTGCTCTTTTGTTTTTGTATTGTCTCATCCATTAGAATGTAAACATGGAGCTGGCTCCACATTAGTATTTCAAGCTTTCTTTCCTTCCCCTCCCCTCTCCTCCATTCCCCTCCCTAACTTTCCCTTCCCTTTCCCTTGCCTCACCACCCATCATCCCTCCTTCCTTCCTTCCCTCCCTCCCTCCCTCCTTCCTTCCTTCCTTCCTTCCTTCCTTCCTTCCTTCCTTCCTTCC
>JAJPUD010004201.1:169311-207942 GCA_023553655.1 Myrmecobius fasciatus
CTTCCTTCCTTCCTTCCTTCCTTCCTTCCTTCCTTCCTTCCTTCCTTCCTTCTCTGATTCTTCTCTATCTCATTCAATTATCTCTCATCTTTTGCTAGTTCTTTCACCTCTCAATTTCTTTTTTTGTAAAACCTATTTTGTAAGGAATTATGTGCTTTTCCCATTTCACTAAATCTATTTTGTAAGAAGTTTTCTTAGATAATTTCTGTGTTTCCTTTTCCAAACTCTCCTGCAATGTTCTCATTTCCTTTCCCCATTTTTCTTCTAATTCTCTTTTAGGATCCTTTTTGAATTCCTCCAAAAGATCCTTTCGAGATGGATACCAACTCATGTCATCCTTTGGGGCTTCATTTGGAGACAATTTGCCTTTATTGTCCTCAGGATTTGAGGTCTGTTCTTCTCTTTCTCCATAAAACTATGGTTAAAGTTCTTTTTGCTTTTTTTCTTATTTTTTAAAAATTGAGATCTGCTCTTAGAGGAAAGGGGAGATTGTCCCAAGCTTCTTCTTCAGGAGACAGCCCTTCAAGTCCCATATTATTCTGAGATTCAGAGGTTCACTATTTGCCTTTTGTATTAGCATTGGATGTCTCCCAGTTAATCTGCTGATCAACTGGCTTCTGAACCAGGGGAATAGCCCACTCTGTTGTATTTTGGCTAAGTGCCTCCCACTAAATTTCCCTGTGAATGGACGTCACACTGCCCTGGTTCCCTGTGCCATACCTAGGCTGGACTGCCTTCCTCTGTGACTGATTAAAACAGTTCTTTTTCTAAAGTTCTCTCAAAATATCTTTGTTGGAAATTTGTTATGATCTAAATATTTGTGGGTTCTGACACTCCAAAACCAGTTCAGAAGCTTGATCTGGTGTTGATCTGAGGGACGCTAAGAAGAGCTCAGATAAAGATGTGTCTACTCTCCAACATCTTGGCTCCACCACCCTCATCTCTCAATTTCTTATGAAGTTATTTCTTGAAGATTAGTCCTTGTCCTTCTATGCTATGGTATTCTTCATTCTTATGACTTTAGTTGTTGAACTAATAATTGAAAGAAGAGCATCAATAAGAGGTGAATAAGGACAAGGAAAAAGAAAAGAAGGGAGAGGTGGTGCTGGTGATAATGATTGATAATTGATGATTCACAAACATTTAAGACCCTCCATCATTTGAAGTCTTATCTGTTCTTGCTTTGAGTCCTTATCCATCTTATGTTCTAAACAAATTAGAACACCTATCATGACCAAGCTAAACTACCTACCCTGTATTTTTCTATTTTGAACATGTCCTGTTGGAATTTCTGTTTTATTAAAAATTCTATTCATCCTTTAAAACCTGTCTTAAAATGTTTCTTTACTCATGAAACCTTTCCTGATCCTCTAAACTTAAAATTATTTCTTCTCCTCTTGGAACTTAATTTTTCTCCACTTTTATTTAGTATTTTTAACATTCTGCTTTATATTGTAGTAAGATTTTCTATTGCTCTCCTCCCTTACTGGATTATAAATTCCCTCTACTTTTTAGCATATAGCAGATATTCAACAAATGTTTGTTGAATTAAATTAAATCAACTGTTCAATAGGTATCTCATTAGAATTGAATACAACTTTCTTCTGTTGCCCATCTGTACTTCTGAATCAGCTCTAATGATTTCAGTTGAGAATGTTAATGGCTATCCATAGCTGAGTCATTGGCCACTAAAAATTGAAATCTGTACTGAAACTTGAATTATGTTTTGTGATGCTTTCCTAATAGGAACAATATTTATTGAATATTTTTTGTTTGCAGAGCACTATTTGAAATGATAGGAGGAGGCAACAGTAATAGAGAATATATTCTTAAGGTGTTCTCAATTTAGTTAGGGAAACAGAATTTGCCTTACCTTTGTATTCCTTGGTCACTTGAACTGTTCAGAAAGAATTTTTTAATAAGTTATGGTAGACCTGATTAAATTCTGAAAATTTAATTGTTAGAGTTTTCCAAGCCCTTAAGAATCATATTTTTAATCTGTTATTTGTTGTTTTGAGATATCATGTGGTATTACATAGTGGGTAGCACACAGAAGTTGTAGTCAAGAGATATGAGTTTTAAAGTCCCAGCTCTACCATTTGCTGACTGAGAAATTATGAAATCACTTAAACTCTCTTGAATCTCAGTTTCTTCATCTGAATTATAGACTTACGTAATATACACTGTGTCTCTAAGGCCCTTTTTACATGAAGTAGTTGATGAAAAGCCCAGAAAAAATGTTTTTGTGCAAGGGAAATTTTTTTATTTATTGTCAAATGATGTAAGCTGTTGCTTGTTATGAATAAAAATTTTGATAACTAATACAAGTGAAGAAACTTTGTTTTTAATATAATTGCTAAAATATGTATATGAATAAAAGCTTTCAGATGGGAGTTTGGGTAGTTTAGGAAAGATGATCTGTAATGTGAATATGCTGAATATCTGTCAACAGCAAAGTGATGCTCTGAGCCTGTGGGGACAATTAAGAATTATAGAAGTAGGAAAAAAACCCTTATATTCGTTAAAAACAGAGAAATGTAGTGTGAAGAAACATTTTCAAGAGCACCAAAAAGACAGACTGTCTTGGAGATTTAAGAAGAGGCATGATAAATACCTCAGCTAATTTTCAAATGCATATTTTATCACTAAAATGATAAAACTAAGAAAATGAGAAATCATACAACATTTTTGACAGGGAATGACTGAAAAGATTTTTTGGATTTGGGAGGCAAAATGTGGAGAATGAAACTTAAGTAAAATGTGAATTATTGAGAATTATTGCATTACAGCTAATACTGTACAAATGCAACAAGAGAAAGGCCAGAGAAGACACATGAGATCTGGGTAGAGGAACATGTTGCATGAGTGGATTGTAAAGTTCTTCCATTTGAACTGGGATACTTAGAGGGAATAGGCTGAGAAAAATTTCAGCTGACTGATTTTGATTGGTTGGGAAGAACTGATTTCACTGGTCAAGAGCTTCAATGACTGTTATTGCTTTTCATCCCCACTTAGAACTGGACAAATGTAAAACTTTGCTAAAGTTTTGCTGCTCTCTGTTGCTACCTCTGGCTTGAGAAGGAAAGGCAGAGGAGCTTTAAATTGTGGGATTTTGTTGAGCTGACTTGAAAAGCAAACCTGAAATGTATTTCTGTGAGTTCTTTTTTGATTGGATGGTACAACATCCAAATCAATAAACAACTATTTGTCTGGATAGTCTGAAGACAGTGTGATGAGCTTAGAAAGTCTGTGGTTGCAATGAACTGCTGCTTTTCACATTAAAGTTTAACACTTTCTAAACATCCTTTTTAAGGTAATGGTTAACTGAAAACAGTTTGTAAAAACTTTGTTGAGTAGGGAAAAGAAAAGGATTCCCCCAGCTGAAAATAAAGGACATGAGAATAAATAGCCAAACACTGAAGAGAGAGTTCCTGATGGACTTGTAACATTGAAGCCTGAAGTGTGGAGTTGTGAGTTGCCCTAAACCCATGAGTTTTCCTCCCTAGCATTTATTTTACCTTATTATTAAATATATATATATATATATATATATATATATATATATATGTTTTTAAATTCTGAAGGTGTTATTACCATGAGTGACTGGCTGTTTAGATAGAAAACACATTCAATGGGTACTTGAATGGTGAACAGGGAAAGTCCAATTCTTTTCAGCAAGATTAATTCTGGGATTTGAGAGTTTGAATGTAACTATTGGTAGTGATCTATCTCTGGAAATTTAGACCTGCTAGTATGAGAACAGATTTTGGTATAGAATTGTGGGGATGTTTATGTGCTAGATTGTTGATAGATTTTATTAGTAATACATACATTGTATAGTGGGAGCATTAGAATAAGCCAAGCCTTCTAAATTTTTTTCCATTGACAATCTCCTTTCACCTGAGAATTTTTTTTCAAAACACCAGGTATATAGGCATATAAAATAGACATAAAAACCAAACATTTACTGATAATAAAACATAATTTCATGACCCCAAAACTCATTTATGAGACCCCTCTATGTGGTTGTGCACCATGGTTTAAGAAGCGGGAGAATGGACCACATTATCACTGCCATTACACTTGCATTCATACAAAGGGAAATTTTGAAACATTTATATATATTTTTAAATTAACAAAAACCTTGGATACCAATTCAAGTATTCCATATATATGGAAATCTAGGAATTCCATAGGGATTAAAGCAAAGAATGGAAAGTCTTGAAAATTAACTTTTTTCATATGATTTATTATGTTGTCTATTTTGAATATTGGTAACATTTCTATCAAAGTATTATGAGTCTTATTTAAGGTTTGTCATAACTTTCCCTCTTCCTGACAAATTAAAATTATCATGAAGTTCTATTTATGTGATATACTTGATGATATGATGAAATAGTTTTGATGGAGCTTCAAACAGTTGGGGAAATAGGATGCCAAATGTAAATACAGCTTCGCATCTTTGGTTGACATATCTTCTATCTTTCTTTCCTAAGTGTAATTATAAGTTCAGAACTAGTATCTAGTACCCTAGGCTGCAGGGGTGAGAATTATAAGCTTTTAAAGTAATACATTAATTTGGCAAACATTCTTTGACTTCAAGAAAGTGTTCTAGGAACTGGGTTTGCATTGAAAAAAACAAAATAATCAGTGCCCTTGAGGAAATTGCATTCTTCTGCATTCAGGGTGGGGAATAGCTCATAATATATTTCAAAAATCTCACAGATTTAGAATCTTTTTGTCTTTTTAAAGATTGTTATGGTAGATTGGAATGATGGCCTTCTGATCCTTGACATTTTCTAGATGGCTCAACCTTATGGAACTTTTGTGATGTTTATCATGATATTTATAATTCCCAAGGACATTTATAATGCTATTTTTCTGTTTGTTGTTTTTTGTCCTTCATTTTCAAAGGGGAACATGACATCAGAAAGGTGATGCCATGACTTCTGAGTAAATTGGTTTTAAGTGAGGCAGAGCTATGTATGCAAAGTCAACAGCCTCACTTTCTCCTCCAGAGCCATCTGGGTTCAGTGGTAAGATATAGATCAGGATTACTGGAACTGGATCTGGATGTAGTGGAAGATTTTGGCCTTTTAAAGCTAAGATCTTTCCTAGGTCTCAGTTTGTCAGATGACTATTTTTAAAACACTTTCTTTATTTCCTTCTTCTCATGTCAACTGTCATGGAGACATTGAGAAGCTACATGATGCCCAAAGCCACAGAACAAATTAGTGACAGAAGTAGGAGTTCTCAGGTTTTTCCATCAAATCCAGCCATTCGATTAGAATTTATTAAACACCTGTGAATATATTAAGATCATTACTAGGACTCAGAATGGTAGACTCATTAGGATAGAGGGAAAAAAGGTTAATATATATATGTGTGCAAATAAATGTTTACATCTGTATAGAGAGAAAAAAAAAGAAAAAAGAATGAGTGAGATGTAGATACAGGAGAGAGAGAGAGAGAGAGAGAGAGAGAGAGAGAGAGAGAGAGAGAGACAGAGACAGAGACAGAGACAGAGAGAGACAGAGACAGACAGAGACAGAGAGACAGAGACAGAGACAGAGAGACAGAGACAGAGAGAGACACAGAAACACAGAGACACAGAGACACACACAGAGAGAGAGACAGAGAGACAGACAGAAAGACCTAAATGGAACCTTGGGAAATAACCATGTCTAACCTGCCTTTTCAGATAAATGAATGACTAAAACATCTAAGACAGATGGTTTTCTATTCTTGAAATCTCCAGGGATGGAGACTTCACAATTTCCTTTGTAGAACATTCCAGTGTTTGAACACATTGATGGTCAAGAAATTCCATATGTCCATATGAATCTATTTTAATTTGGTTTAATTTAATTTAAGCCTATTTCCGTGGTTCCTTCTGCAGACAATAAAAACAATGAAATTCTTCCATATGAAGACATCAGGAAAGTTAGCCCTACTTTTAGCTTCATTAATCTCTCCCAAAGTCTTGTGAAAGTTTCCTATTGGACTCTCTGCATTCCTCTTTAATTCATCCTTCACACAAGTCAAGTTAAAAGTCCAAAAACATGGGTCTGACCATGTCATTTTGCTGTTTAATAAGTTTCATTGACTTCTCATTGTCTCTAGGATAAAATATAACAAAACAAAACATCTCTTTTTGGCCTTTAAAGTTCCTCACATCTGGCTCCAGCCTACCTTTCAGGCTTATTTCATATTAATTCCCCTCATGTCCAGTTTTTCAGTTAACTCACCTACTTTTTGGACACTGCAGGGCACATAGGCACTTTGCTGATTGTGTGACTGAAATAGAATATTGTGTACATAGAAAAGCAACATATGAAAGGAATTTGAGAAGTGGGTAGGATGAAGTTACCTAACTCAGGGAAATGGCACCATTTTCTTTTTAAGAACTTTCCTGATCCCTCCAGTTTGTGTGTATATGTGTATGGGGGACCCTCACTTTTGTTTTTTAGTTGTTTTGATTGTGTCTGACTGTCCTTCATGAGGCCATTTGGGGATTTCTTGGCAAAGATATTGAAATAGTTTGGCATTTCCTTCTCCAGATAATTTTACAGATGAGGAAAACAGATTTAAGTGCCTGAGAGTGGATTTGAACTCAGGAAAATGAGTTTTCTGACTCCAAGCCCAGTGCCCTATCCATTAAGCAACCCTTTGTACTTAATTTATATAAAACCTCTTTTATATCTGCTGAACTTCCTGTGGAATGTAAGCTCCTTGAGAACTGGGGGATGCCTCACTTTTGCATAATCACACTCCTTATCATTTAGAAGATGTTTGACAAATGCATATTGATAGGAAAATCATCCCATTGGTAGTTAACTTTTGGTAATGAGTTTCATTGAACTTAGATTGGTTCTTAAGGTAAATTGACAGTTATACACACACACATACATATATATATATATATACATATATATATATATATATCCTTGCCAATTTATTAAAAAGTCAGAATCTGAGATACATTGGAATGATCTCTAAGAAGCCAACAGTCAACTGAGAGCCATGACAAGACAAAGAAGCACAACTATAGGAGAGGAAGTCCATTCTTAGCCATCAAAAGTTTCCTATGATGACAGAATTTAGAACTGTAAGGGATCATAGACTTGGATTAATACAATGACCTATTCCACAAATGTGAAAACAGAAGCCAAGAGATATAAAGTAGCTTCCCCAGAATCACTTAAGTAATAAGGGGAAGTATTAATACTTGAATTCAGGTCATTTTCCTCCCCCCAAATCTGGTACTCTTTCCATGATATTATGCCACCTTTTTGTGACAAGCTTTTGTGGCAATCTTTTTTGTACTTGTTATCCCCACAATATATATACTGCTATTATAAAAACCTGATCAATACTAGTTGTATCATTTGTAAACTTTAATGGATGACACCTAAGTGATAAAGTTGATAAGAGTATTTGATGTGGAATCTGGAAGACGACTTCAAATAATTTTTACATACATACAAATTATATCTTGGGTAAGTGACCTAACCTTTCTCAAACTCAGTTTCCTCTTCTATAAAATAAGGATAATGATAGCACATTCTTTATAGGGTTGTTTTGAGGACCAAGTGAGATATATGTTAAATTATTCACTAACATTAAAAATACATTTATGTTTATATGTACACATACTCTATATGAATATATCTCTGTGTATGTACCCATATATACATATATACATATACACATACTATTATTATGGAAGTGATTTTGTGAGATGTAACTTCCAACTAGAATAAAGCTGCTGAAAGGTATAAATTTTCAAGTAATGATTAACTACAAAGGAAGAAGAGTAACATTACAGATAGCAAGAAGATATATTCTTGTGCTGAAATTCATGACCCTAAAGAAGGCTTGTTCCAAAGTAAAACTGATGTTTGGAACCTCCCCTGATTTGTTGTCTGTGGTACTCCCTTGTTTGCCCAGTGTCCCTTGTGAGGTACTTCCCATGGACCTACTCTTTTATACTGACATCTACTCAGCCTTATTACAGTCATGGATCACCTCTATGCCATAATGAGGTACATTAACCTCTGCCCACATTGAAACTGTTCTGTACCTCCTTTCTTGTCCAGACTCTTTGAGCCTTCAAGTTATCATTTATCTAACTACAAATGTTAATCCATCCTAATGCACTAATGAGAGTGTCTTGCTCCCTTTTCCAGGTAACATATGTGTATGTCAATAGTACCTTTCTAGAAATAGGCATGCAGATGCTGTATTGATTCTGGGGCACCTTTCACAGCCCAAACCAGTGTGCATCAGCATTTTAAAAACAAGTGCCAAATTATGGAATTCCAAGCAGACTTCTGTCTTGATTTCATCCCTTGCTGCCTCTCCTTATGATTACAGAATCCTGGCTTCTTTACTGAACTAAAACTTGTGGTTGTTCTCTGTATATTGAAGCACACTTTTTGTTGAATAGACCTCTGGACCATTCCCACAGGAAATAATCTTGCTTAGTCTCTTTCTCTACTTTCCATTTCATTGTCTAACTTGAGTGACATGAATTTCCTACTAGTCGGGAGTGAAAAATAACTATGGAAGGAGAGAGTAATTTTTTGTCTTTTTGCCCCTTAACTCACATCTTGTAGATGACCACTTATTCTGTCTCTTTAGATTGTCTTGCTAGTTGGCTTTTTCTTCAAATCTTGCGTGTGCTCTCTATAGTAGCAATTATGAACTCCTCACTTCCAATTCAACACAAACATTTTATGTTTTTGGATAGAAAAATCAAGTTTTTAAAAGGTCATTTAGGTGTAATGGGTACAGTACTAGTCTTGGGTTGATGGAATTCTTGCTATGATAATTAGCTTTTTAGCTTGGGATGAGCTACTTAATTTTTCTAAGCCAAAGTTTTTTCATATTTAAACAGAGATAATAATACATACTTTATCCTGCTCATAGGATTATAAGGATCGAGTGAAGTGATATACTTGAAAGTATTTGGTGACTACTCAACTGTGATGAGTTAGTTTTATTAATATTCCGATTTAGAACATTTCCACTCGTTCTGACTGTATAGACATTGCCACATAATGACTGTATAGAACCTGCTGCTTTTGTCTGGGTATGTTGTGTTGTTCAAAATTCTTGACCCCATTTGGGGTTTTCTTGGCAAAGATATTAGAGCAGATCAAAATTTCCTTTCCTAAGTCACTTTACAGAAGAGAAAAATGAGGAAACTGAGGGGTAAGTGACTTGCCACAGTCACATAGTTAATAAATGTCCAAGGTCAGATTTGAGCTCAGGAAGATGAATCTTCCTGACTACAACCAGACATTCTTTCCACTGCATCATCTACCTGAGTGACTGTGGGTGCAGGAAAAAAAACCAACTTATTTCCATTTTTAGCTATATATGTTTAGTTTTGTGGAGAAAGAAAGCTCCACATTTTTCAGAGAATCGTTTAATTCAGCACAGCCATTTCTGGGTTAATAATATTAGTCAGTCTTGCCTTGTAAAAACCCAGGAGAATGACAGATGAGAAAATAGAAAAACAGAAATATGATGTTTGTGGGGCCATATGTGCAAATAACCCGAGGCTTCACTGATGCCTCTGTTACACCATAATCAAATCATCCAGGACCAGTGCGATTTGGCCTGTTTTGTTTCTGCTTCTCTTTGCTTTCCAACAGTGGCTTCTCAAGCAGAATTTCTGTTAAATGAGAAATTGCCACTCTTCCTCCTCTCCCTTGCACTTCTTCACTCTGTCTCTGTCTCCTTCTTTTTGTCTGAATGTGTGTCTGTCTCTTTTTCTTCTTCCCCTTCCCTCTCCTTTACTCCATGCTCCCTCTTTGCCTTCTTCTTTCTGTCTGTCTCTTTGTTCTCTATTTCTCTCACTCACAAATACAAGTGTGTGTGTGTATACTTGCAAACACCTCATACTTGAATTTAATGATATTTATTGCTGAAATGGTAAAAAATCCAAAATGCATCTGATAGTTGTGCATGTGCATACATGCATAACCCGTAATATAATATAACAATGTCACAAATAAAAACAATAAAGTAAAATGAAAAGGCAGAGCCCCATGAGCTGCCGTGTGTAAACACTTCAAAGAACAATGTGTAAAAGCTGGAAATTGCCTGTCAGTTATTTGCTCCTGCCAACCATGCTAGGAATCATTAATATTTCAAAATCTACTTTACTTGTCTCCTGCTCAGCATGGAGATTTGGGCCAGCAGAAAGTGGCAAAAAAATCATGGTTAGATCATAAGGGAGAAGAAAGTTACTTTTCTGGGTGATTTGAAAGAATACCCTAGATTTACATTACTGGGTAAAGTGAGTTACATAGGAACAATATCTAAATGTTACAAATGTAATGGCATTTGAGTAGACTTGGGGAGGGGGTTTAGGGGATTGGGAGGATTTGGCTACAATGTATTAAATATATTATTGTGAAACATTTGTCTGGGCAAAAAAAAGATAGAATACCCTAGATTTCTTTAAGACTTGGCCATTAATGAATTTTGAACAGGCAACTTTCAGCACAGAATCACTGGCAAAGTGTAACTAGTTGATCTTAATTACTTGAAATTTTTTAGCCAAAAGTTGTATATTCATTATGTGGTATATGTCTTTTTGTACCTATGAAAAAATATGTATGGAGAGTGAGCTAAGTAATATTTACCTGTGATTTTTCAGTTGGGTTCATTAAATATCAACATTTAAAAAAAGGAAAATATGACCATCATTGATGTGTGCAGGATATAAATATAAGTAAGACCACAGAGTTAGGGAGAATAAAGATTGTGAGATCACTTTTAAAATGCAATATGGATTTTTTATACCATTAATTTAGATAGGTGGGAAAGAGGCTCTTAGATTCCTATAGTTTTGGTGAACAAGTTCCTGTGCCTTGACTTAAAATACATGCATTTAGGGATACCTGTTCTGGCAATCCAACAATCCATCTTTTGTGGTTTGAGCATTTGTTTAAAAGTGGAAAAACGAGTTGAAACTTTAAAAAAAAAGAAAGTGTACAATATGAAAGCTTTTGTTACTATAGTACTTCAAACTGACAGTTCCTATATCTTACAAATGATGCAATATTCAGTTTTGCTTAATTGCACAAGAAAATGAACTGCAGAAGTGGAAATATAAAAAGAATGTTTAAAACCTACATAACCTCTTCAGAGAGTTCTGGCTCAGTTAAATAGCTTTCGCATAAAGAACATTTCAAGTTACTCAAGGTGTTTAGTTGAAACTCAGGTAAAACTGGCATGAAATAACTCATAGATAGTAAATAATGGACAGGCCATGGGAAATAAATAAAATGTAGCAGAGATTTACATAAGCAGATAAATAGAACTAGAGAAATAAAATTGAGATTTTATAAGATGTGATTTGCAACTGAAATACCACAGTGAAAGGGCATGCTAATTCAGAAGAAACAGATTAGATTAAGATGGCAGAAAAATAGTTTTGTAAGGAAATCTGTGAACCTGGCATTACTGATGGGTGAGATGAGGAGGAAGCATGTTGGAAGGCACTGGATGAAAATGAATAGAGGGAGAAACCGAAATGATAATGTGATGGAAGTTTGTTTGCATATTGCCTGGTCAAAAGAAGAAATGGAATAATGAGTTCTTAACCATATAACAAAACTATCAAGAAGAGGGGTTACAGAGGTGATGGGGAATATCGACTATCTAGATATCTTCTCTCTGTCTCCCTCCCTCCCCTCTCTCTGTCTTTCTGTTTCTGTCTGTCTGTCTCTGTCTCTATCTGTCTCTGTCTCTGTCTCTGTCTCTCTTTCACCCAGAGAATTGAAGTATAAGACAATGTGGGATGTGGGTCATGTCCATATAAGTTATTAGTATGTTCATTTGATTTTATCTAAAGGAGACTTGCTGGAGACATAAATAGATATCGTATTTCTGGAATTTTACTCTTTCTCCAAGTGAAACTTTGATTCAGGTATAGAAGGGTCCAGTAGAAAGGTCTACCAGGAAAAGGACTACTGCTCTGGCCAGAGAGTACATATAGGGCTAGCATAATATTAATAAAACTCTATACCCTTTCTTTCCCTCTAATCCCAATGGTCCAGCAGAATGACATTTAAAAAAAAATTGAGCTGCTTTTCTGTTCACTATCCTATAGAGAGGAAAGGATACTCCAAGCTTATATCCCAAGGTTTGATGCCTTTCCATTAAATACTAGGGATACAGAAGATCAGAATAAAGAATGAATGTTGAATAAACACACTTATCTAACCAGCGAATAAACAGAAATCAGAGACATTATATATCTTAGAATATACACAAAGTGAATGAGGTTTTTGACTATGAATAAAATATTTCAGCTCAACCAAGATGGAATCCCTGATTTCATGCAAGGGGAAATTTCTCAAGGTCTCAAAAGGAAATTAGGAAATTAGGAATATATTGAAGAGCTGGCTTTTCCCTATGAGTTATAAAGTTTGCCTAAACTTTTTTCTTCCTTTTTCTCCCCTTGGAATCTTCTTGGAAAGATTGGATCTCATGTACCACATCTTGAAGAAGGAAGTCAGAAGTATAACTTTCATCTCTATTGCTTTTACACCAAACAACAGCGTATGCAATATGGAATTATAATTTTTTTCATCAAAGAGAAGAGTCTTATGCAAGTGTTCTAGGCTTGAAGCCAGAGCTATAGTAAGAGTGCACTAGCTGTTTTTATTGAGTTCAAGGCAGAAGTCCCAGATGAACTATATCTCAGGGTGCTAAAAAATTTAGGGATGTGATCCCTGGCCTGCAATCAATGGTTTTTGAAAAATAGTGGAAAATGGGAGTGGTGCCATAGTCTTAGTGACAATACATTCTGTTTCCATTTTTAAAAGATGAATTAGTTGTATTCTTCAAAGTACAGGACAAAACTAGCCTTGACTTTAGTTTCTGGGAAAAATTCTAGATTGTATTGTGTTGGACTAATTAAGTGATCTCGGGCCTTTTAAACTATACATTTCCATCATTCCATTATTTTTAAATTTATCATGAAATACAGAACTTTTGACTTTTCAAGAGTGTCAGATATTTTTGAGTTCAAAAATGAACTCAGATTAAAATGTGATTTCCAAATTAACAAGTACTATGTTGAGATCTTTGAGGTCTATAAAATTATTGATTTTCTGGGTATTTATTTCATTTCTGAAGTTAAATAATATAAATGCTGTTTTACAAAAGGTCATATTGCTCAGTCTTTATACAATTAGAAAGAATACCAATTGGTATTGTGTTTACATGTTTCAATTCTTTGTTATACACTTTACTCATAGAAAGAATGAATAAAAAAGATAACCATGGAAACAGATAAAGACCTTTTAGGTTAATGTAGTGTGAATTTAAAGTTATGCTGATATTTGAGAAATTCCAGATTTTTTCAGAATATTAAAAATAGAAAGATTTTATTAGTGATTCATTGGAGCTGACCCTGAATCTAATTTTATGAGTACAATGACATTTCCAATTGTATATTTTTATAAAATATGTTCTCCATTCTCCAAAATTATCTTAAAACTAATTAATTGGAAGTTATATATAGAGATCAGCACCCTTTAAAAAGCAAATTATTTGAAGAATTTTTTTAAGTTTATGTGGTCAAGATAGAGAGGATATATTTCTGTACTGAACATGGAATGGGAAGTATTTGAGCTGGTATTGTGTTGAAAAATTAAAAAAAATATCAGTTTGGTTGATTCATTAGAATTAGGAAGTGGTGCCATCATTGAAATCACATTGGCAATACACTTTTTATTTCCATTCTTTTTAAAAATTTTTTTATTTGCAAAACATATGTATGGATAATTCTTCAACAGTAACCCTTACAAAGCTTTCTGTTACAAATTCCACCCCCCTCACTCTCCCCCTCCCCTAGATGGCAGGATATCCTCTACATGTTAATTATGTTAAAATACTTGACAAATCGAATATATGTTGTATTTCCATTCTTAAACATTTAGCTAAGGTCACAGCCAAGATGGAGAAATAGAGGCAGGAATCTGAATTATTCCCTTCCAAACAATTTAAAATAATTTCTCAAATAAAATTTTGAAGTGACAAAATCAATAAAAGATCAGAGTGAGACATTTTTCTAGTCTAAAACAACCGTAATAGAGGATAGGGACTAAGCCAGAGTTCACTACATGACGCAGCATTAGCATATTATAGCAGCACTATCCAAGGGCCTTAGAGGTGGCTACACTGGCTGCAATAGCAGAAGCTGAGGGAGCTCTCAGCCTAGAGGCAGTGAGGAGTTGGACAAGTGGTCAACAGGAATATCTTTGTGGCACTGGGTGCAACTCCATTGTACATAGATAGATACTTCTGGGTCACAATTGTAGCTCAGAGAGGAACACTAGGTGTCATGAGGGAGCAGGGCCTGTGCTTGTGATTCTAAGGTAGGAACAGCTACTTGCAGTTGTTGGAGATAATGGGCTTTGGTCTCAGTTCCAGGGCCCAGATGAATGCTAATGTTTGTGGCTACAGGGGAGCAAGGTCCTTCTTGAGTAAAGAAAAGAATACAGGCTAGGAGAGTTTTATTCTTACCCGTACCCAAAACACCCATTCTGAAAACAGTAACATGAAAAAGTTTGAAGCTTGCGACAATGTCTCCCCACCCCTATGTGATCTGAGTCCAACTTTAACATAAAGGTCAAAGTCAGGAAATCAGCTGGAAAAAAGGATCAAAGGACAAAAAAAGAACTTGACCAAAAAGCTACCATGTTGGCAGGAAAGATGAAGGAACAAATTCAGTAGAAGAAAATATTGTGAAAATAGCTACAAGAAAAGCCTCAAACAAACAAACATACAAACAAAACTAATTGAACATAAACTCAATCAGAATTTCTGAAAGAGTTAAAAAATGAGTAATAGAAGAATAAATGGGAAAAGAAATGAGAGTGATATAAGAAAATTATGAAAAAAATGAACGTGGTAAAAGAAACACAAAAATACAAAGAAAATAACACCTTAAAAAACTGAATTAACCTAATGGTGAAAGACACAAAATTCACAAAGAAAGCAGAATTGGCTAGAAGGAAAAGTAGGTACAAAATGAAATCCAAAATGAAAAAAAGAATCCAACAAACAGAATTGCTCAAATGGAAAATGGAGTATTAACGTTTACTTTTATAAGAAGAAAATAATTACTTAAAAGAATTGAGCAAATGGAAGCTAATGATTCCATGACACTGCAAAAAACCCCAAAAACCCAACCCCCCCCAAAACCAAAATTAATAAAACAAAGTAGAAAAATAGAAGAAATTGTGAAATATCTAATCAGAAGAACAACTGATCTGGAAAAATAGATCAGGGAGAGAGCATATAAAAATTACTGGACTACCCAAAAACCATATTGAAAAAATAGACATCATATTTCAAAAAATTACAAAGGGAAACTTATCTTAGATCCAAATGGTAAAATAGAAATTGAAAGAATCCATAGACCACTACTTGAGAGACATCCTAAAATGAAAACTCCCATGAAAATTATAGTTAAATCTCAGAAGTTTCAGATCAAGGAGAAAATAATGCAAGTAGTCAAAAAGAAATAATTGAAATATGAACCCACAGTGAGGATCATACAAAAATTAGTAATTTTCACATTAAAGGAGCAGAAGTGGCACCCCAGAAGATGAAGAAGCTAAGATTGTAACCAAGAATAGCCTATTCAGCAAAACAATATAATCCTTTCAGGGGAAAATTAATATTTAATGAAATAGAGGGTTTTTAAACATTTCTGATGAAAAGACCAGAGTTGAACAGAAAATTTTGCATTCAAATGTAAGACTCAAGAGAAGCATTAAAAGGCAAACATGAAAAATAAACTATAGGTCATTCAATACAATTAAACTATATTCCTACATGGAAAGATGATAATTATAATTATTAAGAACTTGATCATTTTAGAGAAGTTTAGGCAGAAGGCACAGATATGAGTCGATTATATTGGAATGATCTAAAAAAACAATGAAGGGGTGAGAAAGAGGAAAATCCTGGGAGAAGGAGAAAGGGAGAGGTAGAATGAAGGAAAATTTTCTCATAAAAGAGGCATGCAAGGAAAAGCTTTTATAGTGAAAGGGAACATGGGCATTTGGTGGCAAGAATCCTTGAACGTTACTCACGTAAGAATTAGTTAAAAAAAAAGAATACACACACATATGCATGTGTGCACACACACATACCTACACACCCACATATTACACTTACCTAGTTGGGCAGAGAAATTTATCTTGCTCAATAGGGAAATAGGAGAGGAAGGGGTTAAAATAATGGGAAGGAGAATGACAATTAAAAGGAATGGTAGATTAAAGAAGGCAGTGGTCAGAAGCAAAACAGACTGTTGAGGAGGGACAAAGAAAAGATAGAGAGAATGATAAACAGAAGAAAATATTTTGGAGGGAAATATACAGTTATTTTATATATATCAGAACATGAATGGGATCAATTCACCATAAAGTGGAAGCAGATATCAAGATGGATTAGAAATAATATATTGTTTACAAGAGAGGCACTTGAAAGGAAAAGAAATGCACAGAATTAAAATAATAAGCTAGAATCTATTATGCTTCAATCGAAAAAAAAGGGCAGAGATAGTAATCATTATCTCAGACAAAGAAAAACAAAAATTGACCTAAATAAAAGACATAATCAGGCAAACCATGTTTTTCTAAAAAAACAAAAAACAATAAACAAAAAGTACTATAGACAAGCTATATAAAATTAATAATTTTTTTCTTCAGGTTTCTCTAAGGGTCTCATTTATTAAATACATAGGGACTTAAGTTAAATTTATCATAACAAGGGCCATTCCCAAATTGATAAATTGATAAATGGATAAAGGATATGAATAAGTAGTTTTCAGAAGAAATCAAAGCTAACTTCATATTAAATATCTTTAGATCATTATTGATTAGGAAAAGGCAAATTAAAACAATTCTGAAGTACCATCTCACAGCTATCAGAAATGACAAATGCTAGAGGGAATGAGTGAAAATAGGTATACTAAATGAATTGTTGGTAGAGTTTGAAGTGATCCAATCGTTCTGGAAAATTATTTGTGACTATTCCCCAAATGCTGTAAAACGGTGCATACTCTTTGACCAAGCAATAGCACTACTAAATGTATTCTTCAAAGAGCTCAAAGTAAAAGGACAATGCCATATATACAAAAATATGTGTAGTGACTCTTTTTGTGGTGGCAAAGAATTGGAAATTGAAGGGAAGCTCTTTATATGGGGTATGGTTGAACAAGTAGTAGTGGCAGATGATTCTGATGGAGTACTATTGTGTTACTCCTAATGATGAAGGGAATGGTTTCAGAAAAAAAATGAGAAAATCTGTTTGAAGTAATGAAAAATGAAGAAAGGAGAACCAGGATAATTATAGGATAAATCAATGAAATGCATAATGAGACAATGTTTTCTAGAGAAAAGAAAACTGGATTTGGAGTCAGAAAGACCTGGATCAATTTTCCTCTCAAAAATTACAGTCAGGATCCTGAGAAAATCATTCTACTTTTTGGGATCTTAGTTTCCTCATCTGCAAAATGAAAGGGTTATATTAGTCCTTCCACTCTAAAACTCTTATCTTATTACATGACATTTCAGCTCTCATCTTTTGTTTTTGTGTGGACTATCCAAGATAGCTGAAATACACAGGTCATTTTCTACCTTTCCTAACCTTTCCTATCCAGATGCTAGTATTGCCTCCAATCTACTCTCAATATTCCTTTTATTCATATTATATATATTTTTTGTATATAAGAACATGTTGGCAATAACAGCAAGATTGTAATCAAGATCAGCTCTATAAGGCTTAGCTTTTCTAATCAAGACAATGATCCAAGACAAAGCATTCATGATGAAAAAATACTATTTACCTCTACAGAGAGAACTAATGAACTCTGAGTTCAAAGTGAAGTATAATTTATACATTTTTTTCTTTGCCTTGCTTTTTTGTAATATGGGTATGTTTTGCATGATTTCACATGTATAATTGATATCATATTGTTTGCCTTCACTGTGGGTGGGATAGGAGTGGGAATGATGGAGGTAATTTGGAATTTGAAATGAAAGAAAAAATATTAAAAATAAATTAAAAAAACAACTCCCCCAGTCAGCTACACATATGATTGATTTCCTAAATATTTATTTCATTTTTGAATCATAATATCGACATTTTTAAAAACAGCTCATATTGCTCATAGTCTGTATATAATTAGAAAGAATCCCAATTGGCTTTGTGTTTAGAATTTAGGTGATTTAAAAAATAATAAAATCATGGAAATTTATGATTTAAAAGGACTTCAGAGATTACTTAATTAGTCCATTCCAACACAATCTAGAGTTTTGTTAGTAATCTTAAATTAAATTCTCTGTCCTATACTTTTAACATTCTATCTAATTTACCTTTTAAAAAATGGAGGTGGAAATCACCAGGACTATGGTACCATTTCCATTTTCTATTATGTAAAAAGTACCATTGTAAAAAAAAAACCTATAAACTATGATTTTATTAGATGACATTTCAGCTCTCATCTCTTTGTTCTTGCATGGACTACCCAACATACCTGGAATACATGCTTTTCTCATGATTTCATCTTATTGTTTAGAATTATTTCCTTCAAAATGACGAGTCATTTTCTACCTTTCCTAATCTATCCAGGTGCTAGTGTTGTCTCCAATCTACTCTTATGGTTTTTTTATTTATATTGTATATAAGAATATGTTGACTTTCCTATAGAATATGAAGTTCCTTGAGGACTGATATTATTTAATTTTTGATTTTGTATCTCTAAGAATGGACATAAAATACTTGGCATATAATAGGCACTTAAATGTCAGCTAATTGATAGCAAATTCAAGAGATGAGTTACTGATTAAGTGTTAATCCATTGGTTGATGCTTGTCATGATGTACACTCCTGGAAGTTTTTACTTTTTAGAAAACATAAAAGAGGCATGTCAATACACTGCCAATAGAACAATCTTATAGTTGGTTTACCTGGCCTTTCCCCCCAGATACTTGTGGGAAAAAAAAGGATGACTTACTACATATATTAGCTGCTACTCACATTGCATCTTTTTGGGGATTTTTGTGACTGGGATTTTCCTTCTCTTCCTATTGATACTGATGCAATCATAGTGGAAAAAAAAAACCTTTATTAGGTCTAGGGTCTATTGATACCTTGCTAACAGACTTGACATGGTTCATGCTCATAATTCAGATTAGAACAACCTTTAGGAAACAGCACATTTCCTAAGTCAAGTCAAGCAGAAATGGCTTATTAGTCCTGAAGACTTACTATATTTTTGGATGTTGCCACCTTAATATTTGCAACTTCTCTAGACTGACTTTGAGGATTGGGTAGAGCCATCTAGCAGATAGTCTTTTGTCTCTGAGGAATTGAGAAGAGAGCAAATGTCTTATTTGGGTCCAGTGCCTTGGAAGAGTTACTGTAAATGCATTTCATTAATTTCGAGATACTTGATATTTTATGTAAATATTTGTAATTCTTTACAATTTATATGCATTCTAAATGATTTTTAACAACAATTAAAACAAAAGGATAAGGGGTTGCCAGTGCATGGGGCTAAAATGAACCAAACATAATCTGGAGAGTAAGTGGGACTGCATCCCCTTTGCATTTACTATGGAGTAGGAAATGGACTACTGCATAGAGGTTCAGGGTTAGTTGAAAAAAAATATTATGCTATGATCTCTAAAGAAATAGATTAAATTGAGAAGCAGTCTAAAAACTTTTAAGTACTACTTAATATGATAAATGCTTGGATATAAATATAAACATCTACATTTAAGCAGTTACCTTGAACCATAAACATCCATATTAAAGCAGTTACCATGCTATATTCAAATTATATTTGAGTTTAACTATTTGAAAATTTTAAATGTATATTTAGGTATAACTGAATATGATGTTGTCCTAGTTTTTTTCTATTAGCTAACCATACCTGGGGGGAGCTTAGCTGCTTGAACCTCAAGTTTTTGCCAAAAAGTGCCACTGTCCACCTGGTGGCAGCATATCCTAACTAAGGATAAGTACACTGAAGGAAGGAACTATTCCCCTGGGCATAAGTCTAACAAATCCTAACCTACTAAATTTTGAAATATGTTATAAATGTAGTATCTTGTCAAAATCTGTATAAATAAGACTCAGGTCTGTTGATCCCCAGATTTATTTTTCCGTAGTGAAGGTATGTGTTTACTAGCATTTTAGTTTTAAGTACTATTTAAATTACTCTTCTGTGACTTTGCTAGCAAAATAAAATAGAAAAGAGTAAAAACGATATTACATTTGAGAATCAGTATGATACATTAAAATGTCATTTTTAATATTAAATAACATTTGGACTTGATGATTTCCAATGTCTTCTTCATTTCTAAATCATGTGATGCTAAATCCTACAAGGTGCCATGATCATTGGTAGTGAAATGATATGTAGCATATTGTTTTTATATGTAGGAAAACTGAGGCATGAAGAACTTACATCAATATTTTATTATAATTATTACTAACAATGCTAGCTAGCATTTATATAGCATTTTAAGATTTTGTAAAAAGCACTTTGCAAATATTATATCATTTTATTCTCATAAAAACACAGAAAGTTAGGTGCTAGTATCACCTCATATTATTGATGAGGAAACTGAGGCAAGCAGTTAAATTTGTCCAGAGTCACACAGTTAGTAAGCAAAGGCACTGAAAAAATTTGTGATTATGACAGTTGTATTCCTTTCTTGAGCTTTGAAAGATGATAGAAAACAAAGGAAGGCTCACAAGACCAGATAAAAGCAAATGTTTTTCATATTTTATTTTTAAGGTGAAAAATGAATTTCATACACCATATCCTTTGGAGTCTGATATCTGCTCTTGGAAAGTTATACTATTATTAAATAATTTAATGGATTAATATTTTAATGGAGATGGGAGTATGGTATAGTGAAAAGAATGTTGGATGAGGACAGAATTTTTATATCCTGGCTCTGTCATTTACTGTATGTAGTACAAGTCATTATATCTTCTGGGGTCTAAATTAACATACAAGATAAATCAATATAAATTGCAGGTAATTTAAGAAGCAAAGAACTAGATTGGGAAAGATTTTATGCAGCAGTTGGAATCTGAACTGAAATTGATGGAAGCCAATGAAGCTAAGAATTGGAAGTGAGGGGAGAGAATATTCCAGGCATGGGGGAGTACTGTGTAAATGCATGAAGTGGGGAGATGGAGAACCCTGTGAAGGAGATCAAGCAGGATAGAACAACTAGATTGTAGCATGAGTTTGGAAGGGAGTAAAATGGAAGAAGAGCAGATTGTTATTATGAACGGTTTAAGTACCAGAATGTTTTTATTTAGTCTTAAAGTAAAAGGGAGCCACTAGAGTTTATTGATTATGAGTAGGGTGACATAGTAAAACCTGTCCTGTCTCAAAGTCACTTTGAAATCCAAGTGGAAAATGGACTAGAATGGGGAAAGACTTGAGGCAGGGAAGTCAACTATCTAATCAGGAAAGAGCCCTGTAAGTTTCCCATGCCTCAGTTTCCCCCAAAAAACCAAAACATAATAATATGCTATATGATACTTCATGTGTGAGTCTGTACAACTGTGATAGTTGTGTGAATAGACAAAATTGTTTGAAGGATAGCTAATGGTAACAGAAATAAGATTTGGCAACTCATTGGATATGTGAATTTAGTGCAAGTGAGGAGTTGAGGATGATATTGAAGTTAAAAATCTGGGTGACTGAAAGAATGATGGTATTATCAAAAGTGCCAGGAAAATGAGAAAGAGAGGAGTTTTTTTTGGGGAAATACAACAGACTTTTCAGACATTTGGGCAAAAGTGCTTTACTTGGGTCTGTGAATTTGTTTAAAATAGTTTGAAAAATGTATTTCAATACAAAGAGTTTCTTTTATTAATCTATGTATTTTATTTTCTGCATTTAAAAAATCATTTTGAAAAAGGGATTTATAGGTTTCACCTTATTTCCAAGTATATAAAAGATTTAGTACCTCTGACATAGGACCAAGCAGAATGGGTCTAATGTTTCTTTGACAATACAGTTCTAGACACTTGACATATTTGAAGAAAGCTATCTGGCTCTTCCATGTACTATGTGGCCCTGAGCAAATTTATTTACTTTTTCGTACCTTGTTTATACAGGTATGTAATATAATAGAAATAGTATTGGATTTTGATTTAGTCAGAAGACATGGCCCCTTGGCTTTTTATGATCTGTGGCCTTGAACAAGGCTCCCCCTATTCCACATTTCACTTTTCTTTTTGGTAGCAGGAGAAAGTATTCCTAGTCAGTGCTTTGTTTGTACTTTGTTCTTGTTTAGTCACTTCAATCCTGTCTTACTCTTAATGGCCCCATTCTTGGCAGAGAGACTGGAGTCATAGGCCAGTTTACAGATGAGTAATTGAGACAAAGTGAAATTACTTACCTAGGATCACACAGCTTGTAAGTGTTTGAGGTCAGATTTGAACTGTCTTACTGACTTCAGATCCAGTTCTCTATCCATTGTACCATCTGGCTATCTAATGTTTGTACTATTTATATAGTATTTATCACAGATTACCTTGTTTTGTTGCTATTTATTTACATTTGTCTTCATTATCTGCTGTTTAATCTCTTCAAATAAATTGTAAACTCCTAGATTGTAGGACATGTTCAATATATTTTGTGTCTTTTATAGGATTTAGTACAATTTCTTGTATAAAGCTGACATTCAAATAGTAGTTGAACGAATAAAGATTTATTCAGATGATACAAGCCAAAGAAAAACATGATCATCCAACCCAAATGGCCCATTATAATTTAATATATCTAGCAAAAGGAGGGCTTTTATCGTTCAGCTTATTAAATCATCCAGTTAATCTATTTTTCACTTCAAGGTATATGTGGGTATAGTAATAGGAAAAAGAGGCAATGCTGTTAAAAAAATCCTAGTTCAAATATTATGAATGAGCTGACTTTTAAACAGTGTGTGTGTGTGTGTGTGTGTGTGTGTGTAATATTGGCTTATAAGAAGGGTACTGAATAAGGATCATAAAAATTCTCCTACTTGTCCTTCATTAACTAGCAGTGAAATCCTTAGCAAGTAATTAGTCAATAAATCAATCAACACACATTTATTAAGTACCTATTTGCACTCTGGTTAGGTACAGGAAATATAAGTACAAAGAATGAAAATATCTGCACTCACCCTTAACTTATATTTTAAGTGGGAGAGACAAGAAACTCTCTGTCTGTCTGTCTATCTACCTACATACCAACCTGTCTATCTCTATGTCATCTATCTGGATATTCAAAATATATCCTAAATTTAAAGAATAATTAAGATACAAGGTAGTTGGGGAGGGAGGTCACTGACTGAGACCAGGAAAGGCTTTATACAGGAGATGGCGCTTTAGCTCCATATTAAATAAAAAAGTGATTATTAATGAGAGCATTAAGGAGGGAGTGCACTCCAGCCATGGGGAATTGACAATGCAAAGACAGAGAAGAAGATGGAGTAATGGGAACTAAAGAGGACAGTTTTCCAGGTTTCTGAATTTGAGAGAGGTGTAATGTCTAATGAGGTTAGAAAGATAGTTTAGGAATATTTTGTGAAGGACTTAAAAAGCTAGAGAGAAGAGTTTGTATGTTGTCCCAGAGGTAATCGGGTGTCTCTGGAGCTGATTGAATAGGAGAGTGACATGGTTGGATCCTTGCATACAAGAATTTGCTTTGGTGGCAATGTATGGGGTTGTTGGGATTGGTGAGAAGCTTGAGACAAGGAGAACAATTAGAAGGCAGATGGAATAATCTATGCAATAGGTGATGAAGACTTGAACTAAGATGGTAAATGTATAAATGGAAGTAGGGATGAGGGATGGAGGGGGGGTGATGAGACGCTGATGATGTTGACTGAGATTACTGACCTCAAAAAGTAGAAAAGGTCTTGCTGCACTGAAAATGCATCTGAGTTTGGCTAATGTAGTATGGTTGGGAGTCTTCCAGGTTGCTCAGCAGCTTGTGAGCAGAGATGGATGGTGGGAATATACAGAGCTGATGTTTGCTAAGAGATGGATAGTAGAATGCATTGTTGGTGGAGTTGTGAACTGATCCAACCATTCTGGAGAGCAATTTTGGGCTAGACCCAAAGGGCTATCAAACTGTGTATATCATTTGATCCAGCAGTCTCACTACTGGGTCTGCATCCCAAATAATTCATAAAAGAGGAGAAAGGACCCACAGATGCAAAAATATTTGCAGCAACTCTTTGTGATGACAACAATTGGGGAGTGGCTGAATAAGTTATTATTTTTTGAATGCAGGGTACATTTATTTTACATTCTTGCAAGAATGGATGCCTAGATGAATAGACACACCTTTGAGAGTCCAAAGGCAGCATTTTATTTCCTATCCTGAAGTATAAGTCTCTTCCCTAATTCCCTGTTAATTAGACGTTAAGGAGGTTATAGGAATCTCCACCCCTCATTACAAAAGTCAGTCCCTGCTCCCAAGAAACTTACATTTTTTTTGGGGGGGAGATAAACTCCACTGTACATTATTCCTTGATGACCTAGTGGGTTTCAGTTTTTTAATTTAAATGTGAATAAGTTATGTTACATGAGTATAATGGAATATTATTGTTCTATTAGAAATGATGAGCAGGCTGATTTCAAAAAAGTCTGGAAAAACTTACATAAACTGATGTTGAGTGAAGTGAACAGAACTTGAAGAACACTGTATACAGCAATATTGTATAATAATCAACTATCTTAGACTTGTCTCTTCTCAACAATTCATCTAAGGCTATTCCAATAAACGTTGATGGAAAATGTCATCCACATCCAAAGAATGAATTTTGGAGACTGAATGCAGATCTAAGCATCCTATTTTCACCTTTTTTTCCCCTTTCATTTTGTTTTTTTTCTTTCCTGTAGTTTTCATCTTTTGTTCTGATTTTTCTTTTCTAATGTAAATCTTATGGAAATATGTTTAAAATGAATGTACACATATAACCTAAATAATATTGCTTGCTAACATGGGGAGGGAGGAGCTAAGGAGGAAAGGGGGAAAAGTTGGAACTCAAAATCTTATAAAGATGAAAATTGAGGGGCAGCTAGGTGGTGCAGTGGATAGAGCACCAGCCCTGAAGTCAGGAGGACCTGAGTTCAAATCTGACCTCAGACACTTAACACTTCCTAGCTGTGTGACCCTGGGCAAGTCACTTAACCCCAATTGCCTCAGGGAAAAATGAAAGTTGAAAACCATCTTTACATGTAATTGGAAAAATAATATACTCTTAAAATAAAATGAAAAAAAGAGATGGATAGTAATAGGATATGGTGGTCAAGGAAGCCAAGCAAGAATAAGAAAGTAGTGATGAGTGGAAGAACTGGAGGTCTTGATGAGAATGGAGAATAGGGTTGAGAGATAAAAATAGGGAGAGGTGAAATGATACAAGGTTATAGTCAGGAGGATCCTAATTTGGGAAATTGAACACTTGTGGATAATAGCAAGATTCATGATGGGATCTTACCTTTAGGTGGGCTAGGTGGAGTGAAGGAGTAGGTCACAGAGATTTAAAGAGGTAAAGAACTGAGAGATTATCATCTTTGTAAATATGCTTTCTAGTGTAAGGATAGGATATAGGAATGAGAAAAAGATGGTGATTTATGTGCTAACCCCCTCGAGAAGGGAAGGAGAATAATGATGGGGTCAATATAATAGTTCTTGTCATAATATTATCATTTGGATTGGGTAGAAATTTTTGGTTAAGTGGATTTCAAAGGAGGAAAGATTGCTGAGTGTAAAAGAGATGTAAAGAAAAGGTCTATAACAGTGGGGAGGAAATAATACTTCTACTCTGTCTCTAAGACTAGTGAATTGAGATGTATGAGAGAAAGTAATTCCAGTGCTGGAGAGGATAGTCAGAGAATCATTAGGGAAGTGCCAGTATTTAGTGATGGCTAGTAGATAGAAGGAGTGTGAGAAAATGAAATCTAGGATAAAAAGGAATTTAGTGATAATGGAATATGAATTCCAAAGGTCATAATAAAAAATTAGGTAATATTGGAGTGGGAAATGGGTAGGGTAGGATTGAAGAAAATGAGAATGAGAGAATGAGAGGTGAGGATGAAAAGCATCTTCTTCCATTTGTCCAGTTATGAGCTGATATACAGGGATGGGGAGGGAAATAGTAGAATCCATGGAAACAATAGGCAAATAATGAAACTCAAAGTCTATACTGTATTGGGCTAAACCTAAGTTGAAGCTCACATCTAGCTGGCAGGTGTAAACAGTTGTTCCTATTTTTCCCTCCCCTTGATTCTCCACTACAGTCAGTTTTCTAACATGCTAATTGAAAAGGGTTGGGTTTAATAATCTCTAAAATCCCATCTAGCAGTAACATTATGCCATTCCCCAGTACTATTAATTCAATAATTTTATTTTGTTCACAATATCTGCATAATACTAAATTATGCAGTTTAGACTAGTGGAATAGTATAATGAAAAAATATTTGCTGTAGGGTCAGATTTGAGTTATATTAAAAGCGTTGTCAATAATTGACATTGTGACCTTAGGTCACTCATTCATCATTTGGGTGATTATGTTCCTTATGGATAAAGTGAAGGAGTCAAGCTAAATTTCTATCCCATTATAAATTCTATGATCTCTAGGGACTATAAATTTATGACTGACTTTTAAAGACTTGAAGATAAATGCATCCAAATCTCAACTCATTATCCTGGATGATTGGACCTGGAAGGTACCTTAAAACTTAAGCCAGTTGGATTCCATTATTTTATAAGGAAATTAGTATCATTAGTGACTTGATCATAAACTTCCCCTATTTCCCCCAGTTTTAGTGTTTTAATGTGGGAAAAGGAATCCATTTCTGTAGAGAGCAAATAAAAAATATTTTTAAGTAATGATTCTAGGACTTAGTCAACATGTTTAATTGTTTTTTTTTTTTTAATTCATCTTCATTGTATTTTGACAGTGATGTTGAGGTTGAATTTGGAGGAAATGACTCATAAATGGACTTTCTTCTTTCCAAGATATCTGTTAGATTTTTAACAGTCTTTCAAGATATTATCTCAAGGTCATCTTGCCAGAAAAAGTATGCTGTGAAGTTGGGAAGAACTAAGATCAAATTTGGCTTTAAACACTTACTAGATCTGTGACCAGGGCAAGCAACTTGACTAGTTTGCCTCTATTTCCTTGTCTGCAAAATGGAGATAATAACAGCCCCAACTTCCCAGGGGAGTTATGAGAACCAAATGAAATCATAACTGTATGTATATAATGCTTAGTACACTGGTACCGAGTAAGCATAATATAAATGTTATCATCATTATTATTGTTATCATCATTAGTAATAATAATAATAATACTATATGTGTTCCACACAGAGTTGTATTATTCCCTAATAATACAAAGATAAATCTTCATAAAGACACAGATCTTGAAGGCAGAGAAAAATAGATTGAGCAGAAAAGGAAAACTGAGGTGTCCATCCTGATGATTTGGGTTAGATCGAAGTTTTTGGAGCCAAAGATGACTTCTCTCATTTCTGTTTAATGAAGCAGAATAGAAATTTGCTAAGTTATTGAAAGATGTATCTGTATACCAGGTGCTATCATTTCCTTTACCGTTTAAACTATAGGTTGGAGCTTTGAATGGTCATTCATTATAAGAACTAGTATATCCTTCTGCTAAAAGTAGGGAGTGGTATAGTTAAAAGAGAAAAACCAAAACTGTTCATTGGACCTTTCAAATGTCTCTGATATTTTTCTCATTTTCTATTTTGGATGTGTGTGTGTGTGTGTGTGTGTGTGTGTATGTATGTGTGTCTGTGTGTGTCTGTGTGTATGATATCATTATATTTCAGGCTTCTTCTTCATAGAATTACAGAATTTCTAACCTGGATGGGACATTTGATCCAACTAATATCTGATTGAGAATTCTTTCCACCTTGTGCTCAACAAGTAGCCCTCTAACCTGTTTTGTCAAAGACTCTCACAATCTCCTAGGAAAGCCCATTCCGGTTTTGGATAGTTCTAATTAGAACTATTCTTTGTAATTTCCTTCTATTTCTCCTTAATCATTCCTCTGAAGTGAAGCAAGTTAATCAACTTTCTTGTGATAGATTTTTAAATCTTAAAAACAGTTTTTATATCCATTCTAAATTAACTTCTTTAGCTGATCCTTGTATAGCATGGACTGAAGTCCTTTCCCCCTCCTGTTTTCTCTTCTCTGGATATTTTCCAACTTATCCAATTGTCCAATTTTTCCTAAAATATGGCACAGAAACTAAACACCAGTCTAGATATGGTGTGATCACCACACAATTATATCATGACTTCCCTAGACCTAGACTCTGCTTCTCTTAATGAAGCCTGAGATTGCATTTGGTTTCTTAACTTAAAGGTAGGGAAGGTGTAATATATTTTTACTGTGCTGTAATACAGAATTGTGCACATAGTAGTTCTTTAATAGGATTTGCTGAATGTCTTTGTCTTCAACCATCATACTTAATCTTAATGCTAAAAGTTCTATTGGCCTTGCATTCAGTAAATTCTCTAGACAAGAGAAAGTTCTCAAAGTTCAAAGCAGAAGGAAAATTCTAAATTTAATCTCTTTTATGTTAAATCTTTGATCAAAGGAAATAAAATCCCATTTAGATTTTGATTTACCATTCAGGAGAAATGGTTACCTTGGGGCTCTGTTTTCAGGATCTGCATAACTTAGTCAAAGAACCATAAAAGAATGATATACACAAAACTCCTTTCTAAAGGTGCACAGGATCCAGTGACTTGAGTGGAGCCAATAAACCTTGGCGGAGCAGATGCCTTATATATAGCTCTTGAGACTGACATTGATACTATTCCCCACTTCCTGCCCCCCCCTCCACTTCCTTCTCTCTTAGCAAGTTATAAATCCTTCCTAAAGAGAGGAAAGGGCCACAAAGATTGGAATGAAAAAAAGTACTGGTTTTTGAAGGTGATTGCCAATGTTGCTTTCCTCCCAGAGGCATCAGGAAGTATATGGCTTCCTCTCTATGTTCTTAATAAGGTGTTCTAAAAGTTGTTTCTCAATTTAAATGCATCCACCTAGAGTCTTCCTCAAGTCTCACCTTTTTTTTTTTTTTTTGTAATTGTAGGATAGAGTGGGACAGTAATACGAGGAATGGATTTGGAGTATGTGAGATCTGAGTTCAATTCCAATTTTGCTTGCTTAGTATCTGTGTGACTTCAGAAAAGTTATTTCCATGTTCCTAAACCTTTGTTTCCTGGAGTAAAAAAAGATTTCATAAATCTTGAAGCATTGTAAAAACACACACACAGACATACACACATGTCCAAATATTACTACTAATAGACAAATCCAATTTATCAGTGCTGAAATATAGGTAGATTTTTAAGATTACCTATGGTATGTTCATGTTAACAGTCCTAGCATCCTTAACAGATAAAGAAATTAGGTAATTACTTAGATGGAAATATTTTAAAGCACATCAGTCATGTATTCAAGGAGAGAGTTCAATTTGATGTCAGAGGATGTGCATTTATATACCAGCTCTAACTCTAGGTTAGCCACATAAACTTAGGGAACTCCTTAACTTCTTGCATCATCATTTTTGTCATTTGTAAAATGGGAAATAGAACCAAGACATAAAGTCCAATTTTGAACATGGGAATATTGTGATAGTAGGTGAACCATGTGTTTCTCCTAAGTAGCTAATGGCTTAACCCATTTACATTGAACATCACTATCTACTTCTGTTTATCTAGATGGATTCAGAACCTTTTGTTACTTTCTCTTCTTTAGGATTCTGACAATGAAATGTACCTGAGTAAAAATTCTGTCTAATATCAAAGGTAACTGAGTAAAGAAAAAAAATAAAATAATATAGAGTTCATTTGGAATCATGTTTGAAATTGGTAAGGGATGTGAAAGGTACTCTTTTAGTGCCTAAATATTTAGCAACTTTCTTTTATCATGTCAGGTAATGTTCTTGCAGTACCGTTCCTGCTCTTGTTTAGTTGTTTTCAATCTAACTTTCCATGGCTCCGTTTGGAATTTTCTTGGCAAAAATGTCGAGATAGTTTTCTATTTCTTTTCCTAGTTTATGTCACAGATGAAGGAATTGAGGCAAATGGAGTTAAGTGATTTATCCAGGATCACATAGATGGTATCTGAGGCTGGATTTGAATTCAGTTCTTCCTGACTCTAGAGACAGCATTCTTTCTACTGTGCCATCTAGCTGCCTCTCTTACAATATTGACTGAGGACACAATTATAATGGTGTGAAGAACATTCAAACAGTTGCTAAAATTTATAGAACTTTCAAAGTTATGAGATCATAGATTCAGAGCTGGAAGTGAACTTGAAGATCTGGAACAACTTTTGCTTTTTATAAATGAGAGAACTGAGTCCCATCTGAGTCCCTTCAAAATGAAGATCTCATAACACAAACAATAGAGATAAGATTTGAATTCTAGTCTTTGGATTCCAAATCTAATACTCTCAACACTATGATTTTTTAAAAAATGTATTTAAAATATTTTCTTTAATTTGGAAAGATCCACATGAACTGATGCTAAGTGAAGTGAACAGAAGCAAAAGAACATTGTACACAGCAACAACAAGATTACGTGATCAGCTGATGGACTTGGCTCTTTTCAACAATGAGATGATCCAAGCCAGTTCTAATAGACTTGGGTTGGAAAATACCATCTACATTCAGAGAGACAACTATGGAAATTAAATATGGATCAAAGCATATTATTTCACCTTTTTTGTTGTTGTTTGCTTGCTTGTTTTTTTTTTTGTTGTTTGTTTCTTGTGGTTTTTTCCCCCTTTCCCCAAATTTTCCTAGTGCAGCATAACAAATATAGAAATATGTTTAGAAGAACTGCATATGTTTAACCTATATTAGATTGCTTGCTGTCTTGGGGAGGGAGGAAGATGGGAGAGAGAGAGAAAAATTTGGAACACAATATTTTGCAAAGGTGAATGTTGAAAACTATCTTTGCATGTATTTAAAAAATACTATTAAATTTTTAAAAAAATGTTTTCTTGGTATTTAAAAATAATTTTGACTTCCCAGTTTACCCCTTTGTTCTGCATGGTACTTCTCTCCATGATCTTTTGATTTTTAAAATGATATAACTTTTTTATATCTAAGTTGTATATCCATTTGAAATTTACTGGGGGTATATAGTATAAAGCATTTACCTGTTTACCCACTCCTAATGTCTGGCATTATTTTTTCCTGTTTTCCCAGAACTTGTTGAATAGAGAATTCTTGGTTTACTTACTGTTCTTAATATTTGTGGAATATGGACTTACTGTGCTTGATGTTTCTGGGTGTTGTTTACCTAATTCATTATTTTGATAAAATTTTCAACTTTTAAAACCAGTATAAAATATTAATTAATACAATATATAACATCATTATATTTATTATATTATACTACATGTTAAATATGTTGTTAATACATATAAATTTCTATATATTAGTGAATAATGTATATGTAATGTTTTTTTATATATTAGTATAATAGATATACCTTGTGGAATAATTCAGTGCAGTGTCATAACATAGCATAAATAATTTAGTACTGCATAAGTTGAGATATAGTAATGCTAGAATTTTCTCATTAATATTTTTTTGTCATCATTTACTTTGACATATCTGATCTTTTGTCCTTACAGATGAATAGTGTTATTGTTTTGTCTAGTTCTAGAAAATAATTCCTTTGTATGCTAATTGTTATGGCACAAACATCTATCAATTAGATTTAGTAGAGTATTCATTTTTATTATGTTGGCATGGCCCAACCATGAATAATATATGTCTTCAGTAAATTGGCAGGATAGAAAACAAACCCACAGAGATCATTAGTCATTTGGTATCTTACAAGCAAAACATATCTAGAGAAGGAAGAGATAGAAAAAAGGAATTCAGATCCAAATAACTATAAAATATAAAAAAGATCTGTGTAATTTGGCAAAATACATGATATATATATATATACATATACATTCAATTACCAAAATAATACAGAAATAAAGAAATAAAGGAAACCTTGACTAATTATTTCAATTGCTTTCCCATTGATTTTTTTTCTATATAAACAATCTTATTACTTGAAAATAAAAATACATTTCTTTCTTCTTTTCCAATGCTTATTCCTTTATTCTTTTTTCTTGTCTTAATGCTATAATTAGAATTTTGAGATCAAATAATAGTGACAATAGTGACCATGCCAGCCTTGCTTTTTTCCTGATCTCGTAGGAACTAATTTTTAGCATTTCTACCTTATGATTAATGCTAGCTCTCATTGGTATGCTATAGCATATAACAGGTTTTAGTAGTTTCCTTCCATTTATGAACTTCTTTTTTCATTTTGTTTTAGTAATCTAGTTTTCTCTCTCCTTTTAAGGAGCAAATTAAACATTTTTCTTTATTTGATTAGTTTGTTTAAGTGAAATCTTGACTTGTTTTTAATAAATCCAATAGTTTTTTGGTTTTTAATACTTTATATCTAAATGCATATGGTTTTCATAATTTTTGGTATTTATTTAGAGAGTCTTAATTTATTTTCTATTTTTTAAAGTTGCATAATTAATTTTTCCTTTTCAGTTTTTTGTATGAAAATGTCAAAGATTATGCATTCTCCCTTAAGCACTATTTAACTGTAGTACCCCTGATTTTTCATATATTGTTTCATTGTTTTATTTTCTTTAGTAAAAAATGCAGTTATGATTTTTTTGACTAATCCATTCTTTAGAATTATACTGTATAGTCTCTCCTTGTTAAAATCCTTTCTTTCTACATATTGTATTCATTATAACAATAATGTTGTATTCTATAAATGATATATTTAATTTAATTCAAAATTTCTGCTTTTTTTGCTTTTCTTTATAAGTTCTTCATACTCTTTTTATAAAGTCATTTTTTGTAAAAGTGCAGGCAATGCTGAAACACAATTACTCTACTAACAATGCACATTCTGCAATTACTAAGTGCATTTCAAATTCAGATCTCATTTTTCCAAAATTCTATTCATGTTTTAAATTTCATTCTTATTGATAATTCTGCTACATTCATTTAATCCTAGGAAGTGGCACAATACAGAAATAGGGGATAACTATTGCTTTATTATTTAGTTTCATTAAGTAGACTTTGCCATTTAATGGACACATATATTTAGTAGTCATTTTTCATTATTATTTGATTTTATTAATTATTAATCATTGTCACTGCTCCTTAAGGCTCTGAAAGTCACCACTGACATTTCTGGGTATATTAAATTTATATTTATTTAATGTGGTGAGTGACTGATAGATTCTATTTTTATTTTGTCTTTGATTTCTTTGGTTCTGAGAATGTTTCTCTTCTGATTTTTTTTTTTTGAAATATGGCTTCCAGGTTTTATTTGTTTGTTTTACTATTATTTTCAGAGATTTTAATGATTCTTAGATGGTTTCAGTTTTGTTTTCCAAAATTTGGGAATCTCATGTTCTTCCAAATCAGCTGTCAACTCTCTTCTAATCTTCAGTTCCTTGTTTCTTTGTCCTTTCACCAAACCCCAAACCTCACTTCCATGTTCACTTCCTTTGCACCTACTCCTTTGCTATTGAACAGTTCTGGAGAAAATCATGAAACCCTGATGACTAGGTTCACTACAAATTTATAATAGTTGATCTAAACTGGGTTCTCATTGTAGCAAGACAATCCTCTTTCACCTCAATTTTCTTCTGTTCTTCCTCCTCTTTCTCCACTTCCTCTTCTTTATTCCAGAACTTTTCTTCTCTCCTCAAGCTTTTCCCTCATTTCCTGTCCCATCACATCTCAGCTGAAGATCTAAACAAATGCTTTGTTGAAAAAATTGACCTGATTCCTTGAGAGTTCCCTCTTCTCCTCTCTTCCTTTTTAATTTATATTTATTTGGCAATATCTCCCATGATCTCTTTCTTCATTCCATTTTCTGATAAAAAAACCAAAAAACTCTTCTACTTGTCAATGCCAATGCCTTTGCTTGTGCCCTTAATATTCTCTCTGTGCATCTCTTCCAGTAGAATTGCCCTTAACATAACTCCAGTTCTCTCTCCAATCTTCAATCTCTCCTTATCTATTGATCTTTTCCTGGTGTCTACAAATGGGCTCAAGTATCCCCCAACCTTAAAAGAAAGAAACAAACAAAATTTCCTTATATTCTGCCATGTCTTGCAAGCAAAAACCTATGCCATTTTCTCCTTAATTTGAGTCCTTGAAAATAAACTATATATAAATTGGTGCCTCTGCTTCCCCTGCTTTCACTTTTCTAAACCTTCTGCAATCTGCCTTCCTACTTTATCATTTAACTGAAATTGTTTTTTTTTTTCCAAAGTTAAAAATATCTAATAATTGTCAAATTTAATGTTCTGTCCTTTATCCTCCTCCTTCTTGACCTTTTGTCACATTTGCTACTATTAACCACTTTCAATTCCTATATACTTTTTCCTCTGAGTTTTTGTCACTTTTTTCTCTCTTGGCTTTATTTGTTGGAATACTCCTTTTTAATCTCTTTCACATGGATTTTCCTTAATGTCATTCCTGCTCACTGCAGATGTCTATGAAAGCTCCATTGAAGATTCTTTTAATATTTTCTTGATTTGTGAGTTTATGAACTCCCATGTCTTCAACCATCATCTCTACAAATATGAGTCTAGAACTATTCCTCCCTCCTACTCCCTGTTCCTCCTTCCTTTTCTTTGTCCCTCCCTCTCTTCCTCTCTCTCTTTCCCATTCCATAGCATTATTAGTAATGGTTAAAATGATTTGCCTAAAGTCAAACAGTTGGTACACATCAGATTCCATAATTCTAGCCATGGTTGACCTACTAAGTGATGAAGGAGGAAATGTGTTTGTAGGTAGCAATCTTAGACAACCTAGCAAAGAATTGCTTTTTCCTCATTAGATAATGAAATCACCTTTTCTGTGAAAACAACCATCCAATGAACAACACCTTTACTTTTAAGGCACCACCCCCAAAAGAGCACATATTTCTGGCCCTGGAGGTTGTATAAGAAAAAAAATTGGATTAAAAGTACTTTCAGGATATGACACAATAGATGCTACCACAGAATTCCTTTTTTTCTTGCTAATTCAGGGCAGCTTCAAGGAGAGAACACAGAGGCAGAACACAAGTATTTTTTCTACTCCGTTCCCTTTGATTGGGATTATAATTCCACAGAAAAGCACAATAATATTGCATTACAACCAAAAATGGAAGCATGATGCAGTTTTTCTGTAATCAGATTTATGTGTAGAATTTTAACTGGTGGATAATAGTGGAACATTTCTGTATAAATCTGACCTTATTAACTGAGAGCAGCAGAGCTACTGCATCTTTCTATTTCTATTATCTTGAAGCCATTTCCTCTCTGACATTTTCATAATTGTCCACTGTTTAGCTCTCTCTGATATACTCCTCTAGACATATATTCTTTCTGGATCATTTAGAGAAACAGAAATGGAGGCAGTTTCAAGATAATTTAAATTCCAGTGATCAATTTTCTTGTATCTTATGCAGCCTTCCCTTATTTCCCTGTCTCTAACTCTGTCTCCTCATCCTAGCCTTAAGGGCTAACCATTTGCTGTCATTTTTTTCTTCCTTTTTTCCCCCAGTTACTATATTTCTAATTTGTACCATAGTTTAACACTGGCCTGCCAGTCGGATAATGTCCTTGTCATTTCATTCTATAGCTTCCCCTTTAGCCAAACTCCTGTTTATTCTGTCAAACTGAGACTTTTTTTTAAACAAAATTTTGTTTTGTTTTTCCAAGGACTACAATGTAACTTAAAAATAAATAAGAAAATGGTGGAGTTGGAAACAATCATAGAGATCATCCAACCCACTCTGTTCTCATTTACATATCCTAATAGACTCTCTTTTCAGTCAGGTGTTTATTATTTTATTTCACTCAAGGGTCTTTTACCTTGTTTCTCAATCTGAAAGAATGACCCTGTACTCTACTTCTGTACTAATGTGATGATTTTCTATGGATCTTTCAAGAAGGTGATGCATATGAGAAATAATTGGTTTTTCTGGGGCCTAAGTTAGCCCCAATGTCTGGCTTATGATTTTTTTTTAATTTCTAATTAATTTTGGGTGGAGTAAAACTACAATTATTAAAGCATCAAAAAGCTTGGGGAGGCAAATGAACATAGGAAGAGCTAGGAGGACAATAAGCACAAGAAGTTGCCCAGGTACTTGATATGGCCAGGAATGTTTTTGGATACCTTGATTTATTTTCACCATTTTCTCTGCAGATACAAAAGAAAGAGAGCAAATCTAATGCCCAAGTTAAGCTTAATTGATTTTCCTTGATGCATAATAATCAATCCAGTCATTTCTGTGCATTTTTTAAATCTTTGACGTGATTGCTTACCTACTTTTTCTATGGCACAGTAGAATGATGACTGGCTTTAAGCTCATAAATTCTGGTTTTATATACTAACTTTGTACATGTGACTTTGAGAAAGTGACAACTTCATTGGGTTTCGATGTCTTTCTTTATAAAATGAAGAGATTGGACTAGATGGCTAATGAAATCCCTTCTAAATCTATAATCTTATAAACCTTCTTCCCTACAAGAGCTGGACCATCCCCAGTCATGGTGATGCTCTGGATGAGAAAGTAAGGCAGGTGACCTTGCACAGCCCTCTCTCACTTAAATCAAATCCACTTGCATATCATGGCATCACCTCCCTAATGTCATGGTCCTATTTGAGAACTAAGAGCAAACAAGTCATCTCTTAAGCCACTAAGTGAAAATAGCTAGCATTTATATAGAGTTTTAAGGTTTGCTAGCTGCTTAGATATGTTATTTGATCTTCATGATAACTCTGACAGGTAGGTACTCTATTATCTTTATTTTACAAGTGAGGAAGCTGAGGCTAGAAGTAGCTAAGGAATATTGTAAGGGTCCCAGAGGTAGTGTGGCTCTCAAGAAAGATTTGAACTCAGGTATTCCTGACTTCAACATTCTATTCCCTACATATGGTTTAGAGTTCAGAACTTTGGTGTGGAATTAAGAAAAAATGTGTTCAAGTTACTGCTATATACCAAATTTAAAGAAAATAGGGCAAGTCATTTAACCTTTCTAGATCTCAATATTCTTGTTTGTCAAATGGTGATTAAAAGACAAATAATAAGATAATCTTTGGATCCCTTCCAGTTGTAGTAGTCTATGTATTTAATACTGAATCTCTTAATCTAAAAGAAAACCTATTTTGTCACATTATGTATAACCCTGTGGAGTAATGCCCATTGTTTATATTTCATATATACCTCAACACTTTAAATCTGTGATTTCATTGGCATGGACCCTTTCCTTCACTGGTGTAAATTGTAACTAATCTGTGATATCTCAAACTATTTGATTCTTGTTCATGCTCTATCAAAATTCCATAGTTTTATATGGAGAACTCATATAACTTTTAATATCCAAAGGATTCTTTTTTTTTCACTTTTTAAAAAATTTTTTTATTAAAGCTTTTTATTTGTATAACATACGTATGGGTAGTTCCCCAACATTGATCTTTACAAAGCTTTCCATTACAAATTTTACCCCCAGTCCCCTCCCCTCCCCTAGATGGCAGGAAGTCCACTACATGTTAATAATGTTGAAATGCTTGAGAAGTTATGCAAGAAAAATCCTATCTACAAGAAAAAAAAGAATCAGAGAAAGGCAACACAATGCAAGCAAATGTCAATAGAGATCATGAAAATGTTTCGTTGTGGTCCATATTTCATTTCCCTCTCTCTGGTTGTATATGGTTTTCTTCAGTGAACAACTGGAACTGGTTTGAGACAATTCTTTGTTGCAGAGAGCATGTCCATCAGAATTGATCATCATGTGATACTGTTGTTGCTGTGTGTGATGATCTCCTGGTTTTGCTCGTTTCACTCAGCATCAGTTCATGCAAGTCCCTCCAGGCCTCTCTGAAATCGTCCTGCTGGTCGTTTCTTACAGAGCAATAATATTCCATAACATTCATATACCATAATTTATTCAGCCACTCTCCAATTGATGGGCATCCCTTCAGTTTCCAGTTTCTAGCTACTACAAAAAGGGCTGCCACAAACATTCTTGCACAGGTGGGTCCCTTTCCCTCCTCTAAGATCTCTTTGGGATATAGGCCCAGTAGGAACACTGCTGGGTCAAAGGGTATGCACAGTTTGACAACTTTTTGAGCATAGCTCCAAATTGCTCTCCAGAATGGTTGTATCCGTTCACAGTTCCACCAACAATGTATTAGTGTCCCAGTTTTCCCACATCCTCTCCAACATTCATCATTATCATTTCCTGTCATTTTAGCCAATCTGACAGGTGTGTAGTGGTACCTCAGAGTTGTCTTAATTTGCATTTCTCTGATCAATAGTGATTTGGAGCAACTTTTCATATGACTAGAGATGGTTTTAATTTCATCATCTGAAAATTGTCTGTTCATATCCCTTGACCACTTATCTATTGAAGAGTGGCTTGAATTCTTATATATATGAGACAATTCTCTATATATTTTAGAAATGAGGCCTTTATCAGA
>JAJPUD010004202.1:0-24039 GCA_023553655.1 Myrmecobius fasciatus
AAAAAAAAAAACTAGAAAAAGAACAAATTAAAAACCCTCAATTAAATACCAAATTGGAAATTCTAAAAGTAAAAGGAGAAATTAATAAAATCGAAAATAAGAAAACTATTGAGTTAATAAATAAAACTAAGAGTTGGTTCTATGAAAAAACTAACAAAATAGATAAGCCTTTAGTTAATTTGATAAAAAAAAAAAGGAAAGAGGAAAATCAAATTGTTAGTCTCAAGAATGATAAGGGAGAACTTTCCTCCAATGAAGAGGAAATTAAAGCAATAATTAGGAGTTACTTTGCCCAACTTTATGCCAGTAAGTTTGAAAATCTGAATGAAATGGAGGAATATCTACAAAAATACAGATTGCCGAGGTTAACAGAAGAGGATATAAATTATTTAAATAGCCCCCTATCAGAAAAAGAAATAGAACAAGCCATTAACCAACTCCCTAAGAAAAAATCTCCAGGGCCAGATGGATTTACATGTGAATTCTACCAAACATTCAAAGAACAATTAATTCCAATACTACACAAACTATTTGAGAAATTAGGGACAGAAGGTATACTGCCAGAATCCTTCTATGAGACCGATATGGTGCTGATAGCTAAACCAGGTAGGGTAAAAACAGAGAAAGAAAACTATAGACCAATTTCCCTAATGAATATTGATGCAAAAATTTTAAATAAGATTTTAGCAATGAGATTACAGAAAGTCATCCCCAGGATAGTACACTATGACCAAGTAGGATTTATACCAGGGATGCAGGGCTGGTTCAATATTAGGAAAACTATCAGTATAATTAATTATATTAATAACCAAATTAACAAAAACCATATGATTATCTCAATAGATGCAGAAAAAGCCTTTGACAAAATCCAACACCCTTTCCTATTAAAAACACTAGAGAGTATAGGAATAAATGGGCTCTTCCTTAAAACGATCAGCAGCATCTATTTAAAACCATCAGCAAGCATCATATGTAATGGAGACAAACTAAAACCATTCCCAATAAGATCAGGAGTGAAACAAGGCTGCCCACTGTCACCATTACTATTTAATATTGTATTAGAAATGTTAGCTTTAGCAATAAGAGAAGAAAAAGAGATAAAAGGAATCAGAGTAGGTAATGAAGAAACCAAATTATCACTCTTTGTAGATGACATGATGGTATACCTAGAGAACCCTAGAGATTCAACTAAAAAACTACTAGAAACAATTCACAACTTTGGCAAAGTTGCAGGATTCAAAATTAATCCACATAAATCATCAGCATTTTTATATATTACCAACAAAGTTCAGCAGCAGGAGATACAAAAAGAAATTCCATTCCAAATAGCAGATGATAGGATAAAATATTTGGGAATCTATCTGCCAAGGAAAAGTCAGAAACTATACGAACTAAATTACAAAACACTTTCCACACAAATAAAATCAGACCTAATCAACTGGAAAAATATTAAGTGCTCATGGGTAGGCAGAGCAAACATAATAAAAATGACAATACTACCCAAACTAATCTACTTATTTAGTGCCATACCAATCAAACTCCCAAGAAATTATTTTACAGATCTAGAAAAAATAGTAGCAAAGTTCATTTGGAAGAACAAAAGGTCAAGGATTTCAAGGGGATTAATGAAAAAAAAGGCAGATGAAGGTGGCCTTGCTGTACCAGATCTAAAACTATATTATAAAGCAGCGGTCATCAAAACTGTTTGGTACTGGATAAGAAATAGAGCAGTGGATCAGTGGCACAGGATAGGTTATCAGGACAACCTAGGCATTAACCTTAACAATCTAGTGTTCGATAAACCCAAAGAACACAGCTTTTGGGATAAATACTCTCTATTTGGCAAAAACTGCTGGGAAAATTGGAAACTAGTGTGGAAGAAATTAGGGCTTGACCCATACCTAACACCACATACCAAGATAAGATCTAAATGGGTTCATGATCTAGATATAAAGAGGGACCTTGTAAGCAAGTTAGAGGAACGTAATATAGTTTATCTCTCAGACCTGTGGAGGTGGAACAAATTTATGTCCAAAGAAGACTTGGAACTCCTAATTGAACACCAGATGGATAATTTTGACTATATTAAGTTAAAAAGTTTCTGTACAAACAAAATAAATGCAGACAAGATTAGGAGAGAAGCATCTAAATGGGAAATCATCTTTACATTTAATGGTTCTGATAAAGGCCTCATTTCTAAAATATATAGAGAATTGTCTCATATATATAAGAATACAAGCCACTCTTCAATAGATAAGTGGTCAAGGGATATGAACAGACAATTTTCAGATGATGAAATTAAAACCATCTCTAGTCATATGAAAAGTTTCTCCAAATCACTATTGATCAGAGAAATGCAAATTAAGACAACTCTGAGATACCACTATACACCTGTCAGATTGGCTAAAATGACAGGAAAAGATAACGATGAATGTTGGAGGGGATGTGGGAGGGCTGGGACACTAATACATTGTTGGTGGAACTGTGAACGGATCCAACCATTCTGGAGAGCAATTTGGAGCTATGCTCAAAAAGTTGTCAAACTGTGCATACCCTTTGACCCAGCAGTGTTTCTACTGGGCCTATATCCCAAAGAGATCTTAGAGGAGGGAAAGGGACCCACATGTGCAAGAATGTTTGTGGCAACCCTTTTTGTAGTGGCTAGAAACTGGAAACTGAAGGGATGCCCATCAATTGGAGAGTGGCTGAATAAATTATGGTATATGAATGTTATGGAATATTATTGTTCTGTAAGAAACGACCAGCAGGACGATTTCAGAGAGGCCTGGAGAGACTTGCATGAACTGATGCTGAGTGAAACGAGCAGAACCAGGAGATCATCATACACAGCAACAACAGTATTACATGATGATCAATTCTGATGGACATGGATCTCTGCAATAAAGAATTGTCTCAAACCAGTTCCAGTTGTTCACTGAAGAAAACCATATAAACCCAGAAAGAGGGACATGAAATATGGACCACAACATAACATTTTCATGATCTCTATTGACACTTGCTTGCATTGTGTTGCCTTTCTCTGATTCTTTTTTTTTCTTGTAGATAGGATTTTTCTTGCATAACTTCTCAAGCATTTCAACATTATTAACATGTAGTGGACTTCCTGCCATCTAGGGGAGAGGAGGGGACTGGGGGTAAAATTTGTATTGGAAAGCTTTGTAAAGATCAAGGTTGGGGAACTACCCATACATATGTTATACAAATAAAAAGCTTAAAAAAAATAAATAAATAAATAAATAAAATAAAAAGAATGTTTGTGGCAGCCCTTTTTGTAGTGGCAAGAAACTGGAAACTGAATGGATGCCCATCAATTGGAGAATTGCTGAATAAACTATAGTATATGAATGTTATGGAATATTATTGTTCTATAAGAAACGACCAGCAGGATGATTTCAGAGAGGCCTGGAGAGACTTGCATGAACTGATGCTAAATGAAATGAACAGAACCAGGGGATCATTATACAAGGCAACAACAATACTACATGATGATCAATTCTGATGGACATGGCTCTCTTCAACAATGAAATGTCTCAAACCAGTTCCAATTGTTCAGTGAAAAAAGCCATATACACCCAGAGAGAGGGATATGAAATGTGGACCACAACATAACATTTTCATACTCTCAATTGATGCTTGCTTGCATTGTGTTTCCTTTCTCAGATTTTTTTTTTGTAGATACAACTTTTCTTGCACAACAAGTGTGGAATTATGTATACATATATTCAATTTGTCAAGTATTTTAACATAATTAACAGGTAGTGGATTTCCTGCCATCTAGGGAAAGGGTGGGGACTAGGAGGAAAAAATTTGTAACAAAAAGCTTTGTAAGGGTCAATGTTGAAGAATTACCATACATATGTTTTGCAAATAAAAAGCTTTAATAAAGAAAAAAAATAATAATAATAAAAGAAAAGAAATTCTACTACCTCCAAGATTCTGAACCTTGAAATTCTATACTTTATCCAAAACACCATGTCACTCCACCTTTTTCTTTCTCATTCACATACATCAAACCCACTCCTCATCCTTATTATTTTTGATCCCTTTTTCCCATCACCCATGCTAGTTAAACTTACCTGTAATTTGCTATTACCCAATAATAAATTACCTCTACAGTCTTCTGAATTACTGACCTGTAAATTCTCATGCCTGAATAGTGGTCATTAATAATGTCTAGTTTCTCTTCTGAATCTATGGAGCAAGCTGGAGAAAAAAAGTAACATCATAAATCTGATTTCATCCATTATAAATATATAATATATAATCGCTACTAGACTCTTGCTGCTGCACAGTGATGCTCTTCTATATTTATTACTTCTTTATCTTACTCTCTACAATTATTGTTTAAGGCCTCTTCCCTCCTTTTGTCTTTAACTCGCTCTCTACCTGCCCTCCATCCAATATTTAGAATAGATGACAGGCTATTATATCACAAAGAAAATTGAGAAACTTCCTCTCATCCTCTCTATCAAAATTTAATATCTATTTGATATAAATACAAATCATTACATCTCCCTTCCTTCCAATCAAAGAAGAAGTACTCCTACTTTTCATTAAAACTAATCAAGGACCCTTAATTCCATTCATTCCCACCTCATGATGGAGCAAGGGCTCCATCAATCTCTCATGCATTTTTAGCATCTCTCTCTGTTGGCTTCTTCCCATCTGCCTATAAACATGTCCACCCTAAACCTAGGGGGAAAAGCCCTTAATTTGTCTCTTATGCCCCATCTTCTTTCTTTCTTTTTTTTTTTTTGCTAGTAAACTTCAGTCTAAAACTACTACTGGCTTCAGTGGAAAGAATATTAGACTTGTAGTCACAGAAACTAGGTTTGAATTCTAGCTCTGTTATACACTACATGGTATGACCTTTGCCAAATAACATTCTCTTTCTTCAATCACATAATTAACTTACATCAGCATTATAAAAGAACTGCCTTCATCATATTCATCAGCATCAATGACTAAGTTGTCAAACCCAATAGTCTTTATTTCATCCCTCATATTCATCCTCCTGAAATCTTGAAGGCCACTCTGAAACTTTTCATTTTTAAGCAATTTTTTAACTATTTATTTTAACTATTCCCTCCTACTGGCTTTCGGGGTCTCAGCTTCTTTTTCTTCAAAATTATGGGAGTGGACCTGATCTGTATTCAATGATTAACTTTTCTAGTTCTAAGATCTTATGATTCTTATTCTTCATCATGGTCCTTTACTATGTGTGTTTGTATACTATATGTGTGTATGTGTGTTTGTGTATTCCCTACATTCCTGCTCCTGGCCTTTTCTCTCTTCATTCCTTCCCTTTGCAATCTAATCTATTCCCAAAGTTCTAACTATCATCTCTGTGTCGATGACAACCATCATTCACCCAGTCTTCCATTTATATAGTGATCATAGTTAATATTTGTTTTTTTGGTAGTGGCAAAGAACTAGAAAATAAAAATATGACCATTGATTGGGGGAATGCCTGAGTAAATTATGGCATATAAATATAATTGGAGAGTATTATGCCATAAGAAGTGACAAAAGGAAAAATTTCAAAGAAACCTGGGAAGGAATATTTATATAAATGATACAAAATAAAATGAGCAAAAGCAAAAGAACAATTTATTAAAGAACAATGACATGCTAAAGATAAACAATCTTGAAAGATTTAAGAACTCTGATCCAGTGACCAACCAATTATGCATATTATTCTTGTCAGTGAATTCAAGATGCAGAAATACATATATTTAGACATGGTCCATGTGGGAATTTGCTTTGGTTGATTATGCATATTAGTTAGAATATGCATATATATATATATGTTTGATTTTTACCCAAATAGTGATTGATTGGAGGGAAAGAAAATGTGGTTAAAGAAAAATGTATATGCATATATGCATATTTATGTCCATGCATACATATATATGTATACACATACTTATATTAAAGAAGCTGAGATGACAGCTCTGTTGTGAATTTGGAATGGGTTCTCTGTAAACTTTCAGATTTATGGAAAGCAGAAATTCACATGAAAAAGGATTTCTGGAACCTTAATATTTTAGAATTGCAAAGGGTTTGTTGTGAAGCACAGTAACAAGGGTTTGATGATGATATAGTTTGAGTGGAGAATTTGTATATTAATTCCCCTTAGCTGCATGCTAGAGAGAATGTATATAAGGCTTGAGAAATAGTAGCTGCAATTGCCAAACCAATGTTAGTGATTTTTTTGAGGCTGTAAAAATTGGAAAAGTGCTGTAAGACTGGAAAATTGGCAAAGATATTTCTTTTTTAAAGGATGGAAGTATATTCTGAAACATATGGGCAGAGGGCTCGACTTAAATTCCTGAAAAAATTTAGGAAAGAATGGAATAGACCGCCCAATTAATCAATGTTGGGTTACCATTCTTACCTAGAACTATCATCTACCCAACAAAAATATGATACATACAATTATTGGAATGAAACAAATTTATCAGTTGACATTGTCTATGATTAGTAATCTCAATCCCTTGAACTTGAAGGAAGAATGCAGAAAAATACTCGCTGAACTTTTTTCCCTTTCCAAACAATAAAAGGGAGGACAAAAAGAATACTCAGTATGTTTTATCAGCATCTTAACAACAAAGGGATATGAAAAAGCAGATTTTATGAAACCCAGGCCATTTCCAGTACCCCTGGCCTGATCCAGATAATACTAGAAAGACTTGACTTGAATATTTTAGATAAGTCTTTGTTTAACACTGCCCTCATGTTGGCTCCCATTCTGTTTTTCCCTCTCAAGCCTCATTTTCTCTTTGATAAATTCTATTTCTGGCCTTTTATTGTGCCCCCAAGGAAAGCTGTTAAGATGAGCAAGTCTTCCCAAGCTTCTTATTCCCACTTCTGGCTCTACTTCTGCAGAATGCTCAGGCATCTTATTTAGCCTGGGTATATGCCATGGGCTTTCTTAGGTTAGTAGAAAAATGAAAAGGCAGCTGAATGCATTCATCTCCAAATAATGTCTCAAAAGAAGTCATCTTCAAATAATTCTTCCCTTCAAGCAGTCATTAACAATACTCTGCTGAACCAGGAGAGACAGCCTAGCTACAGCACCTTCTCCAGTTGGCTGGAATGGAACATCCCAAGTTCCAATTTCCTCATTGTAGGCAGTAATATATGGTCTCTGGAGGAAAATACTCTTCTTGAATGATAACAGTAGACCTGAAATCTTCCTTGTTCCCTTTTATCAACCTCCAGCTCTTTTCTGTTGTCCCTATTTCCCAGCTCTCTTCTCTAAATATCCTGCCCACTTCTCCCAGGTGCCTACTGTTTCTCAGATACTGAAAGGGAAGAGGTGCAATTCTCCAGACATGAACAACTATTTAGAATTCCCCAGTTGCATAAATATATTGCAATAAAATATATTGAGGATAAGGGTGTTAACATGGAGAGTGGTGCTTTCTATGGCATGTTTAGGTTGATACAGCAAGAAATGGGATGAATTATGGGAAATTTGGGGGTTTGGAGCAGAAGTGTTAATGTGGTATTGTGAAAGGGTCCCTGACTGCCTCTAATTTGCCACACTTTGGGCTCACTACCTGAAACTTCTGTTTCTCTTCATCTGTTTTTTTTAACATTTTATTAAATGATCTCTAAGAACCCTTTCAGCTGTGACATTCTCTAATGCCAAAAAATGACAAACACAGAGACCAACATGGTATTTCCTCCAGATGGGGATTTATCTCACTTGAGGCTTTAGGAATCCATTTGCTCCCCATAAGTAGTTAAGATTCCTCCTCCTCATAGTCTATTGGCAGATAACAGTGAGGGGGACTAAAGGTCAGGCTATTCTTACTAAAGGAAATTCAAAAACAGCAGCTGCTTATTTTCAGGAGATGCTTGGAATCTCCTGATCTTTAATCTCATCAATGTGGATCCCTCCTCCATAAATGCAGATTGCATCCCCTTCACATCATCTTCTCCTGTGCATTTTTTGCTTAAGTCTTTCTCTCAAGCAATATGGAATTAGGCCCAAAGAGGTATCAAACTGTGATCCAGCAGTGTCTCTACTGGGTCTGTATCCCAGTAGATCATAAAAAAGGGAAGAGGACCCACTTGTGCAAGAATATTTGTGGCAGGCCTTTTTGTAATGACAAGGAACTGGAAACTGAATAGATGCCCATCAATTGGAGAGTGGCTGAATAAATTATGGTATATGAATGTCATGGAATATTATTGTTCTGTAAGAAACAACCAACAAAATGATTTCAGAGAAGCCTGGGGAGGCTTGCATGAACTGATGTTGAGCAGAGTAGAACCAGGAGAACATTATATAACAAGATTATTCAAAGATCAATTCTGATGGATGTGACTCTTTTCAACAATGAGGGGACCCAGGCCAGTTCTAATGTTCTTATGATGAAGAGAGCCATCTGCACTCAGAGAGAGACTGTGGGGACTAATTGTGGATCACAACATAGTATTTTCATTTTTTTGTAGATTACTTCATTTTGTTTTCTTTCTCATTTTTTTTCCTTTTTTATTTGATTTTTCTTGAGCAGCACAATCATTGTGGAAATATGTATAGAAGAATTGCACATGTTTAATATATATTGGGTTACTTGCTGTCTAGGGAGTAGACGAAAGTGAGGGAAAAAATTGAAACAAAAGGTTTTGCAAGGGTGAATGTTAAAATTATCTACCCATATTTTTTGAAAATAAAAAGCTTTAATAAAAAAGAAAGAAAAAAAGTCTCTCTCAATCTTTCATAAAGGATCTCTCTATTCAATGTGCCTTCTTAGCAACCTAAGAGATTTTTTAAATCATAGACTGACCTTTTCTACTTATAAATGACTTTGATGATGTATTCATGTGCAAAGTATATGGGCTAATTAAGACCCCACATTGCCCAACTACAAAATGGAAAGAAAGCTAGATTAAGAATTAGCAATGCAAATCCTATTCTGTCACTTATTATTTTTGTGACCTTGAAAAGAGTTCTAATTTCCATACTTATAAATTTAAAAAGTTGAACTAGATATGTTTAAAGGTCACTTCTATCTCAAAAACTTTATTTTCCAAGTCTATGATACTATGATGTTTAATACCTGAATAAGCCATCCTTATATGTGGACTGATTTGATAAGCTGGCTCTTCATATATGCATGCATCACATAGTTTAAACACCAGCATTTTAAATTGGATTAACATTCCCATTGTTCAGGATTATGATAGATGATCTCTTTCATCAATCCCAAGAATTAAAATGACAAATAAGACAAAGTAAGCTGCCACTTAGAAGAGCAAATAGACAAGCAAGTGAAGAAGAAAGCAATTCTAGCTATTTTTCATCATACTATTATTGTTGCTCTTAATAATAAAAATAATAACTTAGCTCCTGAAGTATTCTCTCTCATATATGGATCCTCAGAAAAACCTCAAATCCTCTATGGTTCTACATTCACACAAAATCACTTCTCACTGGCCCCCACCAATATTCTTACTTTTCTTAATCACAGAATGCAAGAAAAAGGAACCATAACTTTCCTCATAAAATTGAATTACTCTTATGGAATACAACCACAATCTAGGAGAAGTATGGATATCATGGGGACATATTGTGGAGAGACATGCAGCCCATTGTGCAAATATGGCTCTTCTGATGCTGCAGGGTCACCAAGTTTTCTTGATTTCATCACAGAGATCTTCCTAATTTTACCTTCCACATGGGCAATATATTTCATTTCTGGTGTTTTCCACCTGTACATCTGTTGCCTCATAAATGCCCCCTCACTGGGCTTTGATTAGAGTCCCCAGCTGAATTATTGCATTTCCTTTTATGGAGACAAGGTGGATTCTCTTTTAGCTTATATCCTAGAAGTTAAATTTCAGTTCTTTTAGAAAGTCAGGGGCCTCATGCACCTACTCACCAGATTAGAATAAAGCAACATTCTCTCTATAAAGAGAAAATCTGTCAGGTCACGGAGTCTTAGCCTCCAGGGAATGAGCTTTTTTGAAACATAGAAAGAGCCAGCCAGTTAAATGCCCAAAGGAATTTAATCTCTTTGAACTCATTTTCTCCTGCTTAAAAAATTAATTGATATATCCCAAGACTTTATCTATCATTTAATCAGTCAGTAAGCATTTATTAAGAACCTACTATGTGCCAGGAAGTGTGCTAAATATTGGGGATATAAAGAAAGACAAAAGACAGCCTTCAAGGAGTATTTAATGGAGGGCAGATATGTACAACAAGCCATATACTATATAAATAGGACACAATCAACAGAGAGGAAAGGCACCTGAATTAAGAGGAATTGGGAAAAACTTCAGATTAGAAAATTTTTATAAAGCAGATTTAACCCACTGAGAGATTCCTATGTCCTTAAATATCAACTTTGGGAAGGTTCTTCTAAAAATACCCTCAGGACTTATAAAGGACTGAGACACTGAGGAATTCCTCATTTTACAAAGATCCTCTAGATCTCCTATGCAAATGAATAAATGGAGTGGGAGGTGAGGATTAGGGCATGGTTATTACCTAATGCCAAATATAGTGAACATTGATTACATTATATAGAAATATAAGCATACACCTCTATTACAGGAAAACAGATTGTGTATATGTGTGTGTGTGTGTGTGTGTGTGTGTTACAGTAATTGCCCTGGCTCACATGGTCTGAAAGTCAGATATGTTATGTTTCATCCTTTCCCTTGAATTCTCTGATAACCTTAAAGAGTATTTACTTACCCTGCCAATGACTGAATCCTGTACAAATGAATTTCTTCCAATTTAGGGATCCCCAGTACCCAATTCCATTTAATCACTTAAACAGTCAGATTAGTTTTTACAAAGGCATATTTATTTCAAAGGTACAGCAAAAGCAAATATACAAACATCATCCTCTCCCAAACATGTGAGATATATCCCCCGACCACCTTAGTCTCTAAAGAGGAGAAAGGGATCAGTTTAACTCACTTTCATATAGCATAATCCAACCAAGTTCCAAGTATAGAGCTACCCTTGGCTCAAGGCCTAGGCTCCCCAGATTCTCAAGACTTCCCTTTTGGATTGCCAGAAATATCTAGCCTGGAATTCTGCCTCCAAGGTCACTTCTTCTAAAGGTCAGATATACTGGGAATTCTATTACCTGTACCTAGAACTGAAAAAAAATAAACACGATAGAACAAAAACTCAAGCTAATTTTAAAGGAATATTAGGAAGATAACACCATGGTTATACTACCTTTTAAAACATAGGAGTGGATATGGATGGAAAATGATAAATTCTCAGTTAGAAATATTGAGTTTATATGCCCAAAAGCTATAAAACTATGCACACCCTTTGATCTAGCAATGCCACTAGTAGGCCTGTATTCCAAAGAGATCATAAAAAAGGAAAAGGACTCACATGTACAAAAATATTTATAACAGCTTTATGCAATGGCAAAGAATTGGAAATTGAGGGAATGTCCATCAATTGAGAAATGGCTGAACAAGTTGTAATATGTAAATGTACTAGAATACTATTGTTCTACAAAAAATGATGACTAAGATGATTTCAGAAAAATCTGGAAAGATTTACATGCTGAGTGAACATTGTACACAATGACAGCAATATTGTGTGATGACCATCTACTGTAGACTTAACGCTTCTCAATAATATAATGATCTAAGACAATTTCAAAAGATGTGTGATGGAAACTCCTATCCACACCCAAAGAAAGAATTTTGGAATCTGAATGCAGATCAAAGCATACTGTTTTTGTTTTTTATTTCTTTCATTTTTTCTCCTTTTGTTCTGATTTTTCTTTTACAACATGACTAATATAGATATATTCAACATGATTGTACATGTATTACATAACAGATTGCTTGCTGTCTTGGGGAGAGAACAGGGAATAAATAGAGAGAAAATTTGGAACTCAAAATCTTATAAAAATGAATATTAAAAACTATCTTTACATATAATTGGGGAAAAAACTATTAAATGGGAAAAACCATGTCCAAGATATATGAACCCAATTAAAAAGTAATCTTTACAAAAATCAAGCTGGATATAAGAAAAAAAGAAAGAAAGAAATATTGAGTTTGAGATGCCTATAGGACATCTAGTTTGAAATGTCTCATTGTTGTCAAGGAAATGAAATTTGAGGAGTTACTAGGATTACTATTTATGTTAGACATAAACATAGAAATAGTAATTAAACCCATGAGAGTTGATAAAATCACCTAGAGGGAGGTGTGAAAAGAGCCTAAGACAGAGCCTTTGGGGACATTAAAAATTAGAAGGCATGATATGGATAATAAGCCAACAACATATACTGAAAGTGTCCCACCAGGAAAAACCAGAGTCACAAAAACCCAGAAAAAAGACAACATACAGGAAAATAATTTGATCAATAAAATCGTATGCAGTGGAGAGGTCAAAAATGATGAGGACTGAGAAGAAACCATCATATGTGACCATTAAAAGATCACCTGTAATTTTATAGAGAGTATTTTCAGTTATGTCAGAAATCATATCGTAAAAAGTTGAAAAATGAACAAGAAGAGAGGAAGTAGAAATAATGAGTGAAAACAACATTTTTAAACAAGTTTAGATGAGAAATTGATGGGAGAATAGAATGGTAGTTCATAGTCATGGTAGGGTCAAGTGAGAGTTCTTTTTTTAATAGATGGAAAGATTTGGAAATGTTTGAAGAGGACACGTCCTTCAAAAAAAAAACTAGATGATAAAGAGAGAGATTGAAAATTAAGGAAAGAGGATAATTGAGGGGGCAATCTTCTAGGAAAGTTAAGAGGGAAGAGAATCAAGAGCTGATGAAAAAGAATTGTCCTTAGCAAAGAGGGCCACCTGATTATTAGAAACTAGAGAAAATGAGGAGAGAATGAGAAATGACATCCAGAGATTTTTAGAAGAATAGGAAGGAAGAAAGGGCTCATAATAAATGGCCTCAATTTCCTCCATAAAATAATAGGCAAGCTCCTCGGATGAAAGAATGAGAGAAAGGAGAGATTTGAAGACTGGAGGAGAGAAAATATTTGCAATAACTTCTGTATAGAATGAAATAAAGAATAAATAAAGAAAAAAAAACAAAAGAACTGCCTTATTGTAGTCAATTCGTTGGCTGATGCAATTCTCTACATAAAAGAGCCTGTGTAGCTTGCTTCCAGGGGAGTCATGATGATGGTCAGTCAGTCAATCAATAAGCACCTATTATGTATCTAATATGTGTCAGATACCATGAAAACATTGGGAATACAAAGAAAGGGGAGGGGGATGCATGAACTCAAGGAGCTCACAGTGCAATGGATAAGGATGTGATAGAAAGACCTTGGAGATATTTGTAGCATGCACATACATCCTGTAACTAAGTCCTTCCAACTAACTATATGGCAAATAAGAATCTCTGACTGGCTATGGTTACACAGCTGGAATTGGCAGTTCATTCAAAAGGCATTGGCTGACCTCATCCTTCCTCTTGGTTTTTTGTTTGTTTCTTCCTGCCTGGTGACATTCATGTGAGAGAAAAAAACAAGGCTATGAGGAGAAAAGCCATGACTTCCCGTTACCCCTCTAGTTGAGGTAGAGGTGTAGTCCATGAATATAGATTTAGTTGTTAATTTTTTTAATTTGATATCTGCTTGTTTGTTCATTTTAGGTGAAAGAGATTTGAAGTGACTATGATCTGATGAACAATGAGAGATCAAGAGAGTGAGATACTTGGGGTCCAAGAATCAAGGCTTTGCAGCCTGTTCATCATTAAGGCCCTAAGGATTAAGGACTGACCCTATAGGACCTACCTGAGCTATAGCTGAGGCAAGAGCTTATCTATTAATGATGTTAAATTTGTATGTGAATTTGGTGGACTAGGGCTATGTAAAAACCTCTAATTTTGAGCCCTCCATTCTTGCTCTATCTATGGAGTAAATATCCCTTTGTAAAAGCTGGTTGGAGTTAATTAACTCAATAAAATGTGGAAGATGGAGACCCATGACTATGGGGAAACCACACTGGGATGTAGACTTTAGTGTATAGTATTAAAAATGAGATGTCCCAATTCCTCAGAGCTATCCCAAGAACAAGCATAGTCAGTCTAGCCTACTTCATATCCTTGGGATTGGGCATAATGTTGGGTTGGAATACTTCTCTGTGGACTAATACAAGCTGTAGCATTTTAGTCTCTAGGTCAAAAATAGAAATGAAGAATTGTAGGGAATGGACCCATAGGGCAGAGGGAACAACCAACCATTCACCATATAAATTCTCTTCCTTCTAGTCTCACATGCAAAGCCAACCCTTGGAGAAAATCTTATGCAGACATGTTTTTATTCATTGACACCAAGAAGGAACAACTGCCAGACTATAGTGGGCACTACATAGCTCAGCAAAAGACACAATAAGCAGTCAATGCACCAAGGACTAAGCAAGGAGTGATTGTGGCAGTGAATTCCCTGAAAAAAAATGGAATGGTAACTGCATATGTATAAGAAATTCAGGACATTGAATTGGCTGAGAGACCTCCAAACCTGGGACATTGAAGACTGGATATGAACGGAGAGAGGAATCTTAGCTGGTAGAGAAACTCTTGAAAGAAAAGTGGGATTTGAGATTGACAAGGTGAGAGAAAAGATATAGACTTTTGAATCATTATCATGTGTCCTTGGAGCTATAGACATATGGGGAGAACTACATCCTCCACATCTACCCAAATTGTCTCTTGCTTACTGTTCCACTAGAGACTGAAAAGAGCAGACTTCTTTGGTGAGGTTGTTCTATCTCCTGAGCCAAATAGACCATTTTCTTCTCTATATTCTATTGCCTATCTTAAGTCTATATACCTTGCTTAATTTCTGTTTTGATATTTGCTTAAATAAATGTTTGCTGGCTCTCTCTGATTATTTTTTGTATAATAAATGCTTGGTGTGAGGGAACTGAACTGGATAAGAGTAAACTGTAACTCTCCCCTGTGGGGTGTTATTGTTTTGTTTCCTAAACTCCCGAAAGTACTCAGTTCACTCTGAGTTTATTATATGTGGTTCCTAAATCGAATTATTTCATTTCTCTGTTCTTGAGCTTCCTTATTAGACAAATAAGAGGAGATAAGATGATCGATTATGCCTTTCAGCTTCCATTCCTACAACTAAAGTATTTGACTACAAAAGATTGGGGGGAAAAAGGTTTTTCTATGAATTCTCACCTATGTCTTTTGAAATCCTAATCATCTTCATGTCTCAATTCAAATGCCATCTCCTCGTGAAACTCTGCCTGATCCTTGAAATGTAAATCTTTTTTTTGCCTCTGACTTTGCACAAGATTTTCTTATTTACTTATTTCATTCTATTCTGTACCTTAGTTCTTCTGAGGCAATGCAGTAGCTAAGGGTGCTGGTCTTAGAGTCAAAAGAGACCTCAGTTCAAATCTCAGTTCAAACACTAGCTAGTTAGTTGTATGAGTTTGGGCACGTCATTCTCCCTCAGACTCTGTTTTCTTATTTGGAAAATGAGAATTATAATAGCGCCTGCCTCCTAGGATTATTGCAAGGTTCAAATGAAATAACATTTGTATAGTATTTTGAAAACCATAAAGTAATATATAAATACAAGCTATTATAGTTCCTTTGTTGTTTTGACCAAACTTCTGATTTCATGGCATACAGAATGCCCAATAATGAAATTCCCTGTACCTATGCGATTTAGAAAATGTTATAGAGCTCAAAAAGTCACCTGGAGTACTGAGAGATTAGATAAATTACCCAGGATCACAAAGTACATATCAGAGGTGAATTTTCCCAACTCCCAGCTATTCATCTATTCTACCAAGTTGCTTCCTATCATCCCTGGAAAGTATTGCATATCAGTCTTTGTTTCCTATCATTTTTACTATGTAGTGAAATTCATTGAGGATCATACCTTAAATATATTGTTTTATTCCCCCAGCACATAGCATTGAAGAATGGTTGAATAAATGATGATCAACCGGTTGAAAAACTCAACATCTGAATTGTTGATGTAATCAAGCACTTAATACAGAGTGTTGTGGATAAAGAACAAGGATAGAGCTGGGGCCCAGAAGCTCCAAATTCAAGTTCCAAGCCTGTCACCTTTTTTGCTATAAGATTTGTAGGGCCAAGTTCTGGGCCACTTCTGTCACATTCCAAGGTTACTCTTCTAGCTCTGATATTCTAGAGGCACAATGGATAGAGCAGGCTCGGAATTAGGAATGTTGTTCATGTACTTCAGCCATGTCCCACTCTTCATGCCCTATTTGGTATTTCTTGGGAAAAATACTGGAGTGTTTGCCATTTCCTTCATTTTACAGATGAGGAAACTGAGGCAAACAAAGTAAAGCAATTTGCTCAGACCCATATGCCAGTTCCGACTAGTGCCTAAAGTCAGATTTGAACTCATGAAGATGTTTTCCTGGCTCCAGAGCTAACACTCTATCCATTGTGTCACCTAAGCAATTTATAATTATCTCCTTTGGTCTTCACAATAACTCTGGGAAATAAGTAGTATTATTATCCTTATTTTATAGATAACTAAACAGAGGTAAATAGAGATTAAGTGACTTGCCCAGGATCATATACCTAGTCAGTATTTGAAGCTGGATTTGAACTCAAATGTTCCTAACTCCAGGCAATCTGTGATATCTTTGTCAAGAAAACTCCAAATTGGGCTACAAAAAGTAGCATACTATTAAAGCAACCCAGCAACAGCAATAATATCACAGTGCCTGGCACATAATAAGCACTACATAAATGTTAGCTATTTTTATTTTAACCCTTATAGATTTTATCCTGCAAATGCTTTCCACTCGTCAGAATCAAGCAACTCAACAATTATATACTGACTTGTTTGCTGTCATTTCACTTCTTATAATTCCCACTGATTTAAGGAACCATGCTATCTTCTTTATATCCCTCACAGCAGGCAATATAGGATTGGGTTTACCGTAGGAATTTAATAAATTTCTATCAATAGGCTGATGGGAGAGATAGATACAAACACAATTTTAGGTTCTCCCTCACTTACTGGCAAAGTCATTTTCAGGATTCTGTGTAACAAAGCATAACTGCTGTGTCATTATTTTAGTCTTTTGATCCTAACACCAAGGGAAATACATTGCTACACTCTGAACACCACAAGTGGAAAGATCTTTAGCATATATTAAGTTGCAAGCTCTAAATATATTGAAATTTCTTAAAAGACAGTGATTATGTGCTCCTCCCCACCCCCACATACAATGAGCTCATAGATCTGACAACATGTGTTTAATGAATATTTATTAACTCATATCCCAGTGATAGATAAAATGACAAACATTAAAACTGATAGCCAGTTAGACTTGATTGGCCAGTGGGGAATTTTTTTTTAAATCAACATGGTACCTTTTAGTTTTACTTTTCTATGATATGAGAAATGTCAAGGAAAACAGTCCTCATGATTTGCAAAGCACCTGCTCCTGACTTCCAAGGCAATCATAGTTGCTCTAAAGGGAGTTACTCTTGGTCATCAGTGTTCTCTAGGGTTGCCACTGGCCTCGCTAGGGACATTGGATAAAAAAGTCATTCATAGAGCTGCAATTTAAGACTTCTGGTTCTATTTTCATTGCTAATTTACTTTATTATCTCAGCTTAGGTCCTTCAGTTATAGATCTTTGGTCCTCTCCCAGATTACTATCATCTTTACCACCCATTCCATTCATACCACATAAAATGTATATCCTTTGCCTCTTTTCCTCCATCCTCAAAATGTTATTATTATTAATGAAATCACATTTAATTTATAGTTTTCAGAGATGTAGCCTGCTCTTATTGGTCAAATATATGCCACAAACAAGATTATGATTCTTCAATCACCAGCAAAGGTCTATATGCTATCCTCTCTATTCCTCTTAACCACCTGCTTCTTAAGAAACAAATATCAAAATCAATGATAACCACTGGTAGTGATGATGCTTCCCTGTAATCCCTGCTACAGGGGAAGACTGAGGCTGGTAAATTGCTTGAATTCTGGAGTTATGAGCTGTGGTAGGGCTAAGGTGACTGGATATTAATACCAATTGGACATTTGACACCAATATGATGAGCCCTAGTGAGTGGGGAGTGACCAAGCTAAGAATGGAAAAACCAGCTCGGATCAGAAAAAAAACAAGCAGATCAATATTTGGATCAAAAAGAGAGCAGCTGCTGCATTTCAAGCCCAGGCAATAAAGCAATACCCAGTCCCAGTAAAAATAAAGAAATGAAAACAAAACAAATAAATAGATGAAAGGGTAGACAAATAAATGAATACTCAAGTAAATAAATAAATGAGCAAATGAATAGGTAGGTAGCTAGATGAATAAGTAGACAAAGAGGCAGAGATAGATAGATAGACAGACAGATAGATAGATAGATAGATATGTTTTTAAATAATAAAATCAATAGCAACTACTTTGCTTTTGGAGTTTCTGGGAAAAGGAAAAGAGAACTGAAAATAATGTAGCTGCACTCTCTGTTTCAACCCGTCTGTTACAGATGTGCCAAACTATATAAAAATGGAAGCTAAGGGACTAAATGGACTTTGGAGTGATATTATTTGGTATCAGTTTTTGGCCCTGTTGGTTTTTTCTTTAACCTGCCTTTTAAATGAATGTGCTGAATTAAGCTTACATTTGGTTTCCTACTCCTCAATTTATGTGTTAACACTTCCTGGCTGGGGGTGGGGTGGGGTGGGGGTGTGGAAGAACATCTGTGTGCATTATTATAACCACCTCTTTTATATATTTATTTGTGTAACTGTCTCGTTTAAATGCAAATCCCCAAACCTCATTTAAGTTTAAGCCTGCTATGTGAAGACTTAAATAAAAGGATAAGGCTAAGATCTGTGATTTCATTAGCATAATGAAATTCCAAGTAAGGAAACTTCCTTTACTAAAATGCAGGTAAAATTGATAAATTTTTTGGCAATTTATAGTCCTAGAAAGTTGCCTAGAGCACTGAGAGATGAAATAATTTCCCCAGGGTCACTCCTCCACTATGTAGAAGAGGTAAGTCTTAAATCCTAAAAAGCTAGCTTTGAAGCCAGCCATGTCACAATGTTGAAGATTTGACTCCACTACAGATTTTTCTCCTGTCGTCTTGATCTATAATTGGCTACTGGTCCAGATGGCTTTGGAGGGGAAAGTGAGGCAGATGACTTCATACAGCCCTCCCTCATTCAAATCCAATTCATTGGTATGTCATAGCATCTCCTTCCTGATGTCATGGTCCTCTTCCAGAAAGAGGGCCAAACAACAACCACTATATAAAACTGGTTATTAGCTTAGCCATTGTCATAGGGAAAGAGTGAGGGGGAAAAGGGGAGAGTTAAGGATCATCATCGGCTGACCCCTGGTGAGGATTTAAAAAGTCATTCTGTGGATTATTTAACTGGAGGAAAAGCAATATCATTAATTCAGAACTCCAGGGCAGACAGCTAACCCCAGAGAGATATTTCTGTATGTGTATACTTACTTTGGTATTTAACCAGCATCTCCCAGCCAGAAGAAAACAAAGAGATTCCAAACTGAGGGATTAAAAACACTAAATACAAAGCAATAAACTGCAGAAATTGACATTTAATGCGAATGAGCAAATCCCCATATTCCCTGCAGCCAATGTGTGTGGAAAAAGCAGGGAAAAGCTTTCTCCACACCATGAGGATTACTCCAGGACTCCATCAAACCCAGGTCTCTCAGTGACTCCATGGCAGAATAAAGCTCCTGTTGAACAATCTTCATTGTCTGAGAAAAATCAGAATTGGTTCTCAGAACTGTTCAGTGCTGTGTTAAGCAGAGTTAAACCTTGGGGAAAGAGAGCCTTCAGAACTCCCAGGAGACTATGGGGGTCTGTTCCCCGGTTTTATTTCACTTGATTCATATTGCCTGGTAGATGCTGAATCCAAGAAGTATAGGTCTCTTGGCAAAAAGCTTGTTAAAGTGTTATCTTTAATAAACACATTCTGAGCAAATCAAAGAATATTGTACTTCACAGATTAGCTTTCTAAACTATCCTTGGAAGGTCTTTGCTTTAAATCCAAAAACAGGAAGACAAAGAAATTGTTTTTTAACCACAAAAATTGATCAAGTGTAGAAAAACAAACACTCCCTTCTGTAAGATAATGTTTTATTTCTGAAGACAAAAACAAAGGAAGGAATTGTAAGAAATATTCCTCCAAACTCATCAAAGTGTGTAGAAAGAAAAATCACACTAATTATTTAAGGCTCACACAAAAAAAAAAATCATACTTGCCTTTCTTTCCAGAAAGTGTCTCTGTTCTAGAGCTAAATCATTGAGTTCACATCACATCCAGAGATACACAGGCTTGTGAACATGAGAAGTAGGACAGGCTTATGCTGAGAAACAAGTGTCTGTATAAGGAAGGTGCTGGTGAAATAGTAGTTCCCCAAAAAAGCAGCACAAACTTATTCCATCCATAAGCACAACACATTTACATAAAAAAGAGAAAATATGTCAGAAATATCTGAACTAAAATATAAAAGTTCCTTTTGCCTGCAAAAAAAATAGCTTTTTTCCCTCATAAGCAAATATATTCAAATAAATATATTCAAACTTGCAACAAATGTGTCTGGGGTTCACAAAATCCCTAGCTTTTGTTATTGGTTGTTGTCCCCCACCCCCATAGGTTCTTTGCCTGGGTTTTCCCACTAATGGCTAAAAGTGATCAGGACTGCAAATACATACATCTTACTGCACTCACCATTTCAACAGTTTCCTGCGTCATGGAATGTGGTACTTTTTAAAAATAAGTGACCCTTTGGTGTCATGGAAAAAAAAAAGAAAAGGGGAAAGAGGGGGAGAAGAAACCAGGGAGAAAATCAAGTTGGAAAATAGTTTTTGAATACTCAGTGGTACAAAATAGATTTCCACTATCTAGTCTCCTCCATCTATCCCCCTCCACCTTACATCCCCACCTGGCTGTCTTGGTCTCTTACAGATCTGTCTCCTGACTTGTATCCAGGCAAAGAGCATAGAGAGATTTCCTTATATCTACATTGCTTTTGACTTTAAGATTACATTTTTCTAGGTGGCAGCTTCCTCTGTGGGCTCCTTCCATGTTTTCTGGGATTTTAGCAAAGGACCCTTTGCTCCCACTAGATTTCCGCTGATTGACACTGTCTTGAATTGAGCCCTGGCCTGTGGTACCAGCAGGTTCTTCCCTGAGAACTGACCTTTCTTCATTGTCTGTCTCCCGATGATAGAAGTAATTAAAGTTGGAGACAATGACAGGCACAGGCAGAGCTATGGTAAGGACACCTGCAATGGCACACAAAGATCCCACAATCTTGCCCCCTACCGTCACTGGTCTCATGTCCCCATAGCCCACTGTAGTCATGGTGACCACTGCCCACCAGAAGGCATCTGGGATGCTGGAAAAGTGGGTATCATGGTTGTCTGCTTCTGCAAAGTAGACAGCACTGGAGAAGAGGATGACTCCAATGAAGAGGAAGAAGATGAGGAGCCCCAGTTCACGCATGGAGGCCTGTAAGGTCTTGCCTAGGATTTGCAGGCCCTTTGAATGGCGAGAGAGTTTGAAGATGCGGAAGACTCTGACTAGGCGGATGACCCGGAGGATGGCCAAGGACATGGCCTGCTGTCCATTGGAACTGCCGCCTCCTCCTGCTCCCCCTGGCTGTTGCTCCGCCAGCTCAGTGCCTAGGGTGATGAAGTAAGGAAAGATCGCGACCACATCGATAATGTTCATGATGTTGCGGGAGAATTCCGCTTTGCTGGGGCAAGCAAAGAAACGCACCAGAAGCTCAAAGGTGAACCACACTACACACGTGGTTTCCACGATGAAGAATGGATCTGCCAGGGTTCTGGGCACCATAGCGGCCACTGTGGGCCCCTGGGGCAGAAGATGCAGATCCCGCCCACCACCTCGACTGGCATTAGCGCTCTGGGGGTGAACTGGAGGCTGTTGGGGCAGCTGGGGATGGCGAAGCAGCTCCCGTTCATCCCGGAACTCGGGCAACGTCTCAAGACAGAAGGTGATAATGGAGATGAGAATAACCAAAACTGAGACAATGGCGATGCCCCGGGCTGAGCCAGAACTTTCTGGGTACTCAAAGATGAGCCAGACCTGTCTCTGGAACTCGTTTCGGGGCAGGGGCTTCTCCTCTTCTTTGATGAAGCCCTCATCCTCCCTGAACCTTTCCATGGCCTCATCCCCTAGTTGGTAGAAGCGAATCTCATCAGCAAACACATCCAAAGAGACGTTGACTGGCCTCCGCAACCTGCCCCCCGATTGGTAGTAGTACAGGATGCCGTCGAAGCTGGGTCGGTTGCGATCAAAGAAGTACTCGTTGCGCAGGGGGTCAAAGTAATGCAGACGCTTGGCAGGGTCCCCCAAGAGAGTGTCGGGAAATTGAGCCAGAGTGCCCAGCTGAGTCTCGAAACGCAGGCCAGAGATGTTGATGAGGACACGCTGATGATGGAGGGCAGATGGCCCTAAACCTTCCCCCTCCGACATGCCCAGGGTGGAGCTTGTTTCTCCTTCTTCTTCCCCCTGTCCGGGAGTCTGCTGTCGCACTGCCTCGGGAAGCTCAGGTAAGGGACGTCCACTCTGGCCCTCGCCTCTCCCAGCGCGATCGCGTCCGGACCTTCTCGGCGTCCCCTCTTTGGTTGCGTCGTTGAGCTGCCCCGTCGGGGGACCCAAGAGCTCTTCTTCCAGCTTGGGGCCGGGGCTTTCCCCAGACTGCTCTCCTTTCCCGATGGCCGGGGTGCCTCCGTTCTTCAGAGTGACCAAGGTGATCTCCATGGGCCAGGGGCAGGGGCATGCTGCGCCCCCGCCTCTAGGCTTCTCCGAGACGCTGTCTCCCTATGCCTTCTCCAAGCCCTCTGCTAACCTCCAGCCTGGCCGCCCGAATCTCTGCGAATGCTCCCTGCTGGGGTTGCCGGAGCGACTCCCAGTTAGTCCTGACGTCAAGAAGCTGCCCTGGCTCTTTTCTCCCTGCAAGCTAGTCGGTTACCAAGCAGCATAAATGCTCCTTTGCAAGCAGATGCAATCTTACACTGCGCTCTCCATCAGCAAGGCACTCAGCCACCACCCCCTGTAGTTCCCTCCACCTCTTCTTTCATTCTCATCCTCCCCTTTCTCTCCTTCGCGGCTCCGCGCCTCTCACCCCCTATAGCTCTAGCTAGTCCTGCCAGACTAGCGGCATAATATCACCCCCACCTACCCATTTCCCCTCCTTTCCCAAAACATTGGGGGCGTCACCCTGTGCAGAGGCGCAGCTGGAGTTATTGGTTTGGGAGGGCAGGAAGAGACGAGGGAGAGGTGGAGAGGAGGAGAGCAGGTTGTATGTGAAAGAGCCAAGACCCCTGGGCAAAAAGATGAGAATAGCTTTGTGGTTTTTCTGCTTACCTGAGACTCTGCAATAAACTGGATAGACTTGGGCGGGGGAGTGACAAGGTGAGAATACTGAGCTGTTTCATGATGAAAGGGTTGACCCCCCCCCCCCGTGTGTGTGTGTCTGTCTGTCTGTCTCCGTCTGTCTGTGTCTTTCTGTCTCTGTCTCTCTGTCTCGCTCTCTGTCTCTGTGTCTCTTTGTCTCTGTGTCTGTCTCTGTCTCTTCCTGTCTCTGTCTCTGTCTCTTCCTCCCCTCCTCTATGTCTCTCTGCTGTCTCTTTCTGTGTGTGTGCCTGTCTGTCTCTCTCTTTCTGTGTGTCTCTCTTTCTGTGTGTCTCTCTCTGTCTAGCTCTCTGTCTCTCTTTCTCTCTCTGTCTTTCTGTCTCTGTCTCTCTCTTCCTCCTCTTCCTTCTCTGTCTCTCTCTCTGTCTCTGTGTGTGTGTGTCTGTCTCTGTCTCTCTCTTTCTCTGTCTCTCTGTCTTGCTCTCTGTCTCTGTGTGTCTCTCATTTTCTCTCTCTGTCTTTCTATGTCTCTCTCTTCCTCCCCTCCCCCTCCCCTCTCATCTCTCTGTCTATCTCTGTCTCTGTCTCTCTATCTGCCTCTCTGTCTCTCTATCTGCCTCTCTGTCTCTGTCTCTCTCTGTCTCTGTC
>JAJPUD010004202.1:42905-77082 GCA_023553655.1 Myrmecobius fasciatus
AAAAAAAAAAAAAAAAAGATATTACCAATGAAATTCATATCTTAGTTATGGTTGCTCCAGATTACCTCACTATCTTTTCCAATTCAATGATTATTTACATCTAAAGACCAGATATTATATATTTATATATATGCCAAGGTTATATTGCTGGTTTCTGGCAGAGCTAGGACAGAGTTAGTCAAAAAGTAAAGCATTTGTAATGTGCTAAGCACTCTATTATATAATAATGCAAATATAAGTAAGAAGAAAGCCTATTTCTGCCTTCAAGGTACATAGCACTGATTAGGCTTGCTGGGGACAATATATAAAAGGGGGCTGAAAACTGGTGACTAAATAGGAGGAGTGGGTGTCCTTATGGGCCTATGATGATAAAATCTAGAATTTCAGATGTAGAGCCCAAAGAAAAGTAAAGGATGGCTGGCCTAAGCCTTTCCTCAAAATGGAGGTCTAAGGAGAAGCTCACCAGTGGGAAGAGTGTGTAACAGGGACCGAGGCATCTTTCAAGGTGAGAAGATAATTTGGAAATACTGGTGAAATCCAGAATCAGAAGTGGAACCCAGAAGAAATATGAAGTGGGATTTTAATATTGTTGGTAAGGAGAAATGATTGATCCTCATCTAATATTAAGGTTTTTTCTTCTACTTCTCAACCCACCTTGCTGTAGAAAAGACCTATTGAGAGGATCAGTGGATTGTAGAATGATCAGATTATGGACAAATATATGATTTTTAGCTGGAAGTAAATGTGGAGTCCATCTCTTTCATTATACACATAAGGAAAATCCTAAAGAAATGATACATCCAAACTCAAATAATATTAAGAACCGAACTTGGATTCTAACAAAGGTTTTTTATTTGTTTCATATATTTAGTGCTCTTTTCACACGAAGATGTTGTTAATCATGTTTCATTCATCTTTTCTCTTTTCTTATCCAGAAGTCTATATTGGATTATAGAATAGGATCCTACATTGAACTGGACTCTCAGGTTTTTAACTTCCAAAGAATCCATAGGAAGGGATGGATCATAGGGGCAATGAGACAAAGAACAATCTCATAGTTAAAAGGTAGTTCTGGGGAAATTGTTTGGTCATAGAATCATAGATTTAGATCTGAAAGGGACCCAGAGGTCATCTAGACCAAACCCCTGGATAGAGGACTCTGGATTAGGAGTTTCATAAGGCTAGTTTTATGGGAATGACCTTTAAAGAAAGACCCAAATTTGGGTCCAAGCTCTGCCAGCTAATATATATGAATGGTGGGCAAGTCATCAAACCTCTGAGTTTTTTCAGCTTCCCCATCTGTTAAGAAGAGAAATGTCTATATTCATTGCAGAGATTTTGTGAGAAAAGATAGAAATCACAAAAAATTTTAGATGTGTGACCTTAAGTTATTACTACTTCTTACCACATAATATCACTTTTAATTAAGCCTGGAATGGGTTCAATAAACCTAGGCAGGGCAAATACCACTTCATTCTGGGTGGAAGGAATAGGAGTGACATTTTTGTCTAAAAATAATTACTCCCATTTCTATAATACTCTGAGGTTTTAAAAGTGCTTTTTTTCCTCATCACAACTCAAGTGGGGCAGGCAGTGCCGGTGTTATTATTCTCATTTGACAGATAAAGAAACCAAGGCTTTGGAATATTAAGTAAATTACTTAAGTTGAAGTAGCTGTTGTTTAGTCAGCTCTTCATGACTCCATGGATCATACATACATGGGGTTTTAGTGATAAAAATGCCAAAATTCTCTAGTGGATTAAGGCAAATGGAGGTTAAAATGACTTGCCTAGGTGGACACAGCTAGTAGGGATCAGATTTGTTCAGGTTTTCCTAACTCCAGGTCCAGTGATCGATCTATCCACTGAGACACCTGGATGCCTCCAGCTATTGTGACAAAATTAGGACTAGAGTCTAGGGTTTGTGACTACAAGTGTATAGTTCTTTCTACTATCCTACAATCTATTTCTGTGTCCCTAGGTGGGAAGGCTGATATAAGACTGTTCCTTATATAGACATAGTCTAGTAATTGGTAATATATAAAGATTTTCCTGATAAGTAAGTGAACAGCTAGATGGGGAGGGGGGGGCAATGAACAAAGCAACTGACCTGGAGTTAGAAAGACCTGAATTCAAAACCTTTCCCTGATATTTAGTAGCTGAGTGACCTTGAGCAAACCTTATAATTTGGGTATACTCATCTGTAAAATAGAGATACTAAGACCACATATTTCCCAGTTTTATTGTGAGAACTAAAAGAATTAATATTTGTAAAGTATGCTAATTATTCTTTTTATAATTGTTGCTATTGTGTGGACAAGATCTCATTTCAATAGAGAATACTTTGCTCCAAAAGAATGGGGTAATACCAACAGGAATAATGCCTATTATCAGTTTTGAAGAAGTCTTGGAATAGCAGGTATTTTATGCTGAAGGCATTATGCATGTGACCCCACATGTTGAGAAATCATTTTGCCACATCAACTCAAGGAACAAAAGTTGGGGTCCCACACCTCTTACCTTGTCAAGCAATCCAAAGATTTTGGAAAAGAACCACCACTGTTATTTTTGTCATCTGCTGGACAAAAAAATGGCAAGTTAAATCAAAATCATCACATTTCATTTCTATGGGAATTTGTAAGGTTTGGGAGTTTTGTATTTAGATCATTTTGAATGTTTTATTAGTCATCATTTATTCTCTATTCCCACATTGCCTGAATATCCATTAGGAAAATAAAATGAAGGAGAGACTAAGATGGGTTTCTGGGTAGGACCACAGAAGAGGCTTGCCAGTAGGTAACAAGTTTGTCCCCCTGCCACCATGCAGACAAGGACTTTTGGGCTTCAGCTAATGCAGCTTTCTTCTGCATTTGGAGATTCTTTTTCTTCCTTCAGTCAGAGATAGAAAATCAGGTATTACCAACCTTTCTGTGAAAATATCTTATACAAAACATATACTCTGCAGTTATCTTGCATGTCTCTAAATGTTTTGCTGTTTCCCTCATTAGAATGTAAACTCTTTAAGGGCAGGGATTATTTCTGATTTTTATATCACCTCAGTAATTAGCATAATGCCAGTAAATGCATTATCAATGTGTGTTGAAGAGAATTGCCCTGACAGGACAGTCATGAAATACTCTCATTAGCCTATTTCTCCTCAGGCTTAACAATTCTTATCTCCTGTTTATATGGCCCATCTTTCCATTTCCTTACTCCCAAACTTACTCTGATAGTAGGCCATGTAGTTGTCAGAGGCAGAGGAAGTTAGTTATACTAACTGAAGTCACAAAAAACTTGAATGAAAGGAAAACATTATTTGAAAGGTTAAGTCAGGAATAATCTCGATCTGACTCCTTAAAGTAGCTTCCAGTTTAATATCTAACTCGGTGCCACAGATCTGGTGAATATTTCATAAAGAACTAAACTTTAGGACTGTGGATTCTTGCCTGAAAGAATGAATTTATTAAGAACCAAACCTAAGTATATGGAAGAGGAAACAAAATCAAGACCCTCAGAATAGGAAGGGAATGTTTAGCTAGTCTGATATCTGAATGGAGATTTCTAGCTATAATATCCCAAACAAATGGTCATGGGGCCATTGCTTGAAGATTTTTAGAAAGTGAAAATCTACCATCTATTAAGACATTCCATCATATTTTCTAGTTATAATTGTTTTAATTGTTAGAAAGGGATTTTTGTTTTCTTTATATCAAGCCAGAAAACTATCTTCAGCAACTGTCATCTATTGCTCCTAATTCTCCCCGGGGCCAAGAAGGACAAGAGTAATCTGTGTTTCACAAGATAGTCCTTCAAAATTCTTGAAGACAATCATAATGTCATTAATGGGTCAACATTCACTTGGAGAAAATTTCCTAGTGGAGTGCCCCAAGAATTTGTCATTGGTCCTGTTTAATATTTTGATCAGTTATTTAGACAAAGGCATCAGATGGCAAATTTGAAGATGACATAAAGCTAGGAGGGATATAGCAAAGAAGTTGAATGACAGTCAGAATCCAAAATAGATCATGACAGGCTGCAATGATGTGTTGAACATAATAAACTGTAATTCAGTAAAGATTAGCATTACATCCCACACATGGATTTTTAAAAATTGATTTCATTATTACAATGGAAAAGAAAGATGGCTAGACTATAGTTTGTGTGAAAAAGATTTAGGGTTTTTAGTGGACTGCAAACCCAATATGTACAAATTCAATAATAAGAAATGTCAATCAAAAATTAACAATTTCAAATTATGTAAGTAGACTCAGTATGCAGAAAGAGGGATGTAATATTAGTGAAGTTCAAAGGAGGTAGATTTGGAGTCAGAGGGCCTAAACTCAGATTCCAATTTTATAATTTAATATCTGATGATCTAGAGAGTTATTTATCCTCTCTAGATTCATTTCTTGCTATAAAATGAGGCAGTTGTAGATGACCTCTAAATTCTCTTCTAGCTCTTAATCTATAATCTCACCTGGACAGACCATACCTGGAATGTCATGTTTAGTTCTAGGGAACACATTCTAGAAGGATATTGGTATGCTTGATTACATATTGCTTTATATTGCTCTCTAATTATTTCATAAGTGCTGTTATCATCATCAACAATTTATTGAACATCTCTAATGTGTCAAGTATTCAACTAAGCTAAGATGAATAATATTTCCCCAAATCTCAAGGAACTCACAAAATAATCTCAAGGAATTCACAGAAAATATTAAAAGAAAAAAAGTAGCTATTTTCATTGGTTATTCCTTTTGCCAATGCATAGCATAGTCCCTTCTTTGTTTTAGTCAATAGTTTTCATGAATTAATGATACAGAGAAAAAAAAACTCATCCTATGGTGATCAACATATCCACAAGTGAGAAATACATATTCTGATTCGAGGTCCCATGGTTCTAAATGCTACCAGAATATTTATGCCACTGGCTCCTTTGGGATTAATACATAATAAATATTACATGAACGATATAAAGATATTGGGATGTGAGGGATTTGGGTAGGATGGGGAAATAATGCTATACAGATAAATGGGACTAAAGTTGGACTCTGCAAGACATGTAGAATTTAAATAAATGGAGAAGAATGGAAAATGCATTATAGACAGGAAGAACTGTGTGGGCAAAGGCAGAGAGTCAGGGACATGTGTGTCATGTTAAAGATCACTCTGACTGCTCTGTAAAGTTAATGTAGGGAAAGAGGTGAGAAATAAGGCTGAAGAGGTAGATTGGAATCAGACCATCTGGAGAGCTTTAAATGTCAGTTATTTTAGCATTTCTATGTATGAAAAGTTTAGTCTTTTTAGTTGAGAGTCAAGAAACCCTAAGCTCCCAGGAGACAGGAAAAGAAGGGCTGAGTATGGGGATCTTCTAGGGTCTACTTAAAACACACTTACTTCAGAAAACAAGGACCCTGAAAATCATCAAATTTGGACATTAAGCTTCTGGCAACACTGTTTTTGAGACAGTTGTCAAGCATGAATCCAAAACCTGCCACTATGAGAAGAAGACAGTAGACAAAAAAAAATACAATTCTGGGGTAATGAGCTAACAAACATGGAACTAGGGGGCCAATCTTCAGGTCTGGAAAAATCAAAGATCAAGTATGAAAACATTCCTTTGCACCTCCCAACCATTCTTCCCTTTTACAAGAACTTCCTAGTTTAGAACATCTTCTGCTGACATTAAGAACTCTATTTACTCTGAAAAAGTCAATTAAAAGTTTGGCAATATATGTGTGTGCATGGGGAGAGAATGGCCTAAATAAACAGAAAAGTCTCTTGAGGGAAATACTATCTCCTACCTTCTTTTTGTAATGTCCAGACATCAAATCTGAGACTTTCTCTTAGGTAGTAGCCATCTGGAATACCTAGAGAAAAAGTTAAATTTGGGGTCTAAGTCAAAATTTGAACCCTTATTATGTGATACTAAACCTAATTTGTTTTCTACCATTTCCATATATCTCTCTCCTCCCCACCTCCATTTTTGGGTAGATCCTGGAAACAGGAGACCACAAGATCATACCCTTCCCAACTATGACCAACCTTCCACTCCCACATGGAAACATTCCCTCATTCACTGATGCTCTTGGATTATCTTCTCTCTCACAGATTTCTCCATTATACAGTTCCTGATTACATGATACTCAGATCTCTACAGCTCAACTTACTTTTGTAGTTTCTCCTGGCCTCCTCTTCAAGATGAAGAATTGCTGTTCTGGTTCCTTGGAAACAGCTTCAGGGAGAAGAGTCCATTCTTTGCTTCGGGTCTTCTTCAATCCAAAGTGCACCCGATGATTCCATGGATACTTTGCTATGCCTTGCCCACTCCCAACCCTATTCTCTCTCATCCCTCTCTGCTTTGATGCTGTGCATTCTCCAGGTCCCTGACTGCCCAAAGACAAGAGCTCTAGGGAATTGGACATATTTTAGGCTAGGTATGCTACCAGCTTCCAGGGCATAAAGAGGAGGGGAAAGAAAGAGGAGAGAGAGGAAGAGAGAAGGAGAAGAGAAAGAAAGAGGGGAGGGGAAAGAAGAGAGGGAGAGGAGAGAGAGGGGAGGAAGAAAAAGAAGAGAGAGGAGGGGGAGAGAAAAGGACAAGATGGAGGGGAGAAGGGAGGAAGAGAGGGGAGAGAAAAAGAGAGAGACACAGAGACAGAGACAAAGAGACAGAAAGAGAGAGAGAGAGAGAGAGAGAGAGAGAGAGAGAGAGAGAGAGAGATCATAGGAGGGATGGGAAGAAAAGATTCTGGGACAACCATCTAACAGGGTAGAAAAGTAGCTGAAAACCACCTCTCATTCCAATCAATCATAAAAGAGACAACTCCTCTATAAGGTCTCCAAATACTCTCTCTCTGTATTCCTAGAACACAAAAGAGTTGAATTGGAAAGACACTTTCCAGTTGTGTCATTCTCTTCTCTTACTTCTCTAAAGGAATAAATCCACCCCAAATCCTTCCAAGGTTAAATTACATTCAAAATTAAATTGTCCTTTCTTTCTCCTGGAAATGCCTACTTCAAGAAAAAGGTTTGGAAGGTTCTAAAGCTTTCACATCTTGTCTAGCCCTTAGCCCTATCAAGTAAAGATAAAATAGAGAATACTGCTCCTAACAATCTCTTTCCCTCCTCCTTCCTCCCTCCTACTTCCTCCCTCTCACCTATTAACTAGTCTTCCACAAGGGATGGGAGTGAGCAAAGTGAGGGAAGCATATGAGACTTCAATTGTCTCAATCTCAGTCACTGTGTTAAGATGTATGTTACCTCCTGTTCATAAAATGTGGGATAAGGAAATAGGATTAGGGAACAGAATTTTGGGTCGAAGGTGAGTCAACTGGGTGGTCCAATCCCACTGTCTTCAATCCTCTGGGACTCAATTGTTTCCCCAAGAACTTTTAAAATGCAAAATGTGTTGTAGCACAGTCATTTATCAGCACATGAAAATTACATACAAACTTCTGCTAATGCATGAGTATTCATGTTTAGTACTGGAAGGAAGAAGAGGTTTGTAGAATAAAAGAGGTAGAGTGAGAGGAGGCAACTCATTTATTTTCACCTGAGGAAGGCAGTTAACAGTAGTACATTGTTATACTGTCATTCATGTCTGAGCCTCAGTTTTCACCACTACTTCCACCTAGGTCAAGTTTTCTGTTGATACCCCAAACTTTCCTGAACTATTAAGCCCAGTGTTTGCCTGTGGATATTAAATTAAGACACTAAATTGAAAGACATGTCAAATATTTTAGGCGCTCAAGAATTGAAATTAAACTTGTAGATGCTCTCAAGAGTTTCATAGATCAGATACTCCTGGAGAATGCTACCTAAATCTTGATGGATCAAGGCCAAACTCTTGTCTCCTTTTACAAATTTTCCACAATCTAACCCCCAACATAGCACTTCCATTTTATCTCATATGGCTCCCCCAGAACTAAGCTCATGCTGTTTTTTTGCCTAGTCTCCTTATTGTTTCTAGCACATATTATCTTTATTTGGAGCCTTATGTCTCTTCCTCTGCTTGTTATGATTTCTCTTGCCTTCTTTACCTCTTGTTTCCTCAACTTTTTCAATTCTTAGTCATACTTTAAAAAAAAACAGTTTAAGCCCTTAATAGCATAGGACCATAGCTCAAAGGCCATCTAGTCTATCCTCTTCCTTTTATACATGAGGGAACACACACAACCACATACACACATAGTAAGTCTCAGAGGAGAATTTGAGACCTGATTCTCTGATTTGGGGACTGATATTCTTAATATTAGACCATACTGCCTCCTATTCACAAAGCTTTTACCACTGAATCCAGCTTCCACAAAACTTTCTCAAATGCTATTTCATACATACTCAGTGCCATACAATTAAGCATAAAATTATAAAAAGATAGATGTAGAGCTGAAAAGGAACCTCAGAGACCATTTGGTCCAGCCTCCTAAATTTACAGAAGGGACTGGGACTGAGGACTAGAGAAGTTAAGCAATTTGCCCAGCCATTAGGTGGTGCTGTAATATCAGATCTGGAGTCAGGAAGACTTGAGTTCAAATATGGCCTCAGACACTTACTAAGCTATATGACTCTGGGCAAGTCACCTAAAACTATTTGCCTTAGTTTTCTCATCTGTAAAATGAGCTAGAGAAGGAAATGAAAAACTACTCCAGTATTTATGGCAAAAAAAAAAAAAAACTCCGAATGAAGTCACAAAGAGTCAAATGGGATTAAAGTGACTGAACAGCCACAACCAACATCACAATTGGCAAAGCCTGAATCCTCTGGCTTCAGATACCACATTCTTTCTATTGTTCCAGGTTCTTTTTCCTTTTCTCTTTTCCCTTTCTTCTTTTCCCTTCTCAAATGTGTTTTTTCCCCTCAAAAAATTTATAGACTTCCAGCTTAAAAATTTTGATCTTGATGGTATCTTTTCCAAATGTAAGATTCTTATTTTATAAAATATTGCTATCTTTGGTGTGGTATGAATATATAATATGAAGAAAATGGCTATGGATTTGGAATAAAAAAGATCTGATCAACATATTCATTCAACAACCCTAGATTAGTCATCATCTTTTTTTAAGGCAATTGGGGTTAAGTGACTTATCCAGGGTCACACAGCTAGGAAGTATTAAGTGTTTTGAGGCCAGATTTGAACTCAAGTCCTCCTGAATTCAGAGCTGGTGCATCATTTTTTTTATTTGGGGGTTTTGGAGGGTTTGAATTTGGAGTTGAATTAGATTATTTCTTTCCAAAGCTAGCAATAATCCATTAATTGATATATCTGATGGATCTTCTTAATCCTCAATCTTCTTGATCTTTCTGTAGTATTTAACACCATTGGTCACTTTCTTCTCATCTCAACACAAATGACACTTATATCTATATATACCTCTTTTGAGAGAATTCCATATCACACACTACCTATTGAATATTGCTAATTGGATATCCCATAGGCATCTCAAACTCAACATGTTCAAAAAAGAACTCATTATCTTCTCCATTAACCTCTTCTTTTCCAGATTTCCCTATTAGTGGTGAAAGCACCACTATCCTCCCAGATATCCAGGATCCTAACATTAGCATAATCCTCAGTTTCTCCCTCCAGCTCATCCCACATATCCAATCAATTGCCAAATTGCTTAATTCTACCTTTATATCATCTCTCCCAAATGTCTCCGCTCCATTCGCATGGCCTGGATCATCATAGATTTTCATTCACAGAGTCTAAAATACTGAAATAGCTTCATAATTGATCTCCTTATCTTCCTTCTTCAATTTAACCTTTACCCAACTCATTTTTTAATATACAAGTATGACCATGTCACTATTATAAACAAAAAAATTTCTAGTAGCTCTCTATTAACTTCAGAATCAAATATAAATTCTTTCTTCTGTCATTTAAAGCTATTAACAAGATGACTGTAATGAGCCTTTCTATCTTCATTAAAAATTACTTTTCTCAACTTAACATGAACTGATGCTAAGTGAAATGAGCAGAACCAGGAGATCATTATACGCAGCAACAACAAGATTATATGATGATCAATTCTGATGGACGTGGCTCTCTTTAATAATGAAATGATTCAAACCAGTTTCAACTGTTCAGTGATGAAGCGAGTCATCTACACTCAAAGAGAGGGCTGTGGGAACTGAGTGGTTCACAACATAACATTTTCACTCTTTTTGTTGTTATTTACTTGCATTTTATTTTACTTCTTTTTTACTGGTATGATTTTATTTTTCTTGTGTGGCATGATAATTGTATAAATATGTATGTATTAGTTGGATTTAACATATATTTCTACCATGTTTAACATGTATTGGACTATTTGCCATCTAGGGGAGGGCGTGGGGGAAAGGAGGGAGGGAATTGGAACACAAGGTTTTGCAAGGGCTAATGTTGAAGAATTGTCCACACGTACATTTTGAAAAATAAAAAGCTTTAATAAGGAAAAATAAATAAAGAAAAAGAAAAAGAAAAAAAAGAAAATTGCTCTTCTCCATATTTACTTTGATATAGCAAAACTGACCTGCTTTTTTCTATCATATACATATTTCCATCTCCCACCTTCATGCTTTTGCCCTGACTGTCCTCTATGCCTGAAATGTTCTTACTTTTCATCCCTATCTGTAGGAGTCCCTCATTTCTTTCAGGAAAAATACAGCTTAAATTTCATGGAGTCTTTTCTGACTCCCTCAAATGCTGATGCCTTCTTCTCAAAATGACTTTGCATTTATTTTGCATATAACTATAAATGTTAGAGGCATCTAAGTGTACAGTGGATAGAGCACCAAGCCTGGAGTTAGAAAGAACTGAGTTCAAATCGAGAGATAAATAAATAAATAAATATTAGCTGTGTGCTCTGGGCAAGTCACTTAGCCCTGCTTGCCTCAGTATCTTCATCTGTAAAATGGGCTGGAGGAGAAAGTGTCAAACTAGTATCTTTGCCAAGAAAAGCACAAATGGGGTCACAAAGAGTTGGACATGGCTAAACAGAAACAACCAAAAAATGCCCATGTTGTTTCCCATTATAAATTCTTTGAAGACAGGGACATATTTCACTTTTGTAATTTGTATGCCTAAAACTTAGAGATATTGAACAGGAGATGGCATAAAATATGGACCTAATAAATGCTTGATTAAGATTATCAGTCATTTATTAACAACTTAGTGTAATGAGGTAATCAAAAGTTGATGCCAGCAACTAAAAGAGGAAACAAGTCATTCTATTTTTGAGAAGTGAGGAGAACTGAAGAAAAGATAAAAAGCAGGGTAGAAGAGGAGAATGTCACAGTAATCATTTGATGCCTAAGTATAGAAGCACCAACAGGGATAAAAAGAGCACACTAAAGGTTTAGATGGGAATATAAAGTTTATAAACCGTGTTCTTCACAGCAATCCCTGAGTAGAATTAGTATCCTTATTTCATAAACCATGCAGTAAAAGCAACATGGGATTCTGAGAATAAGGATGAATTGGGTTTAATTTTTGCTCTGATACATACTGGCTATGTGATTCTGAACAAGTTACTTGCCCTGAGCAGCTTTACAAGTCTGAAATTTGCATGCAAGTTGGTAATCTACCTTGGTGGAGAGATTTTTTCACCCAGAAATTCCCTACATTCATCCTGAAGATGAACTCACAGGCTAACCTCTTCCCACCAAAAAGAGAGGCTGATAGGGAGAGAGAAAGGGAGAAAAAAGGGGAGACAGAGAGAGAGAGAGAGAGAGAGAGAGAGAGAGAAGAAAGAGAGAGAGAGGAGGAGGAGGAGGAAAAGAAGAAGGGAAGGAGAAAGGGAGGTGGAGAGAGGAGAGAAAGACAGAAACAAATAGAAATGGAGACAGAGAGATAGACATAAAGAAATTTTTCAAGGAAAAGGTGAACAATCCATGTAAAAAATTAATAAATAAAAAGTATTAATAACCTCATTTTACACTCTTGATTATGTAAGTTCTGAGACCCACCCACAGTCACATAGCCAGAAAGTATCACCACTGAGATTCAAATTATATAATAGGCCTTCAGTGTCCTAAAAGCCAGAATGAGGAGTTTGAACCCAGGCCTCCATTATATCAAGTTGTACATATAGGACATGTCTGAAAAGGGATGGGAGCCTGAAGCTTTTTGTTTACTTCTTTGTATTGATTAAGTGCAAGGCACGAAGGAAGAAGCTGAAATTGCAACATAAAAATTTCAGGATAGATGGTATGATAGGTTTCCCAAATGTTAGAGTCATGAGTCAACTAAACAGATAACAAGCTCTGAATCTTAGAAACCTAGAATCTTAGAGAACAAAGAATTTTGAACTGAAAAGAAGTTCAGAAACTATCTAGCACAGCTCCCTCAAGTCAGCAAAGTAATGCATAAAGACAATAAATTGTCAATCTTGTATATGTTGTTTCCTCGGGTAGACAATAAGCTACATGAGAAGGAACTATTTAATCTTTTGTGTCATTATCTTTGTTGTATAACATATAATAGGTGCTAAATTAAAGTTTACTAATTGATTTTCCAAGGTCACAAAAGTAGAAAAGGTCAGAGATGGGATTTAGACCCAGCTTCACTGACTGAAAAAAAAGAAAAAAATACAATTTTCTTACAACTTATAAAAGCTAGCGAACTTGTGCTCAATCCTAGATTGCTTATTTATTTCAAAACAAAACCAAAAAAATGGAGGAAGGTATTTTAAAAAGCAAATTGATGTCTTATAAAAGGAAGGAAAAGAATATTCAGTCCTGTACAAAATTCAAAAGGATGCCTTTCTGTAAGGAACCACTCTGCCTCTCCTGTTTTTAACAAAAAGTGGGTGCACCCCTCTCTCAGGAATGATTCAGGCACATTATGATTATGCCTTTTTATGCTCTTCACTTAACACAATCCTTTGCATAAAATAAGGAGTTGTTAAATGTTTCTCAGAGTGGAATGGATTGAATTGGAGTCATGGGAATGAGATCAGCTCAAAGACCTCCAGAGGTTAAAAAGAGACCCCTTTATGGTGACTGTGAAGATGCTTAAATAATACTGTTGGGTATGACCAGGTACTAAAATACTCAGATTTAGTAAAAACTTTCATTCTCTTCTCTGAAACTCAACAATTAATCATGTTAATTAATTTTCCTGTAAAGTGCTGGGTAAATGAGTAGATTCGCCATGAGTGATTTAGGAGAACTTTACTCAGAATCATGCTAATTAATTTTCCTTTAAGGTTCTGGGTAGTTGGGTAGAATCTCCATGAGTGATTTAGAACTTAACTCAGAATCATGCTAATTAATTTTCCTCTTCTACCACTAGAGGACACCAGAGGCCTTCAATGTGCAATTGATGAAGTAAGCAATTTCCCATTCTGATTGTTGTTTCAAAGGCACCTTGGACTTTCAAGACTGAACAGAATACTCAATGTTTTAGTCAAAACATGATGAATGTAAAGGGCATTGCAGAATTAGAGAATGAGGGAAATGAGCTGGAAAAAAAAAAACTTGAAACATTACTGCAATTGGGCAAAACCAGCATTTTCATCTGACCTGGATGTCATACTTAAAGCAAACCCCACAGATTGCACCTCCTTCGTCTAAACTGAGGAAATTTCTTATAATTTGATCTTCCAAATGCACAAATGGAAACATTCCTATGCCCCCAAATACTATTCCTTTCACTAGCAAGACCAACTTCATTGGGGAGAATGATGATTATAAAAGACTACAGAATTTGAAACCAAAAACGTTTAAGAGATCATCTGGTCAAATGCAACTCTTACATTTTAAAGATGATGAGACAGAATCACAGAGCAAGAAAGTAACCTGCCTATGGTCACTCAGATGGTCAGCAGCAGACTGACCAGTATTTAGATTTAAATCTTTTGTTTCCAAATCTATTGTTAGTATTTTTCCAACACCTCACTCTCAGATTAGAAGGAAACCAGATAAACAGCAAAGAGGTCTGAGAAGAAAGATTTGAACAGTATATGGGTTTTGAATCCCCTAGGAAATTGGGATAGTGCCCCTTTCTCAGTCCTGAATCCCTGGATGAGTCTGAATATGTTCTATTACTCTTCCAAGTCTCAGTTTCCCCTACTGTAAAATGAAATTAAACATTCGATTCAGAGAGATGTCATAGATATTGTGCAAATTGCCCTACTGCAGAAACTCTTTTTAAAAAGAGTTATAGGCATAACAAAAATTAAATGAAGGTCCTACAAATATTAGACAAATCCTGTTTTTAGTTTTCAGAAATCTATAGCCGTCGGTGCATATAATCTCTTTGAAGAGAGAGGACATAGTTTAAACCCAGGTTTGTTTCCCCTGGATTGTTTAGTACACTGTTTTTAGCTGGAAGAGGAAAGGACTTTGTAAACCATAAAGTGCTATAGAAACAAGAGTTGTTACTGTTATCATTAGAGATACTTTCAAACAAGTGGCACATTGCCTTATTCATGAGGTGATCAATAAATACTTGTTGACTGATCAAATTAACATTGAACACATGTGTTTGCAGGTCATTTGTGCTGGAAGAGACTGCCAAGATCATCTTATCAAAATTCTTCATTGCATAGATGAAGAAAGTGAGTTCTGAGAGAAGTAACTTGCGGTCATCAGGCAAATCCCAAGAGTTTCTAAAACTCAGATGTCCAGGCTCTGAATTCATAGTAACCTAGCTATGTAAAATGCTATTTTTTTTCAATAACCTAGTACAATAGGGGCTGCTGGAGAGATCGTATCATTTTAGAGCACAAAGGCACTTTGGTGATCATCTAGTGCAATCCCTTTATTTGACAAATGAGGAAACTCAGATCTAGAGGGGTAAATTGCCCTGCCCAAGATTAGCCAGGTAGCAAGGAACAGAAGCAGAATTCTGTATCCTCTGAGTCTTAACTTAAATTCAGTGTTCCTTCTGCTATGTCATGCTGTCTCTTCACACTAAGTAGTCTTACGTATCTTAAGATACTTCATACTAACATTTTCATATTAAGAAGAAACAATATTAGTTAATCAGCCAATAAACATTTATTAAGTACCTACTATGTACCAGTCAATAAACATTTTTAAATCCCTACTATTCTTATGCCAGTCAATCTATAAGTATTTACTAAACATATACAAATGAGTCAGATAGTGGGCTAAACACAGAGGATACAAAGAAAGTCAAAAGACAGTTTGCTGCCCTCAAGGAATTTATAAACCATTGGGGGAGACAACAAAATAAGCTGTACACAGGATAATTTGAAGAGAAAGCTCTAGGATTAAGCTAGATCAGAAAAGACTTCTTGTGGAAGGTAGGATTTTAGCTAGGGCTTGAAAAAAGCCAGGAAAGCCAGGAGGTAGAGATGAGGAAGAAAATCCCAGGGATAGAAGGTGGCCAGTGAAAATGCCTCCAATGTGTCAATGTGGATGGAGCCTAGATGATTTTGCTAGATGGTGAAAAAATCTACAGGGTGGGGAAAAGTGCCTGCAAGATGGAAATGTGTTTAGAAAATCCTCTAACTGCTCACTGAGTGGGGAAAACCACATCTCTGCATGATTTTGTTCTAGAAACCTGACTGCTTTACACCTGAGCATTAGAAGTCATGATCTTTGTTCAAATTGTGGTCTCAGAATCATGGTAGTTCTTTGGGTTTTATTCTAGAATATGGCTGCTCCTTCTAAAAAATGCTCACTGGGGAGAGAACAGAATGCAGCTTTTGCTGCAGCTGTATACAAAGGTTCAGAGATGCTCTGCAGAACAAAGAGAAGAAATTGGTCTTATTAACCTACACCATAGTCTAACAATAAGCACGCAGCAGCTTTGGGAACAATTCTGACTACTTGCACCTAATGGTTTGTTTTTCTTTGCATGTCATATATGATTAGATACAACTGAGGTTAGTTTAAAGTTTTAATCTTTAAAGAGATCATCATGGGGGCAGCTAGGTGGTGCAGTGAATAGAGCAACAGCCCTGAAGTCAGGAGGACCTGAGTTCAAATCTGGTCTCAGACACTTAACATTCCCTAGCTGTGTGACTGTGGGCAAGTCACTTAACCCCAATTGCCTCAGGAAAAAGAAAAAAAAAGAGAGAGAGAGATCATCATGATACTCTGCAGTCATTATTATTATTCATCCAGTACTAAAAATGGTATATAAATGAGAGACAGAGACAGAGACACACACACACACACACACACACACACACACACACACACAGAGAGAGAGAGAGAGAGAGAGAGAGAGAGAGAAAGAGAGAGAGAGAATGTCCTTTATATTCATTCCCTGCAACTGAAGTAGGAGAAGTAGAGCCTTCTAGATAGGTAATTCCAGAACTGTAGGACTCTAGCCAAATTCTCCCATTGCCACATTTCCTCTTGATGCCTTAATATCTTCTTCTATCCCCTTCCCACCAGCAGAATAGTTCATCCACAGAGGATAAATCCCTCCACCCCTTTCTGCTAAGTTCCAGAGGACTGTGTGTCCCTGGCAGAACCATTAGTTTCTATGCTTCTCCTGCCACAGGGAAGAGCCAGAGGAATGAGAATTCATAGAGCACTGCATTGGAGCCTGCTTTAGCTGCATAAAGCAGGGGGAGAGGTGGAGAGCAAAGGGAGGGAGAGGAGTGGATAAAGGAAATAGACTACTGCAAAGTGACTAAGCAGCCAAGACTGCAGTTATGAACTGAATAATATTTTCACCATCACCACTCACTATCCTACAATGGAAGGTTTCCATATGCAGGGATCTGGACCCACCTTATCTTGATTTATGTGTCCATCAACAAGCATATTGAACAGTAAAACGCATCCTGAAAGAGATCTTATCTCCTTCTCTAGAGATCAGGTAACTGCAAATATTACCTCAACTACAAGCAGGGGAATGAGCTCATAGTCAGAGGAATTAGAGCACTGGTCTTGGAGATAAAAGATTTGAGCACAGAAGTACTGTAATATGATAGAAAGATGGGGCAGCTAGGTGGCACAGTGGATAGAGCACCAGCCCTGAAGTCAGTAAGACCTGAGTTCAAATCTGGCCTCAGACACTTAACATGTCTTAGCTGTGTGACCTTGGGCAAGTCACTTAATCCCAATTGCCTCAGCAAAAACAAAACAAAAAAAATATATGATAGAAAGAATAATGGAGTTGAATGAGAGAACTTTGGTTCTGCTCTTGCCACTATGTGCTTTGGGGCAATTCACTTAAATATATCTGCAAAATGAGTATGCTAAACTAGATATCTTTGGAAACATCTCTAAATCCTATCATTGTGATTTTTTGTCTCTAGGTTTCAGGTTCTTCCCATGAGTTAATTTCTCCTTAAATATTTTTCTAAGATTTAATTAAAAATTCATGTTCAGCTACATAATCACCAAGATTCCTGACTCTGACCCTTCTGAGCTGTGTGACCTGGAGCCAATCCCTTAATTTCTTCTGAGTTCCAGTCTCCTCAGGGGAGAGGCAATGTTAACCCTAGTTGATTTATATAAAACCAGTCATCATAATCACCCTTGGAGAGTAATTGAATGGAAAGTGAAAGATGGAAAAAATCTTGTTGAACTGGGGCATTTCAGGTGTGGTTTGGGTCTCTGAGTGTTTCCATTATAGTATGTGTTGCTGGATTGAAAAGGGTTTCAGATAAACATCCAGGATGACACATGCTATATATTTTCGTGGATCTGTGGCCATGTCACTGAATTATCCTTAAGGTCTTGGCAAAATTGTTAATTTTATGCCTTCAGGCTCTATAGAACCTACATACTTGTTCCCTACCTCCTATAGTATAGAAACATCTCCTAACAATTAATATCCCAAGGTGCTGAATATATGGAGACAGAGAAGAGAAGAGAGGAATAATCAAGTCCCATCAATGGAGATCTTCGAATAGAAGTTAAATGATCATTCCTAGAGACATAGATGAGGGGATTTCTGTTTGGATATGATCCCAGAATAATATATATTGTCTATGATAGAGTCAAGTCTGCCTTTTTCTCACTGTTTCATGTTCACTGCTCTATATTTTCCCCCTGAAAATGTTCTAGCCTCCAGCTCTCAAAAACTAAAAGAAAAATAATTAAGAAAAAATTAACCCAAGGAAGATAAAATGTGTTACCTTTTTAAAATGTTCCATCAGTGATAAATAACCAAAAGAAAAAACTATTCTTTTGCTGTATATGGTACAATGAATATGTTGTGGGTGTTAGAATATGAATTAGCCAATTATCACATGTTCTCTTGACTATACCATGTGTGAGGCAAGCTTTTGATGAAGATCATTTAATCTTCTCCAGAAAAGTTTTCTCAAAGAGTTTATATGGAACTAGATACTCAAAGAATGTGAGAACTCGAATAGAGCCTTGGAGATCATCCTCATTTTAAAGATGTGGAAACTCAGTTCCAGGAAGGAGAAGTGACAGAACTGAGACTAGAATTCTGCTTGTATGACTACTAGTTCAATTCATCCTGCTGGGATTGTTTAGATTGTTTAGCCTGAAGGCAGGGGGATAAATGAGATGATATCTTTAGCTCTGTTCAGGATACAGAATTCTGATTTGGCTTATATATATAATTATTATATTACTACTACTAACCACCATAATGATTATCAAGGACCTTAGAAGTGGAAGGGACCTCAGAGATATTCAATTGTCATTATAACTCACATTTATGTGACATTTAAAATTTACTCAATGTTTTCATCCTAATCACTCTATGAGGTTTTGGATTTTTAGATGAAGAAACTGACTCTTAGAGAGATTAAGTGATTTTCTAAAGTTATGTGATTGCTATATATTTGAATTGGAATTTGAACTCAGGTCTCCCAATTCCAAGATCAACTCTCTTTTCATTATTCCATGCTTGATTAGAGCACACTTACATGTCAATGAATGTCAGACCTCTGCCACAGACACATAAATGTCTCTTACAACTATGGCATCAAACTTATGTGCTGAGATATATAGTCCAATATATATCCTTACATTGATATTTGAGCTACTTACCATGCCATGGGTTCAAATCACAAAAAAAAAAAAAAGTTATTCATTTTGGTATCTCTCTTTCACTTTATTTTTCATATTATAATATATAATAATAATAATATATTATTAAACCTAAAGCACCCAAATCTCCAGAAATGGTATTCTGACTCCCTAACCCTGAATCTTGGTTTCCTCTTACCACTTTCCACAACTAGTTGCCTCAGGTCCATGACAAAAGACAAAGTCAGATAATTCCCACAAAGTCAAGTGGATTTGCCAGAAATGAGAAGCCATTGTTATTCTTTCTTCCTACTGCTTCTAATCATGTGAAAATGTTATGTCTCTTCCCCCTACAAGGGAATGGGCAAATGACTCTAAGGTTATCCTAGTTGGACCACAGCATATATAAATATGCACATATTTATATGGTACAGTTAAGGCTGGAGTCATTGGATCAACCAAAAAGGATTAGTACATAAATATATTCATTCACATTATTTATTATTCACTTAACTTCAATAGTGAACTGCTACCATGTACCATTGAAACCTGGGTGTTTTCCATTATTTGGGGGTTTTGGTACCTATAGGCAAGCATTTAGATAATATTCTTATATTTGTAGCCACATTAACACACATAAATGCAGAACCAGGATTGTTCAGTAATGACAAGTATGGTGATGTAATTAATAATAAAAATAACAGCTCAATTCTTTAATGTGTTTTATGGTTAAAAGTCATTTTACATACACTATCTCATTGGACATTTACAACAACCTGTGAAACTGCTCATGAAAGCATTATTTTCCACAAGATGATTAATTTGAAGTGATTAAATATCTTCTTGTTCCCTTGCACAGCTGCTAAGTACTAGGGACAGGAACTGAACACAAATTTCCCAACACAATAGAAAAAATAAGATATAGATAGAGGACTGGATTGGAATTAGGAAAGCCTGGGTTCAAACATTATCTCTGAAACTTACTAATTGTGTGACATTGAGTACTTAACCTTGATGTGAAATCCTTAAGGCAAGACCTCAGTTTCCCCATTTGTTATATGAGGATTTAGATTAGGTTACTTGTGAGGACCCTGTCCACCTAAGCCTTATTTACTAAGTCATATACATTTTATTATTTGCATAGGAGAAAGGAAATCTCACCCTGGGAATTCCCCTACACTAACAAGATCACAAATGAATTAATTAATGAAAAAAATAATTTATTAAATACTATGTGCTAAATACTGGGGATAGAAACATAAAAGTGCATACAATTTCTGTCCTCAGGAAGATTAGATTCTCAGTGTAAGAGAAAAGGTAATATTTTGTTTTGTAAATAGAACCATTGGGGAATAGAACAAAGGTAAATGCAACCATTTCCAAGAGCAATGACACAATTGGTTTGAATATGGTTCCAGAACTGGCAATCAAAGGAAGGAAACTACTCTTGCAGTGATAAGGTGACATATGAGATGACTGGAAAATTAAGGCAAAATTGAGGCAACCACCAACTGGACAGTGAAAGCCCAGGATGAATGTTCTGGGAGGGAAAAGGGAAAAGGGAAGAGCCTTCTGAGACATAGTATCTGTTCAGGTTAGCAAGGCAGCTGAATAACAGATGGATTTAGAGTGAAGAATGGCTGGAGCCTTTCCCTCTGCTTGGTCAGAACCTCAATTACTTAAAAGAAGGCCACCCAAGTCAAACATGCCTTCATTCCTCTCCAAGCTGCACTCGTGAATATAACTTTGTCTACTATGTCTCCACTCCCAATACCTTTATCTTCCCTCCTCTTTGCAGTTCTTTTTCTGCATTATCTTTAGAATAAAAGCTTCTGGAGAGTAGCAACTGTCTTTCTTTCTGCTTGTATTTATGTTCCCAGAGCTCAGTACAATTCAGAAATAGAATGTTTTAATAAGTTCTTTTTAACAGATGTTGTTGACTGGAGCAGGACCAGGAACATACACATACCCCCATTTCTTACCCAGGAGTGGCAATGTACTATAATAGGGTAAAGCAACTCAAGGACTTGGAGACAATGGATTGGGATTTAGTTCAGAGTGGCAGAATTGCAAAAATTGATCTCCTATCACTTATTTATTTATTTTGCTGGGGCAATTGGGGTTAAGTGACTTGCCCAAGGTCACACAGCTAGGATGTGCTAAGTGTCTGAGGCCAAATTTGAACTCAGGTCTTCCTGACTTCAGGGCTGGTGCTCTATCCACTGCGCCATCTAGCTGCCCCTCTCCTATCACTTATGAGATGCATATCCCTGGAGCATTTAATTTACAAGTCCATCATCTGGAAAAGTAGCAAGAAAAACATCTGTACTTCTCAGAAGTTGTATCCTAAGGCTTTATGATTGTACGGAGGTTCTGGGATGATGACTTTAGGGAGGTGATGCAGTGACATGCAAGTGAATTGGATTTAAGAGAGGGAGGGCTGGCCAAAGTCACCAGACTAACTCTTTCCTGCAGGGCCACCTGGGTCCAGTAGCAAGATATGTAAATTGGAGATGGCCCCAAGGAAATAAAAACTCTGCCAGGTCCTTCCAAGATAGAGAGACTTTAACTATTACCCTAATTATGTTCTATATGCACGCATAAAACATAATTAGGATAATTCATATTGATGAAATTGCAGATACAGTTACCAACATTATATATATATATATATACATAAAAATGTGTGTATTTATGTATATATGTGTGTGTATGTATTTATATACAAATTCTATCATTAAACTGGAATGATGGAATATATAAGTATATGTGTATATTCCATCATTAGGCTAATAGCCAAAGTCACTTTATCCTGTTAAGACCTAGCAGAGCTTCTGCTTCCTTGGTACATAATCCCAGAAATAGTAAGGCTTTAGGACAGAACTCCTGAGAAGTACAAGTTTTTCTCTTGCAAAGTCTAATGACACACTACACATAACACACACACACGGATACACACACATACATGTATGTATGTGTGTATCTATATGTGTCTATATATACATATATGTATATATATACATGTGTATGTATGTGTGTGTATATATATATATATATACATAAGGAGGCAAGACCTAATGATGGACTATATATAGTCCCTGCTTCCTTGAATGACAGATAGATAGATAAGTATACAGGATATATATATATGCATTGTATATAAGTATATATAATTTTGTTTTTATATATATTGTGTATTTATGTATATTTTGTGTATATGTTATATATATTTATATATTTCACACATATATCTATATTTTGTGCATGTGTGTGTATATGGAGAGAGAGAGAGAGAGAGAGAGAGAGAGAGAGAGATCTGTATATCTGCCATTTGAGGAGACAAAGCTGTGCTGATTTTGAGAAAGGCAGGGTAGGGAGTCAGGGACTTGTAAAGAAAGAAAGTTTGAAATAACTACTGTTAGCAGAATAAGAAAGCCAGTAAGAAAGGTGTAAAAAAGCTGCTATTCAGCAGTGAGTGTCAGTTGAACAGGATCCAACACATTAGAAGTACATTATTCTCTTCAGTTGTAATTTGTAAATGTGGAATAAAATCAGGAATGGTAGAATTTGCCCAGGATTGAGGGTTAGGGGGGAGGACATAGCAAAAGGTCAAAGGAACAAGGAATTCAAGGGTTGAGGAGAAAGAATCATAAAAATGTTTACTATGAGGTCATCACTAGGTAAGGAGATAAGTGAGATCTGACTAGATTATGGTTTTCTTTTTTTGGCCATGGAAACTTATGGTATCATTTACTAAGACCTCGAGTCTGAAAGGGTTGCAGTCTGCATTAGAAGAAGAAACATTCATATTGATGAAATTGCAAATGCAGTTACTAACATAATTGGTACCAGTACCAAGAAACACTTTGTCTACCAATGTCCTGGGACTGCTATAAGGCTCAAATTCAATCAATTAACAGTTACTAAGCAGCTACCACTTGCTAGCTATTGTGCTAAGCCCTGGGCTCCAACTGGAATGAGAAAATGAATGTGAAAAGCATTCTGTAAATTAAATTATAGTATTTAGACCTGGGAAGAAGCCTGAGAAATCACTAAATCATTCCTATCATTTCACTGATAAAGAAACTGAGTCCCAGAAGAAGGAAATTTTTTTCTAAGATCACAGATATAGTAAGCAGCAGGATAGGGATATGAATTGTGGTCCTCAGATTGTAAAGAGAGCTTTCAGGGGATCCAGGAACAGAGTTATATAGTAAAAACAATGCTCGGTTTGGAGTTTAAATATCTCGTCATCATCCTCCTATCAGCTCATTAGCTGAATGATCTTGGAAAATTCTTTTAATCTCTCTAGGTCTCAGATTTCTCATCTGAAAAATGAGAAACTATATAACCTCTGATGGCGCTAATGATACAGGGGATAGAATAATGGGCTTGGAGTCAAGAAAATTCCTCTTTCCAAGTTCTAATCTGGCCCCAAACATTTACTAGCTGTGTGACCCTGAGCAAGTCACTTAACCCTGTTTGCCTCAGTTTCCCCATCTGTAAAAATGGGCGAGATAAAAGTGAAAAACTGATCCAATATTTTTGCAAAGAAAACCCCAAAAGGAGTCATGAAGGGTCACATGCAAATGAACAACAACATAACTTCTGCGGTCCCTTCCAGCTTTAAATCTAGGATCCTATGAAGGTCCTGACTAAAAAAATTCCCCAGGAGAAATTCTGAAGGTCAATACAGGATTCTGCTGCCCAATGTTTATTCATTTTCTATTCACAAATTAATTCCCTTGTCAGCCCCCCCACACACACACACATACACACACTAAAGAGGGAGAGAGCTTCTGGGGAGAACATGGGGCCTCTTGGAATCTTTCACATCTAGGGATGTGAGCGGAGATTTATATTTAGCAATGTGACTCATCCCCGAGCACATTAGTCACTGCCTCCCAGTGCCTTCTGAACAGGCTGGGTGTTGAGTATCTCCCAGAGGTTAGATTAGCAAGGAGATTACAAGACAGCAAGAGGAGGCTCCCACATGGACAAAGGGAGAGAGGCAAACTGACCATGTCAGCCGGGATGGGGAGGAGACCTGGACCTGCCTTTGAAGCTTAGTAGCTCCTAATTTGGGGCCTGGAGTCAGGAAGACTCATCTTCATGAGATCAGATTCAGGTCTCATGTCCTTACCAGCTGTGAGACCCTGGGCAAGTCACTTAACCCTGTTTGCCTCAATTTACTCATCTGTAAAATGATCTAGGGAAGGAAATGGCAAACTACTCCAGTATCATAAATGGGGTCACAAAGACTCACAGCTGAAAACTGAACAACAACAAGCTCCTAATTTCTCTGAACTTTCATTGCTTTATTTATAAATATATATGCATATATATTTATATATTAAAATGTATATCCATTTATTATATTTATATATAATAATATATACTACATTTATGCATAATACATTTATATATAATATATCAATATATTATTATATATAATATATAAAAATATATAGTACATAATAAAATATAAATAAAAAATATATAAATATAAAATAAAATAAAAATAATGCTTGTGCAACCTATTTAATGGAGTAGCTGTGTGAAAAGCCTTTTTGTATCCTTTGAAACCAATAAATGATGTGCATTATTGAGAGAGAAAAGCTGACTTAAAATTCACTTTCTGCATAGTGATCCAGGCACAGAATGTGAGCTGTAAGTTCAACACCTCCATGAAGCATTCATTACATCTACATGGGAGCTTCCAACACAAATGTTTCCCAACAGATACCCCTCCAGAAGGTCAGGAGGAAGGAGTACAGGAGCCCAGTGCATTTTGATGACATTATCCTGATACATTATCTCATATTTTTTGATCCTCACACTAAACCTGCAAGAAAGGTGCTATTATTATCCCCTTTTTACATATGCCATATCCTGATTACATTGAGCTCCCAGAGACTCCTTTGTTCAGAACAGTTTTGTCCATATCACCTACCATGAAGGCACCTTACTGACACATCCTGAGGAATGAAGGAGAGTCTGAATAGAAAGCAAAAGAGGCTGCTCAGGTAAGATTAAGAGAACGCCACAAGACCCAGACTGGGATGGGAGCTTGATTTGGGGCACTGAGAAAATTGGACATACTAGAAAGACACCATTTAATGGAGGACCAAAACTTCATAGTATGGGTCCTAGAACCATGGGAAAGGAAGGGAATAAGCACTTGTTAAGCTTTACATTTATATTTGTTTCTTTTTTATATTTGTTGATGAGCAAGCACTGTGCTAAGTGCTTTCCAAATTAATTCATTCCATCTTCCAATCCTAGGAGATAGGTGACATTATTATTCTCATTTTATAGTTAAGGAAACAAGATAAGCAGGGATTAATTGACTTGCCCAAGTGTCTGAGGCTGAATTTGAACTCAGTTCACCTTGATTCCAGATGCAGTGCTGTATTTACTACAACTAGTTCATTAGCCTAGAAGTAGGCTTCCTGCTTCCACCCATAGTGGAGCATCTTGTTCTTGTTAGCATTCCCACTTTCTCCATCCAAAAAAACTAGGAATAGAACATAAATCTGATAAGGCACTAATTAATAAATTAATACTATATATCCACTGAATACAAATACCTATTTCATGCATCTGAGTGATGTATAAAGTTTAAATAAACAAAATCTCTGTCCTCATAGAACCTATACTTCGTCAGGACCTAAGACAAATACAACTATGATATACAATGATATACAATAAGGTACAAAAGAAAGGAAAGAGAATGAGAAGAAAATAATTGTCAGAAGTAGAGATCAGAGGAAATTGCATGAAAGAAGTAGAGTTATGGTTGGGTTTTAAAAAATGAATAGGAATTCAACAGGGGAAGAAAGAAGCATAAAATGAAAATTTCTAGTTTATAAATCAGTGTGCTGCCCTTCTTCATACTACCCCCTCTCTAAATGGAATCTCTTAGAAATACTGGATAGGAACAAAGACAAAATTGGTAATTAGCCAGAGGAAGGAAAAACATAAAAAAGGAGATTTTCTTCCATGACTAGGCAATCTCTAACAAATAATATGAAAGGCCCTTCCAAGAAATTTTTCTTAATTTCTGTGCCCACTCCCCCATTTGTTACTGATATTTATCCTGAAATAGCACATTGTTTTATATCTCTTTAATGTACTTATCATTTTAGCCTTGTGTTTGAACAATGTATATTATTGTCTTCTTCTATTGAATTATAATTTCTATAACTACAGGAAGTCTTACCTAAACTTTAAACCCTTTGTCTCTAACATAGCATTATATACACAGTGGGTATTTAATAATTATTTTCTATATTTTGTTGCTATCATAATGACTATTATTTATATAATGCTGTAGTTTTCTTTCTCCATGAAAATTAAGAATAGTTATAAATAAAGATGACTACTATGTCCTAGGAAAGCTTTTAATTAGAAGCATTTCAGCACTCTCAAAGGAGAAATTTCCTTCATGAAGGGATAATATGCCCTTAGAGAATTTCCAAGATGGTCACACATCTAATATATGTCAGGGGGAGCACCTAAATCTAGCTCTTTATGACTCCAAATCTGGCCTTCTATGCTAGATTCTACCCAGATCCCTAGAGAAAAATGTCACTTCAAGAGCACTTCTCTGATAGGGTGTCTCCTCTGAATATAAAAGCTATTGTTTATACAGCAAATGTTGGAGTTTTACATATATTATCTCACATTTTTTGATCCTTACACTAACCCTGCAAGAAATCTGCTATTATTATCTCCACTTTACATATGCCATTATTCAGTATATTATCTGATAATATCATGTGATATTATCATATTATTATCCCATTTTGCCACTAAGGCAATTAAGACAGAGAAGTTAATTTGTCCAGTCACACATGTCTTGTCATGTCTGCAACAGAATTCAAAGTCAGATTTTCCTGACTTCAAGTTCAGTGTTCTATCCATTATGTTACTTAGGTGGTTTGCATATGTTAAAATTATTCAAAATTGGTTGAAAGATGGAACCCATTTCATTCATTGACCTGATTATTACCGCCGAGCTAAGCATAAAACAGAGAGATGCATACTTGCCAAAGGTATTTTTACCAATCATGAAGGATGAACTACACAGAATCCAAATCAAAGAAAGATTGCTTTAGGGAAGGTGATGTTCCAGGTGCTCTTGTTTACAGATGAGGTTATGTTGGTTGCATCCAGCTCTAGAACTCTGCAGAATCTCCCAAGATGCCTAATTTCTCAAAAAGAATTTGGCTTAATTATCCACACAAGAAAAAGTAAGGGAATGAAGAATGTCTGTGGTCCATATTGCATGGAGGACAATTGATTTGTATGTTTATGTGAAGTTGCATCTTCTTTGGGAAACTGATCAATTAATTCATGAACAAGATGTGAGCAAAGAGTTGTGATTTCAGGTTTGCAAAGTGCCTTACATACTTGACCTCATTTGATCTGTCCACAACCATGTGCAGTATTGTCATAGCCTATTTTACATTTGAGGAAGCTGAAGCTCAAAAAAATTCTGTTATTTGACCATGGTCACTCAGCTAATAAGAATCAAGACCAATATTCAAAGCCAGATCTTCCTGACCCAGGTATAGCATTGTATCACTGCACCAAGCTCTTCCTTTCTGGCTTTTTCATTTATTTTCTGAGTGATATTGGGCAAATTATTGACTTCTCTGGGTGTCCCTTACCCTATCAATAATATAAGGAAATTAGATTCCATAATCGTTATGGTCCCTCCCAGCTCTGAGTCTATATGATCCTATGAGACACAATGCCAATTTCTTCCATTCATGACCTACCTTTCCCTTTTTTCTCTCAAGTCTTCTGATCTCAGTAAAGGTAGCCTTCTTTTGTCCTCTATGATGGCTTTTTAGACCTTCCTAATTCATCCACTTTCTCTTCCTTCTCTACAAATTCTTGCTTCTGTCTTTCTTCAAAACTCTGCTTAAAATCTAGGTCCTTTGAGATGATTTCTCAGTTTAATCTCAATCATTGGGATACTCTTTTAGCACCTTCCCCAGCACTGTTGGATACAGTTTGCAAAATACTGATTTGCATTGGTTCCTATAATTTTCACTAAATATTTTGGCATCCATTTTCCCAGACTGTGAACTCAGCAAGTCCATCCTATTTCCTCCTACAAAACCTGGATGGGAGCTTTAAAACTTGTGGCTATGTGGCAGATGGTCATTTAGAGAGCATCACTGGGAGAGGCAGGTCCATTCTAGAGAGCAATCAACCCAATGCATCTTAGGCATCCTCCTTAAGGACAGATCTAATCCCCAATCTTCAGTTTTAGTTGGATCTTCCTTTTTATTTTCTGGCTCCCAATTTCCATTGGGAAAAGCTTACTAGCCACTAGTATTTAAATACATATTCACTCAGTGAGAAGGGAGATTTTTAAAAAATGAAATAATGCAGTCCCGGCCCTGAATGATGGACAAGATATCTTTTATTGCTTTCTCATAAATTCATGTATCTTCAAGTTATCTCTGCCTAATCAAAATGCTCTTAGGAGTATAGGACACAATAAAAAGAAGATTGGATTTGGAGTCAGAAGGCCTGGATTTTATTCCCTAATTCACCACTTCTTAGCTGTGAAATCCAAAAGTCATTAAACCCATAGGATCTTTGCCTTCTTTGTCAATAAGGCAAGGATATTGTTTGTCCTTGTTCTTGAAGAGGGCCATGACATCAGTTAAGGGATGCTGTGACTTGCAAGTGAATTGGATTTCAGTGAGGGACAGCTGGGCAAGGTCACCTGCCTCACTTTCCTCTCCAGAGCCATCTGGGTCCAGTGGCAAGATATAGATCAGGACCACTGGAGGTGGCCCTGGATGAAATGGGAGACTTTTGCCTTTTTAAGCTAAAGATCTTTTTTTTCCTAGTTTATATTACATCTTTTTTTAAAAGCTTTTTATTTGCAAAATATATGCATGGGTAATTTTTCAACATTGACCCTTGCAAAGCTTTCTGTTACAAATTTCCCCCTCATGCCCCACCCCCTCCTCTAGATGGCAGGAAGTCCAATACATGTTAACCATGTCAAAATACTTGACAAATCACATGTGTATACATATTTATACAGTTATCTTGTTGCAGAGAAAATTTGGATCTACAAGAAAAGAAAATCTGAGAAGGGAATTATAATGCAAGCAAACATCAATAGAGAGCATGAAAATGTCATGTTGTGGTCAGATCCCTCTCTCTGGGTTTATATGGCTTTCTTTATCACTGAATAATTGGATAAGCTAAGATCTTCAACAGGGCACAGTTTGACTGAGGCAAAGCCCATTCAGTGATTTTTTTTTTCATTTACTATGAGAACGTTGATAAGTAAGTTGATTATTCTGGCCCTCAATTTCTTCATCAGTGAAATCAGGACAGTGGACTGAATGATTTCTAAACACTTTTCCTATGAAGCCTATAAATAAGAGATGGTATTATAATTCTAAAATTCCAATTGCATCCACAGAGCTCTGTTCTAGAGATAGATTAAATATTCAACATCTGAGAGTTTGGGATCTGAAAAAGATCTGGGGGTGTCAGTGAACCATAAGCTCAATATGAATCAGTGATGTAATATGACAGACAAAAAAATTAATGTGACCTCAGACTTTAGTAGGAGGGGAATAGCGTTGAGAACTAGATACTCTATTCAGTTGTAGGCACCACATTTTAGGATAAGCAGGAGAGTGACAAAAAGAAGGCTACCAGGATGCTAAAGAGCCTTGAAACTATGCCTTCTGAGGAATGGGGGATGTTTAGCCTGAAGAAGACAAAACTGGGTGGTGTGGGAAGAAGAGGAATTTATTGGTGGGTGGGACACATAATAACTGTCTTCAAATTTGAGAGGATGAAACCAGGAGCCATAAATAGAAATTTCAAAGAATACACTTGAAGGAAGGAAAAAACTAAAATCACAATTGTTATTGTCTGACTTTATGATTATTTGAGGTATTCTTGGCTAGGATACTGGAGTGATTTGTCATTTCCTTCTCCAGCTTATTTTGCATATGAAGAGAGTGAGGCAAACAGGATTAAGTGCCTTGCTCAGGATCTCACAATTAGTGTCTGAGATCAGATTTGAACTCAGGAAGATGAGTTTTCCTGACGCCCATCCTGGCACTCTATTGCAACACCAAGCTGCCCAAAAGAATAATCAGAGCGATCCAAAAGTGAGATGAGCTGTCAGAAAAGATAATGGGTGTCCCCACCAAGCTAAGGCCCAGATAACCAGTTGTCAGGAACACTATAAATCAAATGAAATAATGTTTTAATAACTAAACATTAATAATGTTTTCACTAATGTTTCATTTCACTCATGAAATAATATTTCACTAAGCACAATGCCTTGTACATGGTAGGGGCTTAATAAATGCTTTCTTTTTCTTCCTTTCCCTTGTAGAATGGATGCTTTTTCTGGTACAGATTAGATTAGATAGCTATTGAGGTCTTTTCCAACTGAGATTCTATATAGGATTCACTCATGGATTTTTTTAAGACTTTGTTTCTTACTCTTACCCTGGCTGAAAGAGCAGGGGCCATTTATGGGGCCATTCTCAGTGCTAATCATCACAGAAGCTTTAATCTGCTTTCCTTCTCCAACTTGGGGAGATTTGCTCCTTGGGTGCCTTGATGGATCCTTGGCTCCCAGGGGCTCACGGTATTAGTGCCATATGTGACCTCAAGCCCTATTATAACTCAGAGCTCCCAAGCTCACAGGAACCACTAGTCTCACCTCACCAGTAGCAGGGATCACAAGCTCTGAATGACTCTCAATAAAATGAATCTATCTTCATGAAGACAATATAATTATCACTTTCCTCATGAATGAATGGAGTTGGACTAGTTTACTTCTGAAGTTTTTTCCTAGAATTATGATTCATGGATTACAATCTCATTTCAGCCTCAAAACAAACTTGTAAGGTAAGTGCCACAAGTATTGTTTGTTGTTCAGTTTTTTGTTATGCTATTTGCTGTCTTCTTGTTTAGCTCTTTGTTATCCCATTGGTGTACTCTTGATTCAACTTTTTGTTACCCCATTTAGCCTCTTCTTGGTTCAGCTCTTTGTTATCCCATTGGTGTATTCTTGGTTCAACTCTTTGTTATCACATTTGGTGTCTTCTTTGTTCAATTCTTTATTATTTCATTTGGCATCTTTGTGGTTCAACTCTTTGTTATCCCATTTAGCCTCTGCTTGGTTCGACTCTTGTTACCCCATTGGTGTATTCTTGGTTCAACTCTTTGTTAGCCCATTTGGAGTCTTCTTGGTTTAATTCTCTTGCTACTCCATTTGGCGTCTTCTTGGCAAAGATATACAATGGTTTGCCATGTTCTTTTCCAGATCATTTTACAGATGAGGAAATGAGGCAAACAGGGTTAAATGACTTGCTCAGGATGACACAGTTACTAAGGAGGTGAGGATGGATTTGAACTCATGGAGATTAGTCTTCCTGACACCAGATCTGGCACTCTATCCATTATGTCACTCATTATTTTATGTCAATAAGTGTATTGTACTGAGAGAAAGCTATGTATGTAAAAGCCAAGGGGAAAGATGAGGAAGTTCAATAAGAGGTTCTCGTAGGTTTACAAAGAGAGAGAAGGAATGCAGAAAGATCAGCCAGGGAGACCCAGAATAGAATGTGGGTACGGTGCTTTCTTCCAAGGAGAGCAGCCAAACCAATTGATATACAATTGACTTTGTTGGCATTTTATCAGTGAAGTTGATTGCTTCTTGTTAATTTGTGGTGCTAGTAGTGTTTTAGCTTATTTATATGGGAGTTAAGGGGAAAATTTTGTTTTATTTTGCTGACCTTGACTAGGAGACAGGAAATGTGAGTTCTAATTGGAAGCAGTTGGTGGCACAGTGGGTGGAACACTTGGCTTGGAGTCAGGAAGATCTGAGTTCAAATTGGGCCTCAAATGCATACTAGCACAGTCAATTAACCTCTGCTTCCCTAATTTATTCAGTTATAAAATGAGGGTATGCAGCTATACAAGCTTGTTGTGAAGACCAAATGAAATATTTGCAAAAGCACTTAGCACAGTGCCATATAAATTCTTTTTCTGTTAATTACCATCCTCATCAAAATAATATTTTTAAAAGGAAAAGAGGCAGAAGAACAGATTCCAAGAGGGCATGGCAAACTACCTTGGGGCAGGAGGCCTAAATCCAAAGGACTAGATATTGGCATTTCTACAGGAAACTTGGGAGGCAGAATGAAACTGACTGTTATTGAGGAAAAAGAGCAACTCTCTCAAGCCAAGGCTTTAATGAATTGGCTAGGGATTACCATGAGTATCTGAGCTTAATGAGACCTGCCTGTGTTCAAGAGGGAGAAAATTGCTATAAAAAATTTTCCTGACATCTGAAGAACAATGTTAATGTAACTTTGGGCAAATCATTTAATCTCTCTGAACCTCATCTGTGTGTGTGTGTGTGTGTGTGTGTGAGAGAGAGAGAGAGAGAGAGAGAGAGAGAGACAGAGACAGAGACAAAGACAGAGACAGAGACAGAGACAGAGACAGAGACAGAGAGAAAGAGATAGAGACAGAGAGAGAAAGAGAGAGAGAGAGACACAGAGACAGAGAGAGAGATAGAGACAGAGATGCAGGGAGGGAGGGAAAGAAGAAAAGAAAGGCAGGGAAGGAAAGAGGAAGGCAGGGAAGGAGGAAAGGAAACACAGACACAGACACAGACACAGACACAGAGAGAAGGGAGGAGGGAGGAAGGGAAAGGGAGAAGGAGTAAGGGAAAGGGAGAAAGAGGAAGAAAGGGAAAGGAAGGGGGAGAAATAAGAGGAAGATAGAAAGGGAGGGAGGGAAGAAATAGACAGGGCGTGACAGAGACAGAGAGAGATGCAAAGAGAGAGACAAAGAGAGGGCGGGAGGAAGAGGAGAAGGAGGAGGAAGAGGAGGAGGAGAAGAAGAAGAAGAAGAAGAAGAAGAAGAAGAAGAAGAAGAAGAAGAATGAAGAAAAAGAAAAGCAGAAAAGAAAAAGAATTAGAAGAAGAAAGAGACAGAGAAATGAAGTGGGGGGGGGAGTTTCACCAGATGACTTTTAAGTTCCCTTCCTGGTCTAAACTGATGTACAGAAGTACTACTATCTGTTACTATGATTGTAATTCCTAATGATTAAAAATTCTTACTATCAGGAAATCTTGACATATATCCATTTTCAGCTCCACCTGATACATTTGGTGTCATAAACAAATAGGAAAATAAAAGTTTTCTTGCTTTTATTTTTTCTTTCAACTTTGGTCAACACCTTGTAACTTACGCCATGACAATGGCTACCCTAGTCATATCTTTGGCAGGACCTTACCCTCAGTATAAGATGTTAGGATTTAGAATTGGGAGAAACCTTAGAGGTAATTGAATGCTGTCTTCTTATCGGACCAGTGAGGAGACAGAAGTTATGTGACTTGCCCAAGATTACATAATTACCAAATAACTGAATCACAAAATGTCAGCTCAAAGAGATGTGGCCTTGGTGCTAATAAGAGTTCAGTGATCATGCTGATGCTATCTGTTATTTACAAGTATTTCAAAAAGCCCAAGAGAACTTCTGGACACTTGCATGCATTAATTAACTTACTTGAGATGAATTAATTATCACAAATAAAGATTTATGAAGTGGGATGGGCCCCAGACAAGGGAAGTTAGAAATTCCCAAATTCACCACTTTTCTTTTTTGCTTTTCCCCTCAGGCACCTAACTAGTTGCCACAGAAGCCATCAAAGAATATAGAAACCAGAGAAGAAGATCAAGATGGAGTAGAGTTCATTTTCTTTCTATCTCTTTCTCTCTGTCTGTCTCTCTGTCTCTGTCTCTGTCTCTCTGTCTCTCTGTCTCTCTCTGTCTCTCTCTGTCTCTCTGTCTCTCTCTCTCTCTCTCTCTTTCTCACTCACACACACACACACACACTTGCTAAATGAGCAAATGATTTCTTCATCTGAGCTCAGTTTCTCCATTTGCTAAATGGAAAGATGAGCTGCTTGTTGATTAATCAGAGAGAAAATATTAAGAACAAATTTTCTGAAAGATAGACTGTGGGCTCCTTAGGCAAGGAGGAGGAAGATTTACAATAATTAAGATGCTTTTTCACGATCTCTGTGAAGGATAGCTTAGTTGCTATATCAGACAATTGAAAGAGATATGATTGTTGTCATTCATGTTTCTATATACCAAGGTTTACAAAGCACTTACCTTCCATTTCACACACACACACACACACACACACACACACACACACACACACACAC
>JAJPUD010004202.1:77092-145386 GCA_023553655.1 Myrmecobius fasciatus
CACACACACACACACACACACACACACACACACACACACACACACACTCATCCCCAGGTAAGCAGTACAAAATTTATTATCCCTATATAAATGACAGTGGGAATCTGATGAGAAAGAAAACTTTTAGTCTTATTATCAATGCTTGGGCTAAATAGTTTATTGGCCTAGATAGGATATCTTCTCTTGGTCTTATCCCATTCCTCATTCACCTCTCTAATAGAGGCAGATGAAGAGAGGAGGGAAAACACCCTGGCGAGAATCACAAGCCATAACCAGAACTGGCCCTGAAAGCAAGGTTGGGAAAGGGTGATGGGTACTAGAGTTTGAACGGCTTTTTCATTATTTTAAAGAATGATTGTAAATTTTTTTAACTGTCTTCCCCCCAAAAAAAATCCATCAAGTAAACACAAGAGACAAACTCTTACCCAAACCTCATGTACATAAGCATAATAAATCCTTATACTGCTTACCTGAGGATGGGTGGAATAGAAGGTAAGTGCTTTTGTAAATCTTCTTCTCTTAAGACCTAAAACATTTAAACATGAAATATTTTGTGGGACTGCTTAATTGTCATTTTGCCTTCACCTGAGCACTGTACTGTTTGAGCAAGTGCTCCATTTCATCTGGCATGCCAGAATAAGGCTTGCCCGGTAGTGATTGTCTCCTCCTCCAAGAAGTGCTTCAGCAGCCTCATCTGAACTTCTGATTCATGTCAAGTTTAAAATCATAAAATTTAAAAATTTAAAATGATACCATCAATGAGAAGTTTTTTTTCTTATGTAGATTATATGAATTCTTATATAAGTGTTCTAAGGTTCTGGATCTATGGATCTATGATTAAATTGGGGAAGTTTTAAAAATGTCATTGCTGGTTTCCCTTGCTCACCTTCTCTGAAATGTGCTTTGTTCAGAGCTCTCCAAAACAAAACTGGTGTTCTTTTGAGCACTAATAGTACTTCATCCAACAAGAGAGATATATCAGAGCAGGAAGGGCCCTTCAAGATATCCTGTCCTAACACTTTCATTTATAGATGGATTAAATAAAAACAATAAATAAAATAATGTATATAAGATATTATGTATAATAATATAAATAAATGAAAGATCTATAGAAGGATTAAATAAAATCAAAATGAATATATGGGGCTGAGGATACATAGCACTTAATCTAAATATATGATCTGCAATAGACACTTAGTGAAGGATCCTATTCAATATAAAAGGCCCCACTCAGATTTCATCTCCAACTAAAGTCATCATGTTCTCAAATTTTCTGAGAGCATTTTGCTCTATCTTCCTTATTTATATTATATTTTGTGTCATTTCACACTTCAGCATCACTGGTACCAGGCCCTTAATAAATGTATGTTGAAATTGCTGTGTTGAATTAAACATAAAAAGGGTAATCTTGAAAACATCTTGATTTGCTTTTGAAATGCGGTCAGAAGTACAAAGAGAGTCAGTGCAATTGCAGAGCCCTCAGAGACAGAACAGTTCAAGTTCTTTCATTGTGACTAATTTGGCCTTCCTTGAGCCTGAGTTTCCTCATCTGTAAAAGGAGGGGAACAGACCCTTTCCCAATCCAATATGTTGTGATTCAGAGACAATGGTGCAATGCAGATTGTAAATGCCCATATACCTAAAAGACACTAAATCCTCATCTAACTCAGAGCTAACAAAATCTTGGGTGATAACAGAGATGCTAAATGGAGTGAAAAATGTTCACTTGAGCATGTTATAATTGGAAACCAACACAGTCCTTTAAAAAAATCACTTTGGGGACAGCTAGATGACACAGTGAATAAAGCAGCAGCCCTGAAATCAGAAGGAACTAAGTTCAAATCTGGCGTCAACCACTTAACCCTTATCTGGGCAAATGCTCTTAATCTGGACAAATCACTTAATTCCAATTGTCTTGTGCCCCCCAAAAAACCCACTTTTTTATTTCAAAGAAATTAATGGAAAAAATTGCAAATGAAAATAGCCTAACTATCCTAGACCTAAAACCATATTTTAAAGCAGTGGTCATCAAAAACATTTGGTATTGGCTAAGAAATAGAGTAGTGGATCAGTGGAATAGGTTAGGTTCACAAGACACAAAAACTCCAGGTTCTGGGATAAGAACTCATTATTTAACAAAAATTGCTGGAAAATAGGAAAATAGTATGGCAGAAACTAGGCATTGATCAACACTTAACAGCCTATACTATGATAAGGTCAAACTGGGTTCATGATTTAAACATAAAGGGTGATATTATAAGCAAATTAGGAGAACAAGGCATAGTCTCCCTCTCAGATCTATGGAAAAATAAGGAATTTTTGGTCAAAGAAGAACTAGAGAACATTATGAAATGCAAAATAAATCATTTTGATTATATTAAACTAAAAAGGTTATGTACAAACAAAACCAATTCAGTCAAAATTAGAAAGAAAGCAGAAAACTGGGAAAAAATGTTTACATTCCAGGGTTCTGATAAAGGTCTCATTTCTTTCTTTCTTTCTTTCTTTCTTTCTTTCTTTCTTTCTTTCTTTCTTCCTTTCTTTTTTTTTTTGCATTTTGCTAAGGCAATTGGGGTTAAATGACTTGCCCACAGTAACACAGCTAGGGAATGAAAGGTTTCATTTCTAAAATATAGAGAATACAAGCCATTTTCCAAATGATAAATGATCAAAGGCTATGAACAGATAATTTTCAAATGAAATTAAAACCATTTCTGATCATATAAAAATGTTCTAAATCACTATTGATTAGAGAAATGCAAATTAAGACAACTCTGAGGTACCACTACACATTTCTCAAATTGGCTAAGATGACAGGAAAAGATAATGATAAATGTTGGAGGAGATATAGGAAAACTGGGACCCTAATACATTGTTTGGTGGAGTTGTGAACTGATCCAATTTGGTACTATGCCCAAAGGGCTATAAAAGTGTGCATACCCTTTGATCCAGGGTTTATATCCCAAAGAAATCATAAAAAAGGAAAAGGACCCACATGTACAAAAATGTTTGTAGCAGCCCTTTTTGTAGTATCAAGGAAATGGAAACTGAGTGGATGCCCATCAGTTGGAGAATGGCCAAATAAATCATGGTATATGAACATTATGGAATATTATTGTTCTATTAGAAACGATCAGCAAGATGATTTCAGAAAGGCCTCAAGAGACTTACATGAACTGATGCTAAGTGAAGTGAGTAGAACCAAGAGAATATTGTATATAGCAACAACAAGATTATGTGATCAACTTTGATGGACGCGGATCTTTTCGATAATGGGGTGATTCAAGACAATTCCAATAGACTTGTGATGAAGAGCAATCCAGGGATTGTGGGCAATGAATGTAGATCACAACACAGTATTTTCACTTTTTTTGTTTTTGCTTGTTTGCTTTTTTTTTTCTTGTGCAGCATGATAAGTGTAGAAATATATAAATGTATATATGAATGTTGAAAACGATCTTTGCGTGTACTTTGAAAATAAAAAGCTATTATTTTAAAAAAAGAGAGGAGAGAAAAAAAACATTTTAAAAGGCTGCCTGGCCAGTTAGATGATCCAAGAGAGTCTAGACAGCCTGAAACAAAGTGAAAAAGGGAGGTTGGGCATGAGGTACATCAGCATACTCTTCTTTGAGATGAAATAAATGAGCTCTAAACTATCTCATCTGAAAGTAACAATTGGAGTTTGGTTCCATCTTAGCCACTTGTCAGACCAGATTAGATTTCTAAGCACATCTAAGACTTTTTGGTTTTTTGTTTTGTTTTGGTTTTCCCTCTAAGCAATATTGTTAACACAATCCAATGTACTCAAACATGTGACAATGAAAAATAACAATTATTATTAAAATAGCTTTCCCTCCTTCACAGAAATACTCTGTAAGACTTTATATGGTTCAGGAATCAACCAAACCACAATTCCTTTAAAACAGTGTATAATTCAGATGTTTGACTATGTGGAAGTATCAATGTTGTGGAGAGAGCAGTAGACTTAAGAGTATCTCAGAGTTCCACCTCAGACATAACCTAGCTATATCACTTTAATATATGTCTCTGAACCCTAGTTTCTTCATTGTGAAACATGAGTAATGGTATATACACAATGTACCTAACAGGGTTATTTTGAGTAAAATGCTTTTTAGTCTGAGAGATTCATTGCTTAATAAAAACCAAAATAGTTTCTCAAACAGTAGTTTCCTTGCCATTGCAGGGAGCCAATCTGATTTTCTCCCCCTCTTAGTTCTCAAGATTGATAATATTAGTCCATTGTAGAGAATGATAATATTAGTCCATTGTGTAAGTTCCTTGGCTCACAAACTGAATTAGATTCTGATTGATTCCTTTTTTGGTTTTATGTGGACAGGACCAACTCTTCCTTTTCCTCACAAGTTGGCCATTTCCTCACCCACAAGCACCACAGGCACCTCTGAGGTCTCTTTACAAAATATGATCTCCTTTCAAACATTACACCACTATCCAAAACCACTTAATTCTGAATAACAGCATTTTATGAATTTTCACTAGCTTTTTCTCCCCAGAGATACAAATATTTTTCACTGACAATATGATGTTGTCCTAATCTGCCAAGACTTTTTCTGAGGAAATCTCCTCCAATCCTTACCACTAACCCAGATCTTTACTTTAGTCATCCTTGATGGATAGGCATTGAACTTAACTTTTAATTTTGGGGAAAGACTTCTATTTCCTTAATAATATATTTGATAATCCCTAAATACTAACAACCAGAAAGTATTTTTTCATGTTAGCCTGAATCCTGGGATTTTGCCAGTAATTAAACATTTAGTAACTATTTCTCAAAAAATATGTTCAGAATATACCCTTAAATTTAACTTACATTTTTTACATTTTCTCCATCAGTTTAAATCTAGATAAACAATAATAATAAGTTGAGTACTGATTTGTAATATTTGCACATTTCCAAGGTGTAAATGTTCACAGTGAAAATTTAACAATCAGGAAGAACCAGCTTCAACTTGCCACTACCTTCATCCCTCCTGCTGCCAACTTTCTCTGTCATCATAAAAGGGTCCTTTAAAAAAGGCTTTCCTTGGCTCAGAGATACCCATTGAATTACTACAATATTATATAATGTATAAATTTTTTATGGATATACTTACTGAGATGTTGCCTCCCCCATTAAAAGGTGAGCTCCACAGAGGAAGGACTCTTTTCCCTTTCTTTGTTGAATTGGATAGAAAAGACAGCATCCAAGAAACTGTGTTGAATTCCTAGTTTTAATGACACCCCTATGACCTATATCCTTGCATAAGCTACTGAATGTGTTTGTGTCTAAGGTTTCCTATTTACAAAATGAAAATTCAAGAATCATGGACTCTCAGAGGTCATCTAATTCAATCCAAATCTGAGTAAGAGTACACATTACAAGGTACACAACTTGTACTTAAAAGCCTCTGGTGGAAAGTATCCCACTAATACCTTTCGAGGAAGCCTATTATACTTTGGTTTGCATCTAATTAAAGCAAAATCTCTATTTTTCTCAAGTCTAAATCTTCTTTTCAACATATATTCCTTACATTTCTCTGTTATACCAGTGTACTGACCTTGTCAAAAAAAAGGAAACAAGATTTATGTGGTATGACCCAATGTGCTTGTTCTTTCTTTATCACAGCTTCCTCTTATTTCATTAATTGCCTCAAAGAGTTGTTTCAAATATTAATGAAAAATATGTGAGCATTTTGTAAAAAAAACATAACATGCTTTATATTGTTAGCTGTTAGCATTGATATCCTTGCTTTACAGAGAAGGAAAGGATAGATAATAAGTAAAGCATATGTTCCAATGAATTGGTAAGGAACAGGACATTTGGAAGCCTAGCCTGCCCACCATTGCACAGAAACACTCTGTACTGTCTGGCTGCATCACAACAAAAATAAACAATTTTACAGATGCATCTATATACTATTATGTAAGCCCTATTATCTGTATTTTATATCTAGGTAAACTGATACAATAGGATTTTAAGCAATTTACCCAAATTCATACATTAAGTTCACATTATTCTTGTTAGTCTTGCCCAACTCTTCATGACACCATTTGGGATTTTCTTGGCAAAAATACTATGGTTCACCATTTTCTTTTTAAACTCATTTTGTTGTTTTCTGTTGTCTCATTTCAGTCATGGCTAATTCTAGTTTGATGGGGAATATTTGATAGAGTAGGGTAGAAAGGGAGATTGGAGAAGTGAATGGCAGTGAACTGAGTCCCTGAGAACCAAAGAAATAGCTTCCATAGCCTGAGCAGGCTGGGCTCTGAATCACTCTCCTTGACAGCAGTGATAGCACCCTGCCAACTACTATCCTCTGCCTCCTACCCATCCTAACTCTTCTTCCTTCTATGAGCAAGATACAGCTAGGAGCAGTATGCTTCCATCCTTTAGTCATTCCCTCTGCTACCACCTCCTTAAGTGACTTTCCTCTTGGCCATGACCACTGACAGGAAGAAAAAGGATCACGGCATAGGATCACAGAATTAAAGTTTGAAGAGTTCTTAAAGGTCATCTAATTCAGCACCTTCATTTTGCAAAGGAGAAAGCTAAGCTAAGTAGAAAAGTTGGGATTTGAATCCAGATCTTCCAAATCCAATATCCTTTTCATTGTATAATGATGACACCCTTACATTTTTTTTCATCTTTGTTCCTACGCACTCAGAACATAATAAACAAAATAATGTTTGGGACTGACAAATTGACCTGAATTTCAAAATTAATCTAGTCCAAAGCAGAGGTCATTGCTGCCTGGGATCCAGAAGAGAATAAAATGGGGGATTTCCAATTGCTGCCAAACTGGCCACCTAAAAAAAGGATGCAGACTGCCTAGCACTCACATACTTACTTCCAATAAAACCCTGAAGTTCACACAACACCATATAAGGATCAAGGAAATCAGTGAGATAATGTCTTCTTTTACTCTAAATGTGAACAACAGGTCAACCAGAGCCCCAGGACAATAGGAAAGGGGATATCTTACTAAGAAATCATGTTCCAAAGACAAGCTATGAGACACAGGTTCTGTGAACAGAGTCAACAAGATAAGGTAATTCCTCTAAGAAAGCCCCAGGTGGTCAGAAAGCTCCCAGATGAACACCTTTGAAATTCCTGAGCAGCAGCAGGGAACCACCTAAAAATTCCATTTTTCAGACTATGACTGTTCAGGCCAAAGAGATTCTGAGGTCCCTCCCTAATACTGTCCTAAGATGTTAGAGAGGATCCATTGGTCTGCACCACAAAGAATTTGAGGGACCTAACTCTAGGAGGAGTTCAGTGAAGCAACCTTAATGATTTAGAACAAAGCTGGCCATACCATCCAAAAGAGTATGAAGGGATGGAGATAATACTCCTCTGGCACAATAGCTATATTCAAAAGTTTATTTTGAATAAATGACTTACTCAAAGAAAACACCAATCAGTATCAAAATGACTAAAAATCTAGAGAATTTTCCCAAAGATGAGAGTAACTGTAACAAATGCAATTGGTAATTCAAAGAAAAGAAATAGCTTTTCCCCAAAAACCTAGAAGAAATGAAACAAAATATTAAAAATGAAATCAAAGTTCTTGAGGAAAGAAATAGATGGAGAAATAAATAACTTAGAAGAAAAAGTGGTAAGCTTTACCCAAAAAATGGAATTCCTGGTAATTAGAATAAACATAGAGAAATCAATGACTCCACAAGACAGCAATAAATACGAGAACAAAATCTAAAGACTAAAAGGGGGGAAAGTAAGTTATCTCATGTAAAACCAGCTGACTTGGAAAACAGTTGAAAGAAAGTTAATTTAAGAATCAATGGACTTGTCTAGGGGAGAAAGGGAGAAATTTGGAACACAAGGTTTTGCAGGATGTAGAAAGCTGAAGAGTATCTCTGCATGTACTTTGAAAAATTAAAAGCTATTAGTATAAAAAATAAATTAAAAATGTTATTTAAAAGTATCTATGGACTTGCTGAAAAGCATGATTAAAAAGAATGAAATATTCTCAATTTATTAAAACCAAAAGACAATATAAAGATATAGAAAGAATTAACCAATTAATTCAATTAATTATTCTTGCCAACTCAGCACTAAACTTAGTTCCTTTAATTCTGCAATTGAGCAAGGAATTCTCATGCTCTCTAAATGCCCTCCAAACCTTGAGAATCAAACCCTGCTTACCCTGCTTTAGTTAGGGCTATTATAGTCTCAATTCTAATCAACGACATATTGACTCAATTTAGCACTACAACTGCTGTCTTGAGATATTATTTAAACCTTACACTGTTGTTTAAATATGCATATATTTGTTTATTATCTCCTAGTTTAGATTGTAAGCTGCTTGAGAACAAGGACTATGTGTAATATGTCTATAGCTATATAATGATAATAATAATAACTACTTTCATATAGTGTTTACTATTTGCCAGTCACTGTGCTCAGTACTTCACAATAACTCTGAGGTAGGTGCTAATTATCCCCATTTTACAGATAAAAAAACTGAAACAAATAGAGCTTAAGTGATTTGTCCAGCAAGTGTCTGAGGCACTATATATGTGTGTGTGTGTGTGTGTGTGTATTTCTATATAAATACATTCACTTGTGTGCATACACATATGAGTACACATGGGTATATGTGCACATTCACATGTGTTCATACATAAACACACCTGTGTGTACCTACATAGGTATGTGTATATGTGTATGAAGTATATATCCCATAAGATTTAACATAATCCCTTGTTAATTCTAGGTTCTGGCCCCAAATCCCATCATTATCTACCCCAGGCATCTTGTTATCTTTACACTTAACTGCTCCAATTTTTAAGCACTTTCTAAAAAGTAAGAGTAAAAGTTCTTTTTGCATCGCAGTGGTTTCCACATCTTGAGTTTGCTTTCTTTTTCCTCCTCCATAATCACTATTCTCAATGTCCTCTCCCTCTGAGTACATATAGAGAAGGGAATAGAGAGGACAGAGGTAATGGAGATTCATGGCAGGCTGGAGAAAATCTCAGAACCATTGCTTGTCGAAATCCTGTGCCAAATGTGACTGAAAATAGGATGTCCCTCCCACACCAAAGGTGCTGGAACAAGAAAGAATAGCTGGGCTGCCAGGATCCTAGTTGGGACAGATAGTGAGAAATCTGTGAGGGGCAGCACAAGGAGTCAGGAGCCCACCACAGATGGGATTAAAAGGCTGTCAAAGGAGGGCAGGCTAGCTGGAAGGCAATGGGTCTCCAACACTCCCTTTTTCTCTCCTCAATGCTACCTGGGAACAGCCAGATTTAGAATCCTTCTTAAGTGTTTTGGGTTTAATGAACGTACTTGAAGACCACATGGATAACTCTGCTAAATTGTTCAGCAGGAATTCAAAATGTTAATGGTCCATCACTCAATGGCTATGTAATCAGAGGAAAAGCAACAAAATCTTTCTGACTCTTGGCTTTCCCAAACACAAAGAAAGGATTTAAAGGGGAAAGATCTGGATCTTGAAACTCTACCTTATTACTGGCATTATTTTCAGCCATCCACTTCCCTTCTCTAGTCTTCAGTTTTTTCCTCTATAAAATGAGGGAGCTAGACTACATGATCCCTAAGGCTCCTTCTAACTTCAAAGCTAGTGCTCTTTTATTTTAAGTAGCCTACAAATATATGTGAAAATGGGAGACAGCACAGTATAAGGGCAATAGCAATGATGTAGGATTGTGGAGATCTGGGTTTTACCATGCTATCCATTAATTGTGTGACTTCCACTATGTCACTTTAGACTCAGTTTCCTATCTATGAAATTAAGAGATTGGCCTAGATCACTTCTGAAGCCCTTTTTAGATCTAAATCTATTGTCCTTTTACTATGGATTTTTTAGAAATCACTGTTTTCTTTTACAACATGACTTTTATGGAAATGTTTTACATAACTTCACACATGGTTTCTTAGTTGGGATAAGGGAAAGAACTCAAGTTTTAAAAACAAATGTAAAAATTTGTTTTAAATGTAACTGGGGGAAATATTTTTTTTAAATATGGATTTTTTAAAATAAGTTGATACAAGATATGTTGATGTAGGTCACTCAACTTGACTTACCTTGAATGTCCTTCCTTTTCCTGTTCTGAATAATTTTACTCATAAAATCACAACTTTCAGAAAAGCTCCTTCACTCCTACATTTTTTTTTGCTTTTTGTGACTTGCCCAGGGTCACACAGCTAGGGAATGTTAAGTGTCTGAGACCAGATTTGAACTCAGGTTCCCCTGACTTCAGGGCTGGTGCTCTTTCCACTGCACCACCTAGCTGCCCCACACTCCTACCTTCTCAGTAAAAATTACAGTGTTTATAAAGAATTATACTGCTATCAAAAGAGCTCTGGATTTGGAGCCAGAGAACTGATTGGAAATTCCTTCTCTGCTGTTTAGTATGCATTAGACCATAGGTAAATCACTTGATCTACAAGGTTTCTTCAAGTTTTAAATATTACTAACTGATATTTCTTTATATATACTTACACATCATGACATATTCCTGTGAAAGCATTCTTAAATTTATTTTTGTTTTTATCTTTACAGGAGGGTGGATTGGAGAAGTTGTGCATGAATGTTTTGTCAACAAAGATAAACCAAATATAAACTGGGAAACTAAGTGGCACAGTGGATGGAGTCAAAAAGACCTGAGTTCAAATCCAGCTTCAGACACTTACTAACTGTATGATTCTGAGCAAGTCATTTAAACTTTTTGCCTCAGGTCTTCATCTATAAAATGAGTTGGAGCAGGAAATGGTAAACACTCCAGTATCTTTGCCCAGGAAACCCCAAATGAGCTCACCAAGAATCAGACATGCCTGAAACAAGTGAATAACAGCATAGACCAAAAATGTTCTTAAGAACAGAGATGTCTTTTCTCTCTTTTCTATCTACTTATCACCTAGTATATATAGCATTCTGCCAATAGTGGGTACCCAAGAAGTTTGACTTCTAGATGAAATACTAACTCCCTCATTTGAAAAGTAGTTAAGAATTTACAGGAGCTTTGTTGCATCATATTTTTCCCCTTTCTTTCTTTCTTTTCTTTTTTCCTTCTTTCTTTCTTTTTTTTTTTTTGATGCAATCAAGGATAGGTGACACAGCTAGCAAATATCTGAGTTCAGATTTGAACTCAGATCCTCCTGCCTGCAGGGGCCAGTGCTCTATCCACTGTACCACATAACTGTCCTTGTGCATCTTTTAGGAGAAGTAAGATGACACTGTGGATAGAAAGCTAGCTTTGGAGTTAAGAAAACATGGCTTCCAATCCTACCTTTGAACACATACTGGTTGTGTAATCCTGGACAAGTCACTTAACACCTCAGGGTCCACAGACAATGTTCTAAAAATGTAACTTGCAGAAAAGTTGCTGATCTGGATTAGTAAGGATAGTTTCCTCACCAGGAAGTTCCTTGAACCTGTGAAATCACAGATCCAGATCAAAAAAATAGATAGATAGATAAATAGATAGATAGATAGATAGATAGATAGATAGATAGATAGACAGACTGATCAATGACTGGTAATGTTAGTATTACATGTGTGATAGGAGGTACAAGTGATATAGATATAAATATAGATATTTTTACATTGACACATCATAGTTAAAAAGATTAGTTCATCCAAAGGAAATAAAACAGCAGAGACAAGTTCAGGCAGCCCTGAAGTTTTGCTCCCTTTGTACAGGCTAAGAAACATACCTTATTGATCCTACTCCTACTTCTTCCCTCCCCTCATTTTATGAATAGAGAAATCAAAGGTGCTCTAGTTTCCTGCAATAGTAATCTTTTCATTTGAAACATGAATGTGTGCACCTTGCCTACTACCATCTCTTACTATGGTATATTTAAGCCATGGCCAATTTCTCAATAATGGGTGAGAGGAAGAAATATCACCATCGCCATTGCTTTCCAGAGTTAGAAAGACTCTAGATTTTCCAGAGTCCCCGCTGTCAGGGACTTGGATGTTCCTTTGCCCCAAGTTGCATGTGCTGGAGAATTAAGGGATACCAGCATTGTTTACGTGGTTAAGTCAACCAGTGATTTACCCACCAATTTTCCCAAATGTGCACTTGTGCACCTGGGACTGGAGAGCTTACATTTGCTTTTGGCTGACAAGATAACTGGGCATTATGGTGGCAGTCTTAATTAAACAATTTGCAGTATAGAATGAAAGCCATGAATCTTCCCACCTGCTTTTGGGTGGAATGGCTTTTTCTAAGCAGCAAACAAAGCCTTTGGAAATGATAATGGAATTGAATGGTATAGAAAGGAGTAAGAATGCATTCCCCAAGAAACGGGGCAGGTTCTAGAATGGATTTCAGTGCCAGATTCTACAGATTCTACTTATTTTCCTTCAGTTGGATAAAAACCAATTTGCCTATCCCCTACAGGATAAAAATCAGATTTCCTAGTCTGGTACTAATAATGATTTTAAAAAAAGGCTAACATATAGCACTTCAATTTACAAAGTGCTTTACACATATATCCTCTCATTTAATCCTCACAACAATTCTGTAAAAGAGATACTATTATTTCCCTATTTTACAGAAGGTAAAACTGAACCTGGGATTGGTCAAGTGACTTACTTAGCACCAAACATTTAGTAAATATCTGAGTAGAAATTCAACTCCAATTCCAAGTACAATGCTCCAGCAGTTATACTATCTGGCATTCAAGAATTACCTTCACCCAATTTCAATCTTCCTTTCCAACTTTATCTCTCATCATTCCCCTTTACTACATTCAAATTGAATTATTCACTGGCCTCAGAGTTCATCCTTTGTTCATATGTCCACTTTTTTGTTGTTTAATCATTTCAATATTATTTTCAATAATTCTTTGTTGTCTCATATGGGTTTTTTTTGGCAAAGATGCTAGAATTATTTTTGAAGATTCTGTTCTTCAGATTACTGAACCAGTGACTAAAATGGTTGCCTTTTGTAATTAAGAGAAAAGTATTGCTATATAAGTTCATCTTCTGTAACAACAATAATAGTCATAATGGTAATAATCACAATAGCAATATTTACATAGCAGTATGTGTCAAGCACTGTGATAAGTGTTTTACAACCATCATCTCATTTTTTTGATCTTCACCACAATCCCGGGAGAAGGTGGGTATTATTATTTTCCCACTTTACAGATCAGGAAATTGAGGAAAACCAAAGATAAGGGATTTGCCCAGAGACAAATACATTTGAATTCAGGTCTTCCTGACTACAGGCTTGGCATTCAACTCACTAGCTCAAAAGATTCATTGAAGATATCTTTGGAACTATTCCACTTTATTATTATTGTGATGGCTGCTGCTGAGGTTGCTATCACAATCTCATCCTTGAATTTTCAATAGAAAGAATTTTAGGAAAAGTTATGTTCCTACTATTTTGTTCTTTCATATTTAATATTCTAGGGACTACTGCCCAGGTAGATAAAAAAAACTGCTTTTCATAGCTGAATGAAAATATTAGGATACAAGTACATGCTCTGTAGGCAGATCGAAAACATCCTTGGTATAATTCTAGTAGCAAACAGGAAGAGCAGACATGCTCCCCACTTGGGCTTTGATCCCCTCATCCAGGTCTCTCTACTTTTGAAAGCCTTTTGTTCCAAGTAGCTTGGAGATTATAAATATTTTGTGTGACTATATCTACTAAAATTTTCTGTAGTTTTTATAGATCAGTGGAGGATTTGGGTCTGGATGATTTGGAACAGCAGTTCAATCTGTGACAGTGGCTCAATTCCAATATAGTCTATTGGTTGATTGTTTCAGAATAATTTAATATTTATATCGAAATCATATTTATCATCTGTCAGTCTGCAAAGATGTATAGATATAATAATAATATTTAGCATTTATATAATGATTTAGTTATTACAAAGCATTTTTAGAAATATTATCTCATTTTATCTTCACAACAACCCTATGAGGCAGGTGCTATTATTACCCCTATTTTTATAAATGAGGGTAGATAAGTGATCCAGGATCATAGCTAGTACATTTTTTTCAGGCTGGACTTGAACTCATAGCTTTTTGACACTCACTTAAGCCCTGCACCATTGAGGTGTCTAAGTTATATCTTACTAAATTATTTGTAGGTACTAAATTATAGTCCACAGCAACGTGTGATACAATTTCTACCTATTCTTTGTATAAACTACATTGATCCCTAAGTGCTTAATCTCCCAAGCATTAGAGATTTCTAAAGGAAAGTACAGGAGAGAAAAAGTATTAGGCTAAATACCCAAGTGAAGTTCTGTAGAACCATTGTTATGACCCCATTGTTATATATCTGTGAAATCTGGACAGCCTATCTGCGCCATGTCAGGAAACTGAATTGCTTCCATTTGAATTGTCTCAGAAAAATTCTGAAGATCACCTGGCAAATTGAACTGACAAAATTCAAACTCTGCTGTGGAGAGATCAATTTAAATGAGCTAGCCATGTTCTTCAAATGTCAATCATATTTGTTTAAAAGACTGTTTTCTGAGAGCTCACACAAAGCAAGCACTCACACCAAAGTCAGAAGAAGAAATATATGGACATTCTCAAAGTCTCTCTGAAGAACTTTGGATTTGGTTCTGAGACATGGGAGACACTAGCACAGAACCGACCAGCATGACATATGTACATCAAAGAAGGCACTATGCTCTAGGAGTAAAGTAGAATTGAATAGCTCAAAAGAAACATGAGATGTGCAAATTTAAAGACATCTCCACTCCAAATATTCACATGGACTATTAGTGTCCAATCTGTGGCAGAGCCCTCTGAGAGCTTATTGGTCTGGTCAGCAACAGACAGACACACTGTACTTTGACCCTAACTCAGTGATGTCATTTTGTTCTTCAAGCACATAGAACAACAACCAAGTCTTTAAGAATAACCCTTCTGTTACTTCTGGTGGCAATGAGCAAATGAGCTTAATTTTCATGAAAAACCCCTCTGTTTTCATAAATAAAACTGCCTGATCCAGTTATTTGGTCAATGGTTTTTTATTGAAATATTGCTGGCAATGTTCATCTGAATGTTGGCCATACAGTGAATTTGATTCCATTCCCATATTTTAACTATTTCAAAGTTTCCTTCTGGAGGTAAATCACTTTGGTTACCCAGATACATTCAATTGTGTGTACCCATTATCAGCTTTGACTAACACTCAGTGAACTGATATATTTGTTGCAAAAGAATTTCTATAAATTTTAAAAATTGGTTATCATGTACTCTAAGGAATTCTCAATTTTCTTTTTTATTTTAAGTATGAAAGAATTAATATATAGCTGCCTAAGGATAATGTCCCTTGTATTCTGTTGTTGGGTTGTCATTATTGTTGTCATCAGTATTATTATCAATAACAATAATTATAATCATAATAGTTAGACCATTACTGCTATATTTGCTCTCTCTATTTCAGAGGACTATGCTAAGGAAAGCATCTATAAAAAAAGTTAAAATGAAATTTAAAGGTAAGTTATTTCTATTTTTGGTGACCTATATTACCTCCTAGGACAGTTAGCTAGGCCTAGAGTTGGCAGGATCTGGTTCAACTTCAACCTTTGACATACAATCAATCCCTATTTGGCCCTATGTAAAACACTTGATCTCTCAGTGTTCCCAGGTCATCTTAAATCTTTAAATGCAGTTGCCTTTCTGCTCTGGCAGAAAGAATTTCTTCACTGGGAGCTTCCTTTGCCAATGAAATCATTGGTCTGATCATCCTTTTCTATTATTCCTCCAAATTATCTTCTACATAGTTTGAGGTCATTCTTTTCACAACTTAACACAATTTCAGCCCATTATCATGATGTCCCTCATTCCTCACTTTTCTCAATGATGAACTAAATAAAAAGTTATCTATTAGGTGACTTTCAGGAACATGATAAAATTAATTTCATTTCTGGAGTATGATGTTACATAAGTTATTCTCTGAATTTCAATTCTTGAAACTCTCAAAAATCCAAAATCTCCCCCCCTCAAAAAAAAGATAATCTACATTGTCATCAACAATGCTAGAAGCACCTACATTAAATATAATTCTTTGACTTTAAACTTTTGGCCTTTAAGAGTCTTGAATGTCTATTTTGTAATATAAAATTATTCTCCATGTAATACAGTCTTATAAAACAATCAGATGTTTCTCTGGTTAATGGCAATGTAAAGCTTAGCCTCAGAGTTATAGCATTGTGAATACCCATGGAAAAGAGTCTGAAAGGAGAAGGATGAAAATGGTTATGTTTGGAAAGAAAGATCTATGAGAAAAAAAGTCATTAATCCTTTAAACTAGAAAAGATAGCTGAGTCACCCTTTACTAAACATTTCCCAAAGCTCCCAAAACTTTTCTTTAAGAAATATAAATGCTATATCCCAAATAAAGCTCCATAGGTTCTGGCTCCAATCTCTCTTTCCTGCTTTATCTCAGAATATTCCTCTTCTGTTCTTCTGAATTCCAATCAAATGGAACTATTCTCCATAATATAGATATATACATATATATATGTACATACACACACACACACACACACACACACACACACACACATATATATATATATATATATATATATATATATATATATATATATATATCACTCTCCTGTCTCCTGTCTTTGCTCATGTCATTCCCCAAACTTTAAATAGCCTCTCCCATATTTTTGTTTTGTTTCATACTACCAGGAATACAAGATATAACTCAAACACAGCCACCATAATGAAGCCTTCCTTGATCTGATCCATCTCTCTGAGTCAGCAAGTATCAAACTATTGTCGATTTGTAGAGTCTAATCAAGCTCTTCATGTAATTTTCCTGCCTCTTCATTCTCTGCAACAGATAGTAGAATAAAAGATGCTGACCACACAATCATACATAGGTAAATGGTTGAATGGATGGACTCAAAGAATATCTATTAGTGAGAAGGTCAAATTGGAGGGAGTTCTCTGGTAGAGTACCTCAGTGATTCCTTTATGTGTTTCTTAAGATTTTTAACAATGTCTTAAGATCTATACACGGCAACAACAAGACTATAAGATGATCAATTCTGGTGGGCATGGCTCTCTTCAACAATGAGATGTTTCAAACCAGTTCCAATTGTTGTGATGAAGAAAACCATATACACCCAGGGAAAGGCCTGTGGGATCTGAGTGTGGACATAGCATTTTCACACTTTCTGTTTATGTTTGTTTGCATTTTGTTTTCCTTCTCAGATTTTTTTTTCTTGTAGATCTGATTTTTCTTGTACAGCAAGATAACTGTATAAATACATATACATATACATATATTCAATCTGTCATATATTTTAACATAATTAACATGTAGACTATCTGCCATCTAAGGGAAAGAGTGGGAGTAAGAAGAGAAAAATTTGGAACAAAAGGCTTTGCAAGGGTCAATGTTGAAAAATTACCCATGCATATGTTTTGCAAATAAAAAGCTTTAATTTTAAAAAAATAGCTTAGAAAAAATCATGGCTAATATATTTCTCAAAAATTCTCATGATGAAAAGCTTGGAAAAATAACTAACATATTGATTACAGAGTAAGGATGCAAAAGAAATCGAGTAGATTAGAACAGAGGTTCTCAAAGTATAGTTAATGGGACCCCTGGGAGTCCCCAAGACACTTTCAGTGGGACAATAAGGTCAAGACTTTTTTCACAATGATACTGATACCTTAATTTTAAATACAATAAGTATTTGTAGATATAAACTACATAAACAAAAGTTCTTTCGGGAAAACTCAATAATTTTTAAGAGTACAAACGGGTTCCAAGACCAAAAAGTTTCAGAATCAATGGGGAGAATATTTATAATAGGGAGAGAACAAATAGAAAAATTATATTAAGGACCAATATAAAATCATATGCACTGGATCAATAAAAGACCTCCACAAATCCATAATGTAAGACACATGGCCAGGTAACAATTCACTGAGAAAATCTCAGAGAATGAGTTCAAGTTCAAGATGAGCCAAAAGGATAACAGGACATTCAAAAATTCTTTTGATATTAGACTGCTTTTCAGAGGCATAGTGTCCAAAACAGCAGAGTTAAGCATTCCATTGTTCTCCATTTAATGCTAATAACAATTTAATTATAATTTAATTACTGTTCTCTATTATATTTTAGTTTGCATCCAGTTCTGGGTTCCATGCTATAAGAAGAATATTCATTCAAAAGCTGGAGAGTGGAAGGTGATTGGAGAAGTGAAAGGTCTCAAGATCACACCATCACAGCTGAAAAACTAATAATTGACCTAGAGAATAGAAGCATTAGGAGAAGGGGAAGGCATGATAAATGTCTTCAAGTATTTGAATATAGAAAGCCTTCTGACTGATCATAGAGAAAAGTAGGAATGAAGGGAGAAGTTATAGAGATAGAGATAGAGATTTCAGCCTGATCTAAGGAAAAACAAAACTTTCTTACTATTAGAACTATCTGCAGATTGAATGGATTACTTTGGGAGGTAGCGATTTCCTCTTTACATAAAATCCTCATGGGAATGTTAAATGATCATTTACTTATTGGATATGCAATTTACCAAATCTGTGATCTTGGACAAATTTCTCTGGATATCAGTTTTTTCATTTATGATAAAATGTTTATAATGATGGTAATAATGAGGGTTGTTATAAAACTGAAATGAAATAATAATGGATAGACATGAAACAATATACAAATATAAATTGCTATTATTTTGGATAGTTCTTATTATATCTTGTCTGTCTTTTAAAACAAAGTAGAATACCCTGCACACACCCCTAGCTAAGTTGCTGACAAGAGACACAAAAGTGAGGTGATGGGAAATGTGACTTTGGATGTCCAAGACAACATCAGGCATTAGGTAGAAGAAGAGCTGATGAAAGCTTCTGGCAGTTCTATTAAATCCAAATCAGACACCAGTCTTTCAGTGGGAAGAGGATGCAAGGCAGTATTTTGTTCTTTATTGATTCCAGATTTTGTCTAGTTGGGAAAACCAATATCTTCTCAACTTTGCTGGAGCCTCCTTGGAACACTTCTCAGGTTACAATTCAGAGAATGGCTAAGCCTTCTCTCTGCCCCTCTCACCAAAGAAAATGCAGTGGACTTATTGCCCTATTCAGTCTTCTTTTGGCAAAGGCCTCCAATGAAAGGAATTTGGGGGTAATGAAAAAATACTGATGAGTGACTGGGGTTGAATTTCCATTCTGCCAGTGATTCATCTTCAGACCTCCAGTCATTTTGCTTACTTCCTTTTTGACCTTAATTAACTCAACTGGAGATATGCTTCTCAATCTAATTCAACAAACACTTAGAAATCAGTTAGGCATTGTGCTAACCTCAGAGCAAAGATCAAATTATCACAAATCACAGAAAAAAGTAAAAAAAAATCTCTTCCTTTCACTTACATTATACTGGGTAGGGTTGTAGTGGAATAGTAATATTTGCACAGAGAAGGAAATGCAAAATAATTCAGAGAAGGTTGAGTTTAGATGACAAAGTGTCAAAATAAGACAGGAAAAGTTTGCTGAGATAGACCCTTTGTTGAGCCTTGAAAGAAAGTAAGAAATTGCATTGGTGGTCATGGGTCAAGGGTCATGGTCACCAGAAAATTGCATCTAGTTTACCTAAAACCAAATTGCTATTATAAGAGTGATAGACACTGGATCTTCTCAGTCAGCTATTAGATATCATAAAAGAATTCATTCTGTAAAAGTCCATCTTTTTAATATCAATATTCTAATGATACCATATGACACTGGGTAATGGAATGCCAGTTTCTGAAGAATCTAAATTGAGGACTCACTTTCTACTGGAAGGGAGAAGGGGATGAAGCACAATATGTAAACAGCCTAGTATATAAAAGATAATTTGAGGAAAGAGGGAATATTAATAAATAAAATCCTCCTGTAGAAGATCACACATTAGTTGAGCTTTAAAGGAAATTGGGAAAAGGGGTTTCATTCCAGGCACAGGGGATAGCAGAAAAACACTAAGACAGGGGATGGAGTAAAGTATTCTGGAAACAGTGAGTAGGCCAGTCTAAGTGAAATGTAGAGCACACGAAAGGGAGAAATTTGAACTAATTTTAGAAAGTTAGGCTGGATCCAGATCGTGAAGGACAGCATATATAAAACAGGAGTTTAGATTTTAGTTTAGAGGCAAAAGGTAATCTTCAAAGGTTCTTGAGTCAGAGGAACATGGTCATTCTTCTGCTTAAATATTTATTTGTCACTTGCATGGAAAATGAATTATAGGAGGAAAATAAATCCAATTGGGAAGCTGTGTGAAGGACAATGAAAGTCTGAACTAGACTGCTAGTCTAAGTGGAAGGAAGGGGAATACTGTGAAATATACTATAGTGGTAGGAATTATTACACTTGGCAACTGACTTGAGAGTGAAACAGAAGAGTTAAAAATGACTTAGAGGTGGCTTATTGGATTGTTTAGAAGAATAATGATACTCTCACTTAAAAAGGGGGTTTATATGTGACATAGAAAATATTTGAATTCTAATTTTGAACATGTTGAGATTGAGTTACCTTTTAGATATCTAGGAGGAGATGTCCAGCAAGCTGTAATGCCAGCTAGACTTCAGGAGAGAGATAAGGGAGAGGTATTTATTCTGGGAATCATCTGAAGAAAGGTAATAATTGAAACTCTAAGAGGTGATGAAATCCCAAGAGAGAATGAAGAAAGATAAAAGGGTCCAGGAGGAGTCTAGAAATTCCTTGGGTTTTAAGAAGAGAGTAGAAGAGAATGATGATTTTTTTTCCTCCAGTGATAGTTCAATGCCAACTTTCCATAAAAAGAGAAAGGGGGAACTTAGAAGGCTTTGGTAGTTAGCAAGCCCTCTGAGGAAAGGAAAGGTTCGCCTCAAAAGGATATTTGATTTACTTTGTGAAGTTCTCAGAATCAATTCATTCTTTTTTTTCTCTTCATGTGTGCCAGAAATCTCTACTTAGCTCACTATGCTCAGAGAACCAAATTCTCTGAAATCCTTGAAATAAATGCTAGAAATCCATATGTTATTACCATTTAAAGCATATTCAATAAAAGAGTCACAACATATTTAAAATAGAAAGGACCCCCAGTGACTATCAAAATCAATCTCCTCATTTTATGGAACATGAACTTTAATACCAGAGACTTGTCTATAAGCTTTGTTCGAAACTAAAATGAATACTAATATGTTCTAATGCTGAAACATTTCCTAAAAGATGGGGGAATTGAGGTGTAGATGGGGAAATTGATTTATATTTCCCACATTTGGAAAAAGTATTGTGAACCAGGGGCAGATTTGGGGCAAAGACCTACGTTTCCTAATACCTATCCTACTCAATAGTTCTTCTTTCCAATAAGGTATTTGTTAGATGGTTTTGAGAAATTTTCATTTTAATACATTCAAAGCAATGGATGAAATAACCATTAATCCAGTATTATTTGTTAGCATTGTTTAAAATTACATTTTATATAACATCCAGCCAAGGGATGAGTAAGACCAGGGTTCGAGTCTCACTTTTGACACATACTATTTCTGTGACTGTAGCCAGATTATTTAACCTCTCAGTGTCCCCCTAGTCAATATTCCAAGGCTACAAATTTGCATCAGTTGATATAGTTTCCTCACCAATGACCTTCTTATGCCAATAAAATCACAAATCTGATTTCAAAAAATATGATAAAGTTTATAGAATTATAAAAAAATCACATTTTCTTTTAGGGGATTTGCAATCAATTAATCCACAAAAAAGGTAACTAAGAATCATTGATATCCTTTCCTAGAAGAGAAAATATGAAATGAGGTTACCAGCTGAGTCTGAGTATAGTCAAAAGGTACCCAGAATGTAAACCTCTCAAGTCCAAAAACTTACCCTTCTTGGAGAATTCTAATTGCATCATTTCATTTATTTCTTACTCTTGCATTCCCAGAATCCCTATGGATTTCTCCCCATCTGTTCCAATTATTCTGAAACCTTAAGGCCCCGGGTTTTATATGTACCAATGCAAAAGAAAATAGCAATGACTGGGCTAGATGGAAGTACAAAAAGGAATTAAAACTCTAGGCCTATTCTACTGAGTATGACTTGAAAAGATTTTTTGATTTAAGGAATCACAGAATTCTCGGTATTAACAAGGACTAAGGGAGGTCTCAACTCACTCTTCTCCTTAAAAAAAATACCTAAAACATCTTCTCTAAAGACTGGGATGCAGCAAGATACTTTGGTCACTTGTTTTAGTCTGTTATAATGCTCATTAATTCCTAAAATCTAATTTATATTCAACCCATTGATGCAAAAAATCTCCTTATCGTGTCTTGTAAAAATAGGTATTTTCATCATTCTATAGTTGTGTTGACCCAAAACCACTTCAACCAATCAATTTATCGAAGGATGTGGAAAAGATAGGATCACATAGAGGCACTTAGATAATACAGTGAGTAAGAGTTCTGGACTTGAAATCAGGACCTGGATTTAAATCCAACTTCCAAAACTTACTCTGTGACCCTGAGCAAGTCATTTAATCTCTATTTGTCTCAACCTCTTCACTTGGGAAGGGGGAATAATAATAGTGTATAACTCACAAGATTGTGATACAACATACCTATGATATAACTATGCTTTGCAGTCTTAAAGCACTAAACACATGATAGTTATTTATGTAGCACAAATGAACATTTGAATTTTTTTTAACTTTTCAACTGACTGCTGTTTCACCATATAGTCTAGCCAAAAGTCAGTAATGGAGTTGAAGATCATTAAACTATCTCTCTGCCTTTTAAATAATAAAAGCTTGATTTTATCTGGCTCTTTATTCTTGGAATACTTTGTTTAATTATTTATTTCTACACATCATTTCATCTGATCCTCACAACATCCTTTTGGAATACATAGAACAAGCAGGTGTCATTGGGATCATTTCCCAGAGGAGGAAATTGGAAGTCAGAAATGGAAAGACTGAGGGGAGGCTGAGACTCAAACTTCTAGCGATTACTTGTTCCAAAGCATCATACCACAGAGGCAAACTAGAATCACTTCTTCTCTTTTATATGGGTCTCCATCTTTCACCCATCTCGATTTTAATTCATTCTAGTACCTAGCCTTCATCTACTAATTGAAAAGGGCATGTGAAGGCAGAAAATGGTTCAAACTACAGGAGGGTAATTTAGCATCAATGATTTAGCAAAAATCAGCAGATATTTTGACAGTGGTGATAATGCAATGGGAGAAGCAAGGGAATGGTAAATGTGTCCTTACTTCCCAACATTAAAGAGGCTTTGGTGGGTGATTGCTGCTGCTGCTGTTCTGTTAGCCTGAATTGATCTGTTTAAGATTGACAAGACACTTTCTTTCCAGTAGCTCATTAAGGCAAGAATTGTTCACCTAGTTTAACTGGGTGATCAAATTGGGGATCAAAAGAATCAAGTGATTGCCTAAGAGAAGAGACCGAATTGGACCTGATGTCTCTACCCCCTTTATTTTGCTGGACTGATCCTCAGAAATGGAATTTCCCTCCCACCACAAACTTTTCCTGGTTTTCCTTTCTTTCTAAGTTAAATCACCATAGTCCCTTTACTCCTGCTCTTCAAAATCTCCATCAATTCCACAATTCTCCTCTGATTGCTTTCCAGTATGGAGCTGGGCCCAGACTCTGCTGACACAGGTGGGGTAAGGTTAGTTTGGGCCATCTGGATAAGGAAAACCAAGGAGCCAGGGAATTGGGATCCAAATCATGCTGACTCTTGGGTGTGGACTTAGCCCTTCAGACTGTGTTTATAAACAGGACATTCATCACATTCTTGAGGTGTTTGAGGTAGAGAGCAGGAGGCAGCTGGGTACTGGAAAGCTCCTGACCACGAATTACATTTCTGTTTGCCAACTGAAACAGCCATGGCTTCCATCTCCTCTCCCAAGGATGACAGCCAGCCTCAGGGTCTGAGCTGGAGGAAGTGGGCTCTCCCTCATGCTCAACCCCCACATTGCTGGTCCAGTGAAGATCAGTTGACTGGCTACTACTGCCTACTGCGGCTGGGTCAGACTGCAATAGTGACTGCTTCCCTTCCCTGCCAGCCTCATCCCTAAGACTTGGCAGAGACCCGAAGCATAGCCACCCAGGCCTTTGCCAGTGCTCCAGGTCTCAGTCATGGTGCCAACTACATTCCTGCAGAAAATCCTTTCCTTTTTGCTACTCCCCTGTGAGACTGCAGTCAGAGAAAAGGAAAGAGCCATCCGTTCATGCCTTCTGGTTTCAGAGGGCTCCTTTCCAGAGAGAGACAGAGAAAGCCTACCTTCCCTGTGACTCCCTATTAAATGTAATTATATTCTAAGCAGAAATATTGCCTTTTTTCATAGAATTGGAACTAGAAGGTACTTTCAAGCTCATCTAGTCCAGTCCCTTCATTTTACAAATAAGGAAACTGAAGCTCTGGGAATTTATGCTACTTGTCCATAGTCATATAGGTAATACATCAAAGGAAGTATTTTTAACTCATATCTTCCTGACTCCAAGTCTAGAACTATATCTAAGGGCAATTAGTGGCCTAGTGGATAGAGAGCTAGGCCCACTCAGGAGACCTAAATTCAAACTCAATAGCTCTGTGATCCTGGGCATGTCACATAATCTCTTTTTGCTTCAGTTTGGGAGATAATAGTAGCACAATTAATAGTTAATAACCAGATTTAATAGTGTTTACAGTTGTTCCAAGCATGAAATGAGATAATTATAAAGCACTTAACATATAGCAACTATCATATAAATGTTAGTTGTTATTTATTATTATTAATTATGATTACTATGATCATCAGCTATGGCTCTATTCAATTTTATTTTTGTTATTGATAAATTTTGTTTAAACACCACTTAATCCATAAATAAATAAGCTATAGAGAAATTTAATACAAGAAAATGACAAGTGAGAACCATAAAAATAAGAAGGCTTCAAAGAAGACAGCCATGGAGAAAATAATAAAATCCATAAAATCCTATAAACAAGTAAGCTAAACAACATAAAAAGTGGTCTAATTGATAATATAACTAATCCTCATCTTATTTATTAGTTGAAAACAAGAAACAAACAAAGGCTATTAAACATGGATTAAAAATGTTTGCTGTTTTGTTGTTGTTCTTAGGAACATAATTTAAGAAAAAAATATCACAGAAAAAGATGGATAGAGTCCAATGGCATCACATTCTATGGATGATGGATGTCAATATAGGAGAAACAGAAAGCTCTCAAGAACAAAACTCATTAGATACAAAAAGAAGCAATTCTAATGGGAGGGGGCAATTGTTTAAAGAGACTAATGGGGATATACAGAGAGCTTGCAAAGCAAAGTGCATTTTTTAAAAAAATGCATGACCAGAAATTGGAAGTGATGGCAGATAAGCAAGGAATGATAGAAACACAGCATCTGGAGAACTAAAACTTTGAAGAAGCTGCTGTTGACAAGAAAAAACAAAAGGATGCTTCTGTTTTGCTTTTCTTCAAGTTATATTGGGAAAAGAAGAGAATGAAAGAAGGGATAGGATTACTACTCAGGGCAAATGGGACCATGACAATTGGTTTCAGAAAAGGCAGAATCTAATTCTCATTTAGTAACTCTTTTTTTTTTTTACCAAGGAGAATGATTTATGTACTAAAAAGGACAGATGTTAAGTTCAGACATAGAGAGAAGCAGGCCTATTGAACCCAGCAAAGCAACCTGTCCAACAGAAATGCTGTTCCCTGGAAGAGCAGTATAATGACCTAAGAGAACAAAAAAAGCTATTTGAGCTCTGTAATGCCAGAGTTGAGTTGCCTTGATCACATGTATTCACCTTTCTCCTACTGTATTCTGCTATATGTGCACTCTTTCCACTGATACTATGAGTACCATAAAAGATTTGTGGCAGATATATTTTATAGGTACTCTCTTTACTACATCATTTTAGGAAATGCCTTGCTTTGAAATAATTGTATTAACTGTCTGACTACTATAGATATATATATATCAGTTGGGGCACCTGAGCTATAATTTTAGAAATTCTGATTCATAAAATCTCTTGAACCTGGAAGAAGTCATCCTCCTGAGTAATTCAACCTGTAAATACAAGTTAGAAAAGAAGGACCCAGAGTGCCCCCCCAAATGATAATCTTCTGGTTATCATTTAGTCAGTTGGTTCTCCATCACTCATAGTTCCATAACTTAATGTTATTGGTTTAATTCAAGACATGTTAAATATCAAAAAATCTTGGTTCAAATCTTGCATTTTTCATGTATTAACTATTTGACTGTGGGCAAGTTCTTTGCCTTTCTGGACATTAGTTTCCTTGATGATAAGATAGAAATAATAATACATGCACCACTTATTAAGGTGAAGAGGGCACTACTTACTGAAGAGGGTGAAGGAAAACACTTTGGAAAGTGCTATGTAAAAGTGAACTATTCATATTAATCAATTGTTTTCCTTCTAATTACCTGAAATAAACTACCAGGAGGAAGTAGGAATTGTGAATAGGGCTGGAAGTAATAGCAAATAATAATAGTAATATAAGATCATGGATATCTGGGAAGAGCAGGTCTTCTTGGAGCGTAGATAGACCCCCTTTATGGTCAAAATGCAACATGAACATACAAAGGTAGCCAGTTTTGGAAGAAAGGACTTTAGGAGATCAAGCAGAAGTATAGAAAAAAAAATACTCTATATCAATACAGATTTTTGTTTTGTTTATAACTTTTTTCCAAGCACAATATTATTTATAACATGGTGCTGATGAGAGGGAAGGAGATATTGCTATTTATAGCATGGTGTTGGTGAGAGGGAAGGAGATATTAGACTTCCCACAATGAAATTTAGAACTTGACCAGATGCCTATTTGCTAATCTCATATTCTTCCTATTAGAGTATAAACACCTTAAAACATGAGTGCTATTTTTCATTTTTGTATCTCTACCATCTAGGACCAGTGTCTATTAGATTAATTTGATTTTAATTGAAATATCTATAAATTAGGATGATTTTTCAACAATCTTAAAGTCAGAGGCCTTTTCTAACTTTAAGATTGTTGAAAAGTCCAATCCCTACATAAAGACCAAATTCTTTTTACAATATCTCTTAGAAGTGATCATCCAGAAACAATTAGGAACTATGCCCCCAAAACTCTTAAACTATACTTCTACTTTGACCTGGTGATATCACTACTAGGTATACATGCCAAAGAGATCAAAGAAAGAGAGAAAAGACCCAGTGATACCAAAAATATGTATAGTTGCTCTTATTTATATCACAGAATACTATTGTCCTGTTAAAAAAAACACATTATTAAGGGACAATTTTAGGAAAAAACTGGAAACACATGTGAACTGATGCAAAGTGAAGTAAACAAAAACAGGAAAAAAATTATAAAAACAATGATATTGTAAAGGAAAACAAATGTGAAAAACTTAGGAATTCTGATCAATACAGTGGAACCAGTCACAGTTTCAGAGGACTCTTGATGAAATATGCTATTCACTTCAAAGAGAGAACCAGATTATTGATTAAAGCAGGGTTTTTCTTTGTTTGTTGGGGGGGAGGAACATGACTACTATGGGTATTGGTTTTGCTTGATTATACATATTTTTAAACAGATTTTGTTTTTTTCTTGCTTTATCAATGGATAGAGGAAGGAAAAGAAGGGGGGATAGAATTTGGAACTGAAAATAAAACTTTAATTTTAAAAATAGAAATATAAAACAAATGATCATAAAGCTTCAATATGAAGAACTCCAATGATTTAGAACCTACTAGGCTCCAAAGACAAGCAGTTCCATTTCTGAATAGTCCTTCTTTATAAGAAGTCCTTGTTGCTATTATTTTTCATCCATTTACTAAGTTGAAATTGAACTGATTTTGCCTTCTGGGACCAAAAAGAACAAAGATAATCCTTCCTTCCTCTGAAAGATATTCAGAAAAATGAAAGGAAAAAAAATAAAAAGTTGATGAGCCTCTGGTTTTCTTCAATTAGTCTACAGATTTGCAATAGGGTAGTTTTTTTCAAGTTGGTTCTCTACCTTATTCCATTTCTAATTGGAGGCATGAAGAGGACAGCTTTGCCTTTGGAAAAATCTGACTAGCTGCAAGGAAAGAAACAAATTCCTTAAAGATCATAAAATTTATGAAATTGGACATAATGTGAATTAATGGCTCCAGTGTTCAAGGTTATTTAGATATATGCCATGCCCCCTTGAATATATTTCTATTTGCCAGAAAATATAAATAGGGTGTTGAAGTAGAAAAAAATCATGTGACCAAGTGGTTTTGCTTTAGTTCTGTCATAAACTAGCTCATTTATAAAATGAATACAAGATGATCCTTAAGGTTTTTTTTCAACTTTAAAATGTGTTCTTTAACAACAAGACTATACGATGATCAATTTTGATGGACATGGTTCTCTTCAACAATGATGTGATTCAAACCAGTTGTGCTGCGATGAAGATCGTCATATACATCCAGAGAGAGGCCTGTGGGAACTGAGAGTGAACCACAATACAGCATTTTAACGCTTTCTGTGAATATTTCCATGCATTCTGTTTTCCTTCTTAGGTTGTTTTTTTTTTCCTTCTTCTCTTTCTAGATCTGATGTTTCTTGTGCAGTAAGATAACTGTATAGATATGTATACATGTATTGTATTTGTCATATAATTTATCCTATCTAGCATGTATTAGATTACCTGTCATCTAGGGCTGGGGGGTGGGGGGAGGGAAAGGAAAAGCTTGGGAAAAAAAAGTTTTTTTTGCAAAGGTCAATGTTGAAAGGTCACTCATATGTTTTGCAAATAAAAAGCTTTATAAAAAAAATAAATAAAAATAAAATGTGTTCTTTAAGATCATAAAAAAGGGGAAAGGACCTATATGTACAAAAATATTTATGGCATTTCTTTTTGTGATGACAAAGGATTGGAAATTGAGGTTATGCCCATCAGGTGGGTAACAGCTGAACAAGTTGTGGTATAAATGTAATGGAACACTATTATCCTATAAGAAAAAATGAGAAGGCAGATTTCAGAAAAACCTGGAAAGACTTACATGAACTCTTAATGAGTGAAGCCAGCAGAATCAAGAGAACATTGTACACAGTATAGCAACACTGTGCCATGATCAACAATGATAGACTTAGGTCTTCTTAGCAATACAATGATCCAAGTCAATTCTGAAAGATTCATGGTAGAACATGCTGTCATTCAGAGAAAGAACTATTGAGTCTTAATGTAATTCAAATTATATTATTTTCACCTTTTTTGTTTTTCTGCCTTTGCTTTTCATGAGTTTTATTTTTCTTTTGTTACTTTTCCCCCCACAACATGACTAATATGGAATATGTTTGATTGTACAGATATAACTTATATCAGATTGCTAGCTGTTTTCAGGATCAGAGAGAGAGGAGAGGAAAGGAAAAAAAATTTGGAACTCAATGGAAAAATAAAACACACAAAAAAAACCCTAATATGTTCTTTATCCTATAATCTGACCTTCTGTATCCGAAAAACTTTTTATAAGAAATGAACTTTAAAATGTGTTCTTTAAGATCATGGAAAGTAGAAAAGGACCTGCATATACAAAAATATTTGTTGCATAAATATTTATATAAACAAATATAAAATATAAAAAGAAATATTTGTCAGGGAATCAAATTTCCAGTCAAGAACTGGAAATCAAATGTTAGTGGGAAGTTTTTCCTCTAGGTGTTAAAAAAAAAACCTAGCCTAAATTCCAAATGGAAACTAAATGTATGGAAAAACCAAGACATTATATAATTGAAAACACAGAATAAGTGGTCAGCTTGCTAAAAATCTGAAATACAAGCAGTCACTCCAATAATCAATAAGGTTCTGTTCCCTTTGCTGCAGTAACTGCCCATCTCAAATGATTACCAGTCTTTACTTTTTGATGGCTCCCAGAGATAAAGAAATAGATACCTCATGGCAAAATAACAACAACAACAATATACAAAGCAATTTTAATGCTTCAACATCCACTGCCTGCAAAGATAAATGCAGAAAATTTCCCCTAAGTGTAATAGGACCCTGAATCTAAAAGACACTACTTTGGCTAATAGAATGCTATTTCATTGCAATGAGAACTTTCAACAGTATTACATTTGCTATAATATAGTATATTCATATATATGCATATATTTTGCATAAGCAAAAATAAATGTATGCATAAATACTCTCCAAGATTCTATGTTTCAAAATAGTTGTTGAACTTCCTCAATAGAAGCTCACTATACTGATAAAATCACAGGTCTGGACCAAAATACATAAGCGCACACACACATACATACACACACACACACACACACACACACACACACACACACACACACAAAGATAGCTTGCCTAATCTAAAACTGTTAACTGAGAGAAGCTGTAAAATTTTATTACCCCAGAATATTATACAATATGCATATTATTCATAAACATATATATCATGTGTATATGTCAAATGTGATAATAGATAAAATGTATTTTGTGAATCTTCAGATGCTATTCAAATAGCAGCTGTTATTTCATAATTGTCATATATTTCAGTGGGTATAGTGATACAAACTAATAGCTCTATTTCCTTAAGTTCTTTGCACTTCTTTGAATTCCCACAATCACTTACAGAAATAGTTTCTGAATCCGATTCTCTACTAACAAAGTACAGTAATATGAAAGCCCATTTATCCTGTTTCTGATTTTTTTAAAAATGACACTTTCTAATCACTAGAATGAAAGTTTGTCAAAGCTTGATAAAGGCAGGCAGCATATCCACTTTCAAATACTCTTGATAAGCAAATGAATGATTGTCTAACTTGAAATCTGAATTAAAGTTTCTTTAAAATGCTGCCTTGGAGCACACTGAAATATTTGTGTTCCTATTGAAGGGAACAATGCAGAGGACTCAAATAAAAAATGGGTGTCATGCTCCTGGGAGTGTGTATGCTACTTTCATTAGATCTTTCTTGTCTGGCCTTTGTTTCATTCAAGACTGACAATCATTGAATTCTTCCATTCTGGGACAGTAGAGAGAGCACTTATTGGAGTCAGAGACCCTGAGTTTGCCACTTGCCATCTGTATGTTCTCGGACAGATCAGTTAATATCCCTGAGCCTCAGTTTCCTCATCTGCAAAATGAGGTGGTTAAATGTCAGAGCACTTCCAACTAGAGATGATCATTGAAATCTACTTCTCACTAGCATTACCAATAAATAAATGTCCAGAGATTTAAATTCCACATGTGAGATTCACGACTACATGAGGATATTTCTTCTTATATTATAGAACTATTCTGCCTATTTCAATCCACAGTCTAGGGGATTTCATAGATGACATGTTGAAGGATGATTTTACATGTGGATTTAAGGATAAAGCCCTCTAATCTGACATTTAAAATGGCCTAAGTCTTGATTCAATGAAACAATAGTATTTCTTGCTACAGAAACTAAAGGAAGCACATTTAACAACTGTTTGTTTTATCCCTAACAGGCAGGCAGAGATCACATAATAATAGAATCAGCAGGAGAGAGGATATACATATTCCATGATTTCTACAGGTAAATTTAACTATGATGTTTTTAGGCACAATTGGTATGTCCCTATTTCTGGGTAATTCTCTGAGGACTAGAGGGGACTTTAACAGTTGCCCTGCTGGAGTTCTGCACAGTTCCTGAATGCCTCCTCTAAAGCCATTCCTCAAATTTATAATCTTTTGTGAGGACTAGGACCTCCCAAAGCTAAAAAAACTGGAGATTTTATTCACCCACAAATACAAAGTGATACAAATTCAGGAGGTAAGCAAAATTTTATAATATTCTCATAGGTTACCACCTCCTGTGCCAACTCCAAACAATTAGAAAAAAGAAAAATAAAAACAGAAACAACTAACAAAAGGGAAGGAAAGACCAAAAAAAAAAAAATACATGTAGTCTGAGATGTGCTTCCAGGTCACCCTGAGTTCTCCCCAGCTTAGATGTAGTACTTCCATTTAATGTGAGTGAGTAAACAAATCATCCTAGATACAAACACCCCTAATGGACTTGTATGCCCAAAATGTAATTTCCAAACAAAGTTTCTCCAATGAGTCCATTCGCTAGATAAGCCCAGACAAATGAGTGGAGATGAGTCAGCTAACCAAAAAAAAAAAAAAAAAAACCTCAGATGGTCTCAAAAGATGTGTAAGTTTTTCCAATGTTGTCAAGCTGGATCTTCCCGATCACTTTTATAGACTACAGTTGGCTTATTCTTAATCAATTATTAATCATCAAGAGGTATTCCCCAGTTTTTAAATATAGCCAACCAATTTAGCCACAAAGGGGTATGCTGACATTTCAGTAGGAAATTCCCTTTTAGTAGCCTTCAAACAAAGCCCACACCCCTGTAATCTCTTCAAGTTAAGAAGCTTCTCAAATTAGTGTTCTCTGACCATCTCCCTTACATTTGTCTATGTTATATTCAGATTGTTAAAATTATTCCTTGTCCTTTGAAAAAAGTCTGCTGTGATCCTGATTAATGTTTCTTGGAAGTTAATTTCTGTCCTTTAGCAGCACCTAATATTTTTTCTAATAATAAATTTTTATTTGGAAATATTAACCTAATCTTTGATTTTCTAATAAAAATTAATTCTAACAATTTCTAATAGCAATCTACTAATTGCTATAATGGTGGGAGCTAATTATGCCTACAGGAATTATTCAGCTACAGGAATATTGAATCTTTGGTTCTGCTATCAGTTCTTATGAATTGTTAATACATATTTATAATATCAGAGCTTGTATTTGCTAGTTCTAGGAAGTAATGATTTCCTAGGATATCACATTCAAATGCAATGGTTTCTCTTAATTCTCTAAATGTTAGCAATCTTAACATTGCTGTATTATGATCTAAGATCTACTGCTTGATTTTGTGTTTTCTAATTATTTTAATAACTCCATGACTTTCTGAGCTGGTATTTCAGTCAGCATCTATTAAGCACCTAATATGTGTCTTGCACTGTGCTAAATTGTACATTGATTATAATTCTATTTCCTTTTGAATTTCTATTGATTCTCCCAAATTTGTGATTATGTTCTCCCTATATCATCTTCATCATTATTTCTTTCTAACATTGATTAGCATCATTTAAGTCTAGTTTTATTTCTGCCCCATTTCTTTAAAATTTTCTTCAGGCTCTTTTCAACTTTAATCATCTTACTAATGTTATTTTATATGTAAATTCTCTCAATGCATCATTTAGGCTTTTGAAGACATCTCTTGGAATATCTTACATCATTTATTTTTTCCATCTCAATTCCTGATTAATTGCTTCTGTTTTTTCTTTTATTTTTTGCCATTGTATTAGAACTCTTACTTACTTCGCTCATTTTTATTTTAAAAAATTTTGTTGTGTATATGCTTTTAGTCATTTTCCCTTGGTATTTTCGTTGTTTTCAAGGAGTACATGAGTAACCTGGCTCCCACACTCTCCCATATTGACTGGAAAGCCTGCACTAATCCATTATTATGAGCAACCACGCTTCTTACCACTAATACTTTGCCTTATGGCATTGGAACTATGCTTAGCCACAAAAATTCCAGATGGCCCTAAAGCACCAATTACTTGCTATTCAGAATAGCATCACCTACAGAATGATTTACTAACTTTAAACTATATATAGACCTTTATTCTTTTTATTTATTATCATGGAGTGCTATAATTTTCTCTGTGAAATTTGCCATTTGTATTGGTTATAAGCTTTTCGCTTAGTTATTTTAAGGATATTTATACATGTAGTAGCTTAGAACTTATAATTACAAATTTATTTGTAATCCAAGGAGAGCAATATCAAAGCCTGATGCTCTAATACAATCTGCCACCATAATTCCTGGATTATGTTAGAAGTTGTTTGCTGGTCCTTTCTCCACAGGAAAAACTTCCCTAGATGATGGCTGTGTGGTCTAAGTATTGCTTCTGCTCCCAGGGTTTCTGGATTTATCTGCCTGTCAGTGGCAACTTGCTAGCAGTTGGTATTGGTCATAGAAAGTGGATCCCTTCTTCACAGTCATTATCTCCCCTCAATGATGACTGCAGATCCTAGGCTAAAAACAGAGCCAATGATGAGAGAACCCACTGCTATTCCCAAGATTTTTAAGTTCAGAATTATAGATTATCTTTATCAGGATCCAAAGAGTGGTGATGGTCATAGTAGTAGTAATAGTTTGGCTTGTCTGGCACATGTGATTTGGCCTTTTCATTTCATTGTTTTCTCTCAAGTCCTTAAGATACAGTCTTTTTAAACATAGTCATTGAATGATTCAGTATACAGTCCTCTTACAAGTCCTTGCTCTTACATGTCATATATTTAATTCTTATTTCATCTCATCCATACATCCATACTTTCCCCCAGATGCTTCCAAATAAGTTTGAAATTCTCAAAATCTATTCTAGGTAATATTTTGGTATCAACTTTTTCAGCACTTGTTAATAACGACATCCTAGATTTATGACATCCCGGCTCCCTTCTCAATTTTGAATCTTCTGATCTCTAACATTGATCATGGTGGGGCATACCCAGACCTCAGATGCTGGCTTCTATATTCTCTGATTAACTCTTCATTTTCGCCACTTTGTGATAGAAGATGACAATCTTTGACCCACTACATTCAGTATGTATGTAGCCTGTCCACAAATGAAGGCATTCATCAGAAGTCTTCTCTAGCATTATGGAACTGAATCTATTTAGATTCAGTTATTTTATGACTCTAAAAGAGTACAGCATGAGTCAGATTACATAGAAAAATTAAAATAAATTCAAGCCAAGCCAAGTCAACAAATATTTGAGGTGGTATAGTAAAGTGCAGAGTACTAGATTTACAGTAAGAAATTTGAATTCAAATCTTAACCTACCACTTATTGCTATATGATATTGGGGAAATTATTTAAACTTGCTAGAGTCAAGTTTCCTCATCCATAAAATGAGAAGTTTAGACTAGATCAGAAGCTTCTAGATTCCTTCTAGTTCTAAATCTGTGACATATTTATTCCATAAATTGTATTTATCCCATTCATCTATGAGGGTGTAAACTCCTTGAGAGCAAGGGTTAGGGTTTTTATTCTTTTTTGTATGTTCAGCATGTAGTACAATGCCTATCACTTGTTTTTTGTTCTGCCATTTTCAGTCATGTCCTACTCTTTGTGATCTCATTTGGGGTTTTCTTTATAGAGATACTGGAGTGGTTTACGATTTCCTTCATTAGTTCATTTTACAGATGAGGAAAATGAAGCAAACAGGATTAAGTGATTTACCTAAGGTCATACAGTTGATAAATGTCTGAAGCTACAATTGAACTTAGGAAGCTGAGACTTTCTAACTCTAGGCCCAGCACTCTATCAGTTTATTGTTACCTAGTTGCCATGTGCATAAGGGATGTTTAATAAATATTTATTGACTATTGTTTAGTGCATTCCATGCTAAACACTGGGGAAAATTAAAAATATATATATATGACACTCTCCTTGCTTTCATGGAATTTACAATCTAATCGGTGGCAAAAACAGACATAAATATCTATAATACTTGAGGGAATGTGGAAAGAGCATTAAAGAGGTCTGAGAGGTCATGTGAGGTCTAAAGAAGGAAAAAAGAATTGCTAGTTGTGGAAAATGAGGGAAGGAATTTATTGTTGGAGAAGCAGTGAATATTGTGGCAAAGATACTAGCTTTAGAGCCCAAGAATCTGGATTTAAAGCCTGTCACTTACTATCTGTGTGAACTTGGGAAAGTCACAAAGTCTCTCATTTTCAGTTTCCTCACTTATAAAATGGTAGGGTTGGACAAGATGATTTCTGAGGTGTATTCCAGGACTGGAGCCAAATTTGCTAACATTTGATCTGGATCTTGGAGGATGGGCAGGATTTCATCAAGCAGTGTTTGAAGGTAGGGATATTCTGAGCAGAGGGAACAATGTGAACCGAGGCATATCATTGGGAAAGCACAGAAATTGTACAAAGAGCAATGAGTGATTTAATCTGATGGAGGCATAAAGGATCTTTTGAAAAAAACCATAATAAACTCAAAAGATAAGACAATGTCATTTGACATTGATGCAAAACCACCCACTTTTTCATGCAAAACAATTTGTTCAAAACTTCCCATTTGTCTTTACAGAACATTTTCTGAGAAAGAACTGTTATTTGTGTTAGATACTATGTCCAATAATAATTCCATAATAGTTCCAAATCAAACCTCAATTGTAACACCTATATGTACACACTGGTTATTTTCAGTTAGTGGGTCCCAGACTTAAAGGATTTTAATTTTCTTCAGATAATGGTGGGTCTACATTTACCTCATGTAAGTTTAAGAAATTTCTGGACAGAAATCTTATTTGAATTATTGCCTTTTTAATTCATAATAATCAAATGACTAGACTGAAAAAAAAAAGATGACGAAGTAAATTGGAGATAATTGGCCAATAAGACTTCTCTGTACTCTAATCACTCAAAATATTACTACCTGCTTAATAAGAGAAGTCAGTCTTGGTAAATTACTTAGAACCTGATCTGAAAATATGTCGTCCTTTCAAATGAGAGATATCCAGGCCAGGAAAATCTCCTAAAACACTGGTACCCTTTTCCCTTTTTCTTCCCTCATTGCTTCCTATTTTTGCCCCAAGCTGTCCAAGAACCCCTCCAAGACAATTGAGAAATTGGAAAACAACATTAATAGGAGTATCCTTCTTCATACCTTCTCCTATCACCTCCTCCCTTGGCCTCAAATGCTCAGAACCTATTTGGACTGCTCAAGTGACAAACAAGATGGGAATCATAAACTTCATTCCTTCCCATGAGATGAAAGCTCATCAGGTCTTTACTTGTATGTCCTGAAGAATCCTGGCAATGTTATCTGACCTACTGGTGTACCACAATGACCCCTGGGTCTTGCCATCTGCCCTACTGGTATATCCTTAGAATATCTGGGCCTTTCCATCTGGCCTGTAACTGAACTTTTCTTTAACATGTTATCTTCTCCAATTAGAAGGTTGACTCCTTTAAAGTAGATATTGTCTCATTTTTCCTATTTATATCCTCAGTGCTTAGAGCATAGTGTTTACTAAATTATTTTTCACTCATTTATTGATTCATTCTGTTTTCTTTATACTTACTTTGCATTCACTTTTCTAAGAATTATAAAACTAAAAGAGGAAGCGTTCTTGCCACCAAAACTGAGATCAAAGATTCCATGCCCTACATAATTCAGAGTAAAGGTTGCTCTGTAATATTTTCATTTGGCATGCCTATCCCTCCCAGGTTCACTTGACAATGGTAAGACCATGGTGTTTTATCTTTTCAAGTTCAAGGACCCTTTTCTAACTGTAGTAGCAATGTGCTCCTGAGCACAGAAAGTGCTCTGAGCTTTGAAAGAAATTGGGGATGCTTAGAGACAGAGGTAAGAAGAGAGATTGTTCCAGATTTGGGGTACACTCAGTGGAACAAATAAGCTACGGGTTGGCAATGACAGTAAAAGAAACATTTTCTCTTCTGTCATGTAACACATACTTCCAGGAGAGTCAAAGCAGCCACAAAATCAAGGAAAGCAGGACTTCTCTGGACAGTTCTACAAAGGAGTCACCTGGAACATCTACACTCATAAAAACAATATCTAAAGTCCCTCATGACCTTGCTAATTAAAAAAAAACATTAGTTAAGTAGGGAGAAGGATTTTCTGTATGTATTCTAGAAGAACTAATGATGGTAGTATTATAGATTTAGAATTTGCATGAACCTCAGAAGCAATCTAGTTCAATCCCATCCTCATTTTACAGATGAAAAAACTGAAGTCCAAAGAAGGTAAATTATTTGTATTATGTAATGATTTGTTCCTTTAGTGTGTTGGTGTTTTGTCCTTTGAAGTTCATATAGTTATACTTTGCAATTGCTCAAATGGTTCACAAAGCAATGAGGTACAATCATGTAGAAGACTAGCTCATCCCTTGGTCTTCTATTGTTATACAATACAACTATCCCACAAATAGATTTGGTTAATCAGGATCAGCTGAACTTGAGCACAACTTCCAATACACATACAAATTAAACTTGGACCACAAACCCAAAGTCTGGGGGAAAAAAGAAATATGGGATTCAGAATTAATGTGGCCACAGACAAGTAAGAATTTTAGCAAAAACCAAAAATATGACCAATACTACGCAGTCATTAATCAGAGATTGGACATAATCTGTTTTCTGTTATTTCTGTAAATCAGAAAATTTAAACTAATGTAATTCAGCAAACTCATTCTCTAGAGAGACTAAAAAAAATAATAAGCACAAAAAAGTGAAAAGGTTATTAGTACAAAAGTCAGCAAAAGAAGCCTGCTCCTAACACTCAGGACAGTGATCTTTATACAATGCCTATCCTATGACTGGATTCTCTATGCAAATACAAGCCCTAAATGTGTATTATGTAGGAAAGGGGAAAGGAGTATTGTTTGAGTGTGAGAGGTGTGTATGTGTTTGTGTGTGTGTGTGTGTGTGTGTGTGTGTGTTTCCAACCTTAATTCTGAGTAAAGTTACTATGTTGAATTATTCTAAGCAAAGCTGAAGAGATGAAGAAAAAGATGATGAAGGGGAAAGAAAAAGATAAAGACAATAAAACTAAAAAACAGGCAAGGAAGGTCATGAATCTCTGTCTGCTACAGCCCCACCCTTCCAAAGCAATTCAGCAGTACCAAGGCTGAGTTTTGGAATAATAAGCCAATGAAGCCTTAATTGTCTGAAAAAACTCCAGAACCATGGAAATAGTCAACCAGTGCCAGATACTTATGCCAGTCCTTGCCGCACAGAGAGAAGTTGTCTCTGCTGTTAACTCTTTCATTTTTTATTCTGCCTACAAACAGTTCATTTCCTCTCCTCCCAATCTGGAAGAATTTAAAAATCCCGGAATTTTGTGGCAAGCTTAATAGAAGTTATTACATTCATATGTATGCATGAATCTTCATAAGTATATAGGACATATGTATCTATATAACTAAATAAGTATCTATATAACATATATAGATACATATAGATATACACATAGACATATATACATGTACATAGGCAACAAAGTAGCACAACAGAAAGTTAGGAAGGTTCCATCTTTGTGAGTTCAAATCCTGCTTCAGACACTTAGCTATATGACCCTGGGCAAATCACTTAACCTCAGTTTGCCTCAGTTTCCTCATCTGTAAAATGAGCTAGAGAAGAAAATAGCAAACCCTGCCAAGAAAACCCCAAAAGGGGGCTACTAAGATTCAAACATGACTAAAACAACCGAACAACAGTAACTATATGTTATTTATATAGATGCATAGATATAGATGAATCCATATGAGTACATATATATGTATATATACATGTGTACACACATATATAGAATTGTAAATACGTAGTTATACATCAACATACATGTGTGTCTATATAAATATATGCAAACCTGTAAGGTAAGTGCTATTATCACTTATTTTATAACTAAGGAAACTCTGATTCAGAGACATTAAGGGATCTCACAAAGATGAGGTGCACAGCCCTGAACTTAACCACGTCCAGCACTGTATCCTCCACTCCCATCTTTTCTCACCTCATACTCTTTTCTTGACATTTTGCAATTAAGGGTGACAGGGAAACTTGGAAAATCTCTCATGGCTGGATGTGTGCCTTTTTCCCTACTTACTGCTCACCCCTTCCCCTAGCCCAGGTTTAGCCACAATGCATCTTCATGCCTGGAATATTCTTTCTCATCTAAGTCTCTGGGAACTCTTGGCTACTTTCAAGACTCAGTTTGTATTAACTCGTACGAAATGTTTTTCCTGTTTCTCTAAAGTGTTGATACTCCCTCCTCTTCCCCATACTGATCTTGTATGTATGTATGTATATACATAAAAGTATATATGCACCTATATAAATGTACACACTTTTACAAATATAGTTTTTACTTATTTTATATGTGGTATCTCTTTAAGAGAATGAATATTCAGTAAGGAAAAGAATTTAGTCAGTCACTTGACAATCTATTAAACACCCACTTAGACACCAGACACTGTACTAAGCAAATATATGTGTGTGTATGTACACACTTTTATATAGTTTTACTTATTTTTAATTTTAATTATTTTATGTGTAGTATCTCTTTAAGAGAATGAATATTCAGTAAGGAAAAGAATTTAGTCATTCATTTGACAGTATATTAAGCACCTACTTATATGCCAGACCCTGTACTAAGCATGTATGTATATATATGCACATATATATAATATGTGTATGTATATATACACTTTTATGAATATAATTTTACTTATTTTTAGTTTTAATTATTTTATGTGTTATATCTCTTTAGGAGAATGAATATTCTGTAGGGAAAAGAATTTAGTCATAAAGGAGGGGAAAGGATTCATGTATGCAAAAATGTTTATAGCAGCTCTTTTTGTGTTAGCAAAGAATTGGAAAAGGAATGGATACCCAACAGTGGGGAATGGCTGAACAAGTTGTGGTACATGAAAATAATAGAATATTATTGTTCTTTAAAAATGATCGGGGCAGCTAGGTAGTGCAGTGGATAAAGCTCCAGCCCTGAAGTCAGGAGGACCTGAGTCAAATCTAGTCTCAGACACTTAACACTTCCTAGCTATGTGACCCTGGGCAAGTCACTTAACCCCAATTGACTCAGCAAAATAAATAAATTAATTAAAATGATGAATAAGCTGATTTTAGAAAGGCCTGGAAAAATTTACATGAACTGATGCTGAGTGAAATAAGCAGAACCAGGAATACATTGTACACAATAACAGAATGTGCAACAATCAACTATGAAAGATTTGGTTCTTCATAGTAGTTCAATGATCCAAAGCAATCCCAATAGACTTTGGACAGAAAATGCTATCCACTTCTAGAAAAAAAAAATTAAGGAGACTGAATGTAAACAATAAATGCCATGTTTACTTCTGTTTTTCTTAATCTCTACCACGGTTTTTCCCTTTTGCTCTGATTTTTCTCTCCCAACATGATTCATAAAGCAATGTGTATTAAAAAATACACTTACTAAAATAAAAAAAAATTTAAAGGAAAAGAATTTAGTCATTTGACAATCTATTAAGCACCTACTAGGCGCCAGACACTATACTAAGCATTGAGAATTTAAAAAATAGATAAATAAAAAGGCAAAAAAGAGTCCCTCTCTCAAAAAACTACAATCTAATGGGGAAGATTATTGTTTCAGTTTTCTTTTTGTATTCCTAGCACAGTATTTAGCACAGAGTAGATAATTAATAATAGTTCATTGCACTGCATTAAATTCTAACTTTAAGATTACATGATTCTAAGACTTAAGATGCATCAGGGCAAAGTGTAAAAAAAGTCTAGAGTCAAAATCTCAAGGTCTAGTTTGAATTTATTTTTTTGTCTTGGGTAAATAACTACCTGAATCTCAGTTTCTTTGTCATAAAAAATGGGTCTGAAAATTATTATATTATCTAAGAGAGAGCATTTTGCTGGATCCTGGGCAGATACCAAAAGTTTGGATAAGAAGCTATTCCTGGACTCATTGAGATTATACTCTTCCTAAAGCTTCAAAGGATTATTATGAGAACCAAATAAAATTATATTATAATGTTCTTTGCAACCATAAAACACCATATAAATGTGATCTGTTAAAAAAAAAACAAAATGTACAGATTGTGATCAGAAAAGGCATTTATTAAGTGCTCATCAGAATAAAGCTTTGTGCTAGGTATTAAAATAAAATGAATCCCTCAAATGGTTTATAAGCTCAGACAGACTTCCTCACACTCTATTTCTCATTTATTTCCTTAAGTGGTAAAAAGTATCCATTTAGATGTTCTTAAATAAAGCAATGATATAAGATAAGCATCCTTGTCTCTCTCCCTTAATTTTTTTCTTCAAATAACAAATAATCCAACAAGATCCCCAGTTAATGGAACAGCTTTCAGCACTTGTTAGGCATGGGTCTACAGAAAGAGATTTGAGATTTATAAAAGGTAAGCATGTATGAAAGAAAGAGGGAGAAGAGAAAAGGCATGGCAGCTAGGTGGCACAGTGGATAGAACACCAGATATAGAATCAGGAAGGTCTGAGTTCAAATCTCACTTCAGATACGGTGTGACTCTGAGCAAATCACTTAATCCTGCTTGCCTCAATTTCCTCATCTGTAAAAATGAATTGGAAATGGCAAACCACTGCAGTATTTTTGCCAGGAAAACCCCAAATGGGGTAATGAAGAGTTAGATTTGATTGAAAGGACTAAACAACAAAGAGAGAGTGCACAATAGAAGCTCCTTGAAAGCATGAACTGTCTCCCTTTTATTTTTCTGTATCCTTGTGCCTAGCACAGGCACACAATAGGCATTTAATAATAATTGTTTGTTTACTGATTGAAGGAATGGAAAATGGTAGAAAAAAGGAAGGAAGAAATGGAGAAAGAAACAGACAGTAAATAATAAGAAGAAAGAAGAGGAAGAGGAGGTAGCCAGGATAAAAGAAGAGTAAAATTCAAAGAAGAAAAGGGAGAAATACTGTAAACAAGATATAGAAAAGATTAAAAAGGTAAAAAGTTGTGAGGATTTGAGTAGAGAGAAGAAAAGGAGCCAGTGAAGAGGGTGGTTTACACATTTGCATACATAGGTTCTGCTAAGGTAGATTTGAGGTAGTCCTATGACCATCTATATACCATATTATCTTTTTCACAGATGGATGAAGCATATGAATAGATTGTAGATTTAGAAATTGAAGGAGCCTTCAAAGTCATCTAGATCAGTCTCCTCCCTTAACAGATAAGGAAATTGACACTCAGAAGAGTTGAGTAACTTTCTCAGTCACACAGGTAATAAGAAAGAGATGCAGCATTTGAACACATGTTCTCTGACCCCAAAGTCAGTTCTCTTTGCATTTTACCATGCTCCTTTAAGATCTGAGGTCTGATGTCTGAAGTCTGAAGTCTAAGAATGTGAGGTCATTTAGATTTCACTGGAAAGGATGATAGTCTTATAAATTTCCCAGTGCTCTTAATACTGAGTCTTGATTTGTTTTCTCCCCACTGTGTTGACACATGCTTTTCTTGGCAAGTTCTCTTCCCTACAAATGACCTCTCTCTCCTTCCCATACCATTCCTGCAAGATGCTTAAGTCTCCCTTCTTCCTGATTTTTTTTCACTTTGGCTTTTTCCTACTGTGTTTTAAATCAGAGGTACATTCAGCACTTACAAATCCTTCCAGCTAACAGTGCCAACCAAAATGTCCATATGGATTATCGAAAGAACATTGTCTTTTGTATCCTGAGACAATATTATCAGTGATATTATTTCCTCTGTGAGTCTTTCCACAGTTATGCAGATGTCTGCCAGAGTTCTCTGCAATAAGGATGGCTTAGGTCACATCATCCAGATACTTCTATATGGCCCTCTAAATTTGTGGTACAATAAAAAAAGACTTTAATTAGAAAGAAGGAAAAGGCAAACTACTCCAATATGTTTGCTAAGGATGTCCAATGGACAGTATTGCTATGGTCCATGGGGTCAAAAGAATTGGACAAGACTGGATGCCTAAACAATAACAATAGGTAGGGATGCGAAGCCTCATTAGGATTGTTACAGCTGGAAAATCATTTAATTCAACTCATTTATTTTACAAATAACAAAATGGGGCCCAGAGGGGATAAAATGATTATGGTCAACTTCAGAGAGCCAGGAAACCAAAGTGAAGAATAAAAACCATCTTCTCATTCTAAACTCAGGACTCTCACAATACTGTGATTGCTCCCTTTCTCCATCATTCCCAAATTATAAAGTAATTGAGGACAGGATATCACAGATCATAAATTTAGAACTGGAAGTGACTTCAGAAGAAAATTTCATTTTGTAGCTAAGGAAACTGAGGCCCAAGGAGCTCAAGTGACTTGCCTATAGTAGTATGAGTAGCACCAAAAGAGAGGTGAAACATTATACACTTTTTATTTTATCCCCCAAAGCACACAGCTAAGCTAAGGGTTAAGTATATAACTGAACTGAACATGAATTTTAAAATTATTATTATACTGTATTCTTAGCAATAGGCAACTACTGTGCCCACCTCTGCCTGGCACCTATTATAGAATGAGTCACTTACATTTATACTTTGCTACAAATCAGTTGTTACTCACAGCATCTATCCTCCCTCTGTCATATGCTTATGACTTTCTGGCTGTTTCCTTCCACAATATCTTGTCATGTAATACATGAAAATTAATTAAATCATCTTCTTCTCTCCATTGGTTAAAAAATTATAATAAAATAGACTATCCTAAAGGGAATATAATCTACTGGTTAGCTCTTAAATTATAAACACTGAGAATCCTCACCATTGGTCATGTAACTTTGGCCAAGTTAGTATATACCATCCTGTATCTTATTTTCCCTCCTGGTTGACTTCCTGTTTCTTTCTAAAATATCTTTCAAAACTTAGATAAAAGTTTCCATTTAATTTTCCAGTTGAGTTGTAAATCCTGTAGCCAAAATTTCTTGGAAGAGTCCTTTTGGCCTTCCTTATTTTCCCCCTTTTCTCTTCTGCCTTTCTTTTAGAATTGGAGTAGGAGGAATGCAGAAAGGGAAAGAGGAAAGAGTTTTTCTCTTTCCCCTCCCCCCAGGACTAGTTAATAGTGGCTTGCCATAGAAGCACATGGTGAGATGCATGTACTTGCCCACAGAGCTTGATAGGAGAGTTCCTGCAAAAGGAAATAACTGGCCCTAGAGATGGCAACAGCCCAGGAGATGATACAGTCTCTGCAGAAACAAATGCCAGAAGCAGACATGCGCTTGCCCACTCAATCCATCACAGACAATGTTTCTAAACCCCAAACTCCGGTGAAGTTGCCTTCAATGAAGAGTTTGAGCTACTGTGAGAGCCTTTATGCACTTTCTGTTATCTGTTCATGGCTCCAGGAGAGCTCTTCATTTTCCAAAAGATGAAATAAATTCTGTTCTCTATCCACCTACCCATAGCTTTTAAGCATAAAAATCAAAATGCCCTTGGAGGAGCAGGATTGGGGACAAGAAAATGGCAAATCTTGGAAGGAGTGCGCAATTCTTACACATCTTACGTCTTATGCTACAAATTTGTGATTCCCTACTGATCCATGAAGAGGTAGCTGCTAAAAAATTGAACAGATATTAATCATGTTAATAGCTGCTTTCTCAGGGCAAGTAGGAAGTTTTATGTAGCAGAAACTGCAATTTACTAACTATGTAATCTTGGTAAGTCATTTCATTTCACTAGCAGGGACAGGTAGGTGGAGCTGTACTGAGAAAGCATTGGGCTGAAGGTGAGGAAGATCTGACTTTAAATCTGGTCTCAGACACTCATTTTGTCTGAGCAAGTCACTTAACCTCTGATTGCCTCAGTTTCCTCAGTTGTAAAATGGGGATCATAAGAGCACCTTTCTCCTAGGGTTGGTGTGACTATCAAATGAGCTATTTGTAAAAATTGCTCAGCACAGTGTTTGGTACAAGGCAGGTGAAAATAAATGCTCATTTCCTTGTTCTCCCTCTCTTTTTTCCCAGGGCTTCACTTTTCTCATCATTTAAGGGAGAGGATTAAATGAGCCTGAACTGTCCTTCAGGCACTAACATTCTGTGGCTGTGAATATCAAATGCTTGTTATATCTCCTACTCTACAAACTTAGGGGGAGAGTGGATTTGAAAAATACTTTGAGAAATGAGTTAGTTCTAATTTTTTTTCATAATGCTAGGGATGTGATTTGGGGATATAATGGCAGTCTAATACTTCAATTTAATCCATCTAATGCAGCAAACATTTAAGTATCTACTATGTGTAAGGCACTACTAGGTGCTAAAAATACAAAATCAAGTTAACAAGCATTTATGAAGTGCCTACTATGTGCAGGGAATTCTAGTAGGTGCTAAGGATACATAATCAAGTCAATAAGCATTTATTAAGTACCTGCTAAGTCCAAGACATTCTACTAGGTGCTAAGGATATATAATCAAGTCAATAAATATCGGTTAAGTGCCTACTAAGTACCAGATCCTGCACTAAGTGTTAAGGATATTTAAAAAAAGAGCCAAACAAAAAACAAAGCAACAGCAACAAAATCACAGTCTCTCCTCTCAAAGAGCCTATAGTCTAAAGGTGGGTGAAACAATTTGGGAAAAATTATATACAAACAAGATATATACAGGACAAACTGGAGGTCATCTTGAAGAGGAGACAATAAGATTAAGGAGGACTGGGCTGAATTGCTCGTGCAGTGGATGGAGCTGTAGCTGAGACTTGAAAGAAGTCATGGGGCAAAGATGATGAGGGAGAGAGCTGCATGCACAGGACATAGTAAGGGAAATTCTCATAGCCATGAGATGAAGAGTCCTTTGTGAGAAACAGATAGGAGGCCAATGTCAGTAGATATTAGAGTATGTAGGCAGAAGTAAGGTGTAAAAATACTAGAAAGGGTTCTAAAGGGATTTAAAAGCCAAACAAAGGATTTTATATTTGATTCTGGAGGTAGTAGGGAGCTACTGAAGATTGCTGAATAATAAGATCAGACCTGCTCTTTAGAAAGATCAATTTGACAACTGAGCGAAGGCTGAATTAGAGTATGGAGGTCTTTGAGTCAGAGATGAATCCAATAGTCTAGGCATGAAGAGTTGAGGGCTTGCACAAGAGTAGAAGTGGTATCAGAGGAGAGAAGTGGATATACACAAGAGATTTTGTGAAATTATTAACAACAGAACTTAGTAACAATTGGATGGAGTGGGAACAGTGAGAGAAAGAGAAAACTCAAGGATAACACCTAGGTTTTGAGTCTAGATGACTGGGAGGATGGTGGTATTCTGGAGAGTAATATGGAAGTTATGAGAATTTGGGCTATGAAAGAGAGAAAAGATAATGAGTTCAGTTTTGAAAATGTTATGTTTCAGATGGCTACAGGATATCCAGATCAAGATGTCCAATCAGCATTTAGAGCTATGAGACTGGAGGTCAGAAGAAAGGCTGTACAAAGAATGATCTTCATAGACATAATAGTTGAATCAATGGTAACTGACATCATCAACAAAAGAAACAGAATAGGGAGAGAAGAGAATAGCTTTGGTTTGATACCCACAATTACCCACAGGGAATGGCCTGGATGAAGGTGAACCAAAAAAGACTGAGGAATGGCCAGAAAGGTAACAGGCTAACTAAGAGATAGCAATGTCATGGAAACCCAGAGAGAAGAGAACATCAAGAAGAGTGTCAAAAGCAGCAGAGAGGTTGGAAACGATGAGCATTGAGGAAAAAGCCAATGGATTTGGTGATTAAAAGATCAATGACAACTTTGGAGAGAGCAGTTGCAGTTAAATGATAAGGCAGGGGAAAATACTGAATGAGAGTGAGAAGAAAGGAAATGGAGATATCTTTTGTAGAAGGGTTACTTGAAGACTTTAGTCATGAAAGAAAGAAAAAAATATGGAATGATAGCTTGGAAAATGAATGGATCAAATGAAGGTTTTTTAAGGATGAAGGAGACATGGGCATGTTTATAGGCAGTAGAGAAACAGCCAGTAGATGGGGAGAAGTTAAGGATAAGTGAAAGAATTGGATAATAGAAGGGGAAATCTATTAGGAAGACAAGGCAGAATGAGATCCCTTGAGTATGAAGAAGGAACTTGTTTTGGCAAGAAAATATACTTGATATGAAGTAGTGTAAAGGAGAAGATGGCAGTGGAAGTCATGGGTATGAGAATGGAGGGGAGAGGAAGGAGCTCTAAGACAATATCTTCCCTCATTTTTTTCAGTGAAATATGAGGCAAGGCTCTCATCTTAAGGGATGTAGACAAGGGATACACTAGCTTACAGAGACTTGAGGAGGATAAATAGTTTAGAAAAGCCACTGTAATGAATGGTATAGTGAATTGATTAGAGAAGTGTGCAAAGCTTGTCTGGGGCCAGTGAGGCTCCAGATGAGATGGTGTAATATAAATTTGTAGCAAACCTAGTTAGCATATTTTTAAAAAAAATTTATCCAAATTTATTCAGCAGGACATAAGTAGTGAGAGTAACCAAAGCTGAGTCTTATTAGGGTAAGATCTTTAATAGGCTAAGGGGCAGGAGTGTATTGAAGCAAGCTCATTACAGAATTGATATGAGTTGTTAAATTTTCAGTGTGGACATTTACACTTCAAAAATCAGTAAATGTTACAAATCAGGGCTTGATTAAATATTTTGTTGATTTCTAGACTTAAGAAAATGATTGAGGAACTGTTAATAATGGAGATTAAATTAATTTAAAATATGTTTTATGGCCTTTTTTGTTTGGTTTGCTTTGTTTTGTTTTGAGAACTGGTTGTTAAAATTTTACCAGCATAACCCTGGTAAGAAGTCAAGAAGAGTGTGTAAAGCTGAACTGATTCATCAAAGGGTCAGCATGGGGGAAAGAGGACATTACCAGAACAGGGCAGTGAAGAAGTGAAAATTGATTGGATTGGAAGACAAAAAAAAGTGTTAGGCATTCAAGACAGAGAAGGAGAGAAGAATGATCACAGATTATGGTCAGATAAAAGAAATTTCAGAGTTCATGAAAAAAGACAAAACCAAAACTTCCTTCCACACTTTTCCCAAAATTTGACCTTTTTTTATTTAAAGCATAGGGAATTAATATAAGACAGGTTAAACAATTGTACCCCAACCTCAATCCTGGAATCACAGAATGTTTGATCTGTAATGATATCTTCAAATATCAAGTTTAATGGCTTAGCTTTGATCAAGAACTTCTCTGTCTTGCGGTTCATTGGTTCAATCCTTCATTTCCCCGAGCTGTCTATAAAACTAAGGGAAAACCAGCACATCACATTCATCCAATCTCAGACTTGGAAGAGCATTTACAAGTTATTTAATCCAGTCTATCCTGACATGTGGTCATTGAGTTTCTATTTGAGGCACCACTGGTTAACTCACAAAATAAGCAGGATCCTAGTCTGTCTCTCTGCCTATGACATCCACCTTCCAAATTATGATTCACATATGCATACAATAAATTTAGAACAAAACAAAACAAAAAAGCCAGTGTTCAAATATTCTCAAAGCATGCATATTTTCTTGAAAATGTTTAGAAAATGCCATCCCATAAATCATTAAGATGAGAACAGATTTGGAGAAGCTGGGCACAGAGAATGTAAAGGGAACAGCTTACCTCTGAGACAAAGCTTTAAGAAAATGCTGATACTGCTACTGATCTGAGATCTCAGCGGAGCAAAATAACAGAACAAACTCTAAGGAGTTGAGGAACTAAAGCATCTGTTCCCTGCCCAGGGATGATTGAGATCTGGGTAATAGGGTTTCTGCCAGGGCACATTATGCCAGCCAAATGCAATAGCTTTATGAGAAAAGTGGGTGGATGGAGGGAATGCAGCAGACTTAAGTGGAACTGGGCTTCTAAACAACATCTGAAACTAAATCTCACCAAAATCTCAATTGAAAAAAAAAATCAATTGTGACTTGGAACTGAACATTGCTTCATGGGCAGAAAACTGGTAAGCCTGACCTTGAGCAAAGAGCAAAAACTGACCACAAAGAAGAATAGCCAACAATGACAATCTGCATTTTTATGGAAACCTAAAGTTTATGATGTACCCTTTTCACACTGCCGTGAGGCAAGTAATGCAAATAGAACTATGTTCATTTTATAGATGAAGAAACTGAAGGTCAGAGTGGTGAAATGATTTAGCCTTGGCCACAAAGGTTGTTGAAGTCAAAAGTTGAGATTCCAAAACAGGTCTTTTAACTGCAAGATCAGTGAAAGAAATGGACAGAAGGAAGAAGAAAGGGAGGGAAGGAAAAAGCATGAGAAGGAGGGAGGGAAGGATGAAAAAAGAAAAAGGTTAAGAAGCCCTGATCTAATCCAAAGCATTCACTTCACAGATGAGAATCCATTTTCTACAGTTTTCTTCTACATATTTAAGAAGAGTAAGCACATGAGATGACATGTTTAACTGCCACCAGAAGAATAAAGGAATAAGTCTGAAGATGGGAATCACATGGAAAGCTCAAATAGGGCATTACATTCAGCAGGCACGAAGAGATGTGATCTAAAACATGACTAAAATGTGCTACACTATGGAAAGATATTGCTACTGAGTCACCATCAGGAAGGCGTTTAAGAAGTTTTCTGAATAATGGCAATAAGCTCACAGTAATTCTCAAATCTGGTATCCCTTGTGACTAATCACATGCACTTGCCATACAGCCAACTGGGGTTAGGGATATAAGGGGGAATAAGAAAGGTTGTGATTATGGAGTATAATTTTTCTTTTTGTGAATATTCCCCAATTAAATTTAGTTCAATAAACCTTTTCTAAGTACTTATAACACGAGAATATGAATCCATAGTCTTGACCTTGGAAGCACTGAATAGACCCAAAATGCTTAAATATGAATTCTGCTCCAAAAAAAATGTTCTCTGCTATTATGAAAGGGCACAATATGAGAGATTAAAAGAGAATTTGTTGCTAAGTTTTCTTATTTTTGTTATATTTTTCTTTCCCAATAAAGCTCTGCAGAGGGATGAGAGCAAGTTACAGTAGCCCCATTCCACACACTTCCAGCTCTGAAATAAGGGCAGCAACTGCAAGGCAAGATTCAACCTGGAAAATACCTTCCATGGGGTAACAATAAGTCCTATCACAAAGATTTGGCAGCCAAAAGTGGCTTGGGGGATGCCAAAAAAGATTCCGACGATGATGATGATGATGATGTTGGTCAGCAAATTGTAAAGGGAATTGCAAAGCAATAAGGCAGCAAAAGTCAGTGCTAATGTGACTTTCAGAGCTTCTTCAGCAAAAGCATCTCATTGCAAATTAAAAGAGTAATGAGTCCCCTATATCTATGAGTTTACATTTAAAATGCAACATTAAGTTTTAAGCACATCAATCCTGGGAAAATTCATATAGAGGAAAAAGTACTGGCCTAGAAGTCAAAATCCCAGCTAGGTTGCCAGCTCTGTGACTTGGACAAATTTCTTTTTTCTGAGCCTCAGTTTTTCGTCTCTTAAATGAGAAGGGTGAAGTACAAAGTGTTTGAGATCCCTTTCATTTCTAAAATTCTCTGATGCTATGAGTAAGCAGTTATTGGGAGTTGTGCCTAGGATGAGGATGAAATGAAGACAAAGAAACAATTATGATGATAATAATAATAGCTAACATTGATATAATGTCTCAAGGTTTGCAAAGTGCTTTACAAATATCCTCTCACTTGATAAAGTGATTATATTCACCTTAGGAGGTAGAAATTGTTATTTTCCTCATTTAACAGATTAGGAAACTGAGACAGATATTCCACAAAGCTAGTATGTGTCAAGAGACTGGGTTTGAACTCAGTTCTTCCTGACTCCAGACCCAGAACTCTTATCTACTACACCAACTTCTAATTGAGGTTCAATGTTTGGAAAATTATTAAAATAAAATCAGTCAGTCCTTTGGAACTATAGGTTACTTTGCCTAGGAAGAACCTTAAAATGCTATTTTTGTACTTTCTCCTGCCTTAGGAGCAGGATAGCATTTATGTCGTCCTAGACAAACAGAGATTATCCCTAACAAGTATATTTATAGAAAGGTAAAGGGGTTAGAATTAGGTACTTTTATAGCAGCAGCTCTGGTTCTATTTTCCATCAGGGAATACTATTTGGAGCAGGTAGGTATCACAATGGATAGAGTGTTAGGCCCACAGTCACGAAGTCTTTCTGAGTTCAAATCTGCCTCCATCACTGGACCCTGGACTTAATCCTGTTTGCCTCAATTTCTTCATCTACAAAATGAGCTGAAGAAGGAAATGACAAGCCATTCTACTAACTCTACCAAGAAAACCCTAATTAGGGTTGTGAAGACTTGGAATTGAAAAAAAAAATGACTGAACTCAGTGATCGATTTTAATGAGTCAGACTTCACATGCTCAGAAAATTCCTTCTTCAATTTGACTAATATCAATTTAAGTAATTTACTTTTGAACAGGCTTGAATTGAATTGATGACCCTTTGTTTAAGAAATCCTTCAGGCACTAAAAAGCTATTGCTAAATCAGCCCTCAATCTTTTTTTCTCTAAACAAACCAATCCACATTTGTTGATCTTTCATATACAAACCGCCCCCCAGGTCCTATCTTTTCCCTGTTTTTTGATGATCTCACAAGATCATAGTATTAATCAAACCCTCTTCCTTTTACAAGGGAATACATGGAAGTCTAGAGGAGAAAGTTAATTGTTTAATACTTTGCAGTGGCAAAACTGAAGCTAAAAGAGCTCCTGAGTCCAAATCCCATATTTTTTCTACTACCTCATGCTGTCTCTAGGCTTTCGGTTCCACAAATTTCTATTCATCATTCTATTTTCTATTACAAACTCACTATTATTATATAATCTTCCTTAGTTTGTACACAAATAAACTGAAGCTTAACATGCCTCACTGCTAGTAATGGTGATGAGGGTTCAAACCTAGGTCTTTTGATCCCAAGACCAAATCTGTAGGACTGTGCTTTTTCTCAAGGACCATATTTCAGTTTTATACTTTTGAAATTGCATCATAGTTTTTTATTTATCTTTTTAGCAACAGTCTTCTTTCCATAGTATACTTGGCTAAAAACTAAACCAGACAGGCTAACCCTGCTCTGAACTGTGTGTAATGAAAGAACCAGCAATTTTTTTTCACTCCCAATTGTCCTTCCTTTATATGATTCTATATCATCCATCAGCTCATCAGTAATAACAGTGCTAGATTAATCATTCTGCTCTTGAAGTTTAAATTCTCTAGAAACAAGAGAAATGGGACACATGCTTACTTAAACAATGTGCTAGAGCCAGGATTAAAATTCAGAGGGCTTACTTCCATGAACTCCTACCAAGTCATATTTCTAGCTTTCCCTCACACTCTCCTCCATCTACTTTTCTGCCCTGCCAAAACTGAATTGCTAACTATTCCTGGTTTCTTGCTCCTTGCTACCAAACAATCCTTATGCTAGCAATGCCTTTTCCCTTATCATCTCTATTTTGGGAAAATTTGTCTGTTCTTCAAGTTCAAACTCAGGTGTCTTCTCTCCATAAAACTTTACTGGACTTCACCAGTCAGATACAGAATTTTAAAAACTGATATTAGAGCAGTACCTTTTAAAAAATATTTTGCAAAATGCTTCATATGCATTTCACTTGAACCTCCCAAAAATCTACTGTGATAGATGCTAATGGTATTGATCTCCACTAACAAGGCGAGAATTCCATACCAATGGGTTTTGAGACTGGGGTTAGAGGATTCATTTTACAGGTGCAGAAAATGAGGATTAAATTAAGTGATTTGCTTATGTTCACACAGCTAGTGAGTGACAGAGACAGATTTTGACCTCAGATTTTCCAAGCTCTAAATCCAGCACTTTGCTATGCTGCTTTCCTCTTTGCTCATACCTTTCATAGCCTTGTGTGTGTGTATATGTTGTGTGTAGCTATAGAAAGAGAAATAGACACAATTACTATATATATATATTGCATATAATTATTGATACCTCAAATGCAATATATATACACATATGTATGTGTGTTTGTATGTTTATACATCATTCATACTGGATAGCTGATTATATATCCAAACTAGTCTTTTCCCCATTAACAGGCTAGGTCTTGGACCCCAACTTCTTAAGCTGTAGTTTGTGACCCCAAGTGAGGTCTCATAGCAATGTGGGAGTTGCAAAATTATGATTTATTATCAGTAAATGTTTGATTTGTATACCTTTTATATACCTATACACCTTGAGTCACATAAAAATTTCTTTTAAAAAAATTTTATTAAAGCTTTTTATTTACAAAACATAAGCATGGGTGATTTTTTAATTTTGACTCTTGCAAAACCTTCTGCTCCAAATTTTGCCCTCCTTCCCCCTACTCTCTCCCTTAAATGGTGGATAGTCCAGCAAATGTTAAATATCACATAAAAATTTCTCAGGCAAAAATTGGTCATGGATAGAAAAAGTTTAAGAATTTCTGCTCCAGACAAGTCTTTCTCTATTTGGATTAACACTTTTCTAGGATGCCCTATCTCTATAGCAATGCAGCACTCCCTTGGAGATGCACAATGGTGACAACCTTCTCCCCTCTACTTCAGAGATAATGCAGAAATCTTCTGACAATTTCTTCTTATTTATAATGATAAAGCTGGAACTCAAATAGAGATCTTCTGAGTTCAAATCTTATGTTCCTTCTATAACCTTATGCTCTGCCTCCCTGCTCCCAGTTCCACAAATTTCTCCTAATCTGCAAGGTTAGTGCTGAACCACAACTTCCCTAATATATGAAAAGGTCAATTTCCTCTCTTCATCCCTCTATTTCCAACCCCCTAGAGATGTAAGAGCATCTTCTGATTGGTGACGGGATACTCTTTTCTTCCACCAGACCCAGCCCCATGAACACATAGCTTTATAAATAAATCTTTGTGTTGAATGGATTCTCCCATTTTGTGTCTTCTTTCCTTTAGGACAGTGTCTTATGAAATCTCAAAAAGCCCTTTCCTAAGCATTTGAGCAGTGGAGGTGCTAGAGCAATTGCAGTAGTAACAGCAGCAGGGTCAGAGGTATTAACAGACTTGCAGAGAGAGAGACAGACAGAGACACAGAGAGACAGAGATAAAGACAGATAGAAACAGATACAGAGAAACAAAGAGAAACAGAGGCACAGAAAGAGACAGAGAAAGAGAGAGAGAGAGAGAGAGAGAGAGAGAGAGAGAGAGAGAGAGAGAAGAGAGGGAGAAAGAGGCAGAGAGACAGAGACAAAGACAGAGAGACAGCCACAGAAAGGAAAAAAAAATCACAGTCATTGATCAAGTTACATTCAGTGGAGATGAAGTAAAAAATAGTTAATGAGAAATCCTGTTGTGAAAGTACCAATGAATCTTGCACACTAGTCTCTCAACCAATTGTAACCTTTTTGAAATTCTTTGTTGCTTGGCATTCCCTTTCTGTGTGTGAATAAAACTGCCTGTTTTCTGATTCATATTTGTACTTATGGTTCACTTCATTCCCTCTCCTTCTGCTGAGGAGGATCCCTTAGACTAGAGGCAGAAATAAAATTATTGCTCAGGAATGAGGTAGGGACAGAAGCCTTGGGAGTCCAGTCCCCCCACTGAGGATATAGACAACCTCAGGGTAAGGAACCCAAGCCAAACTGCAAAGGTAGGATAGAGATTTATAAAGCTCAACACCCGAAGTGACTGCAGCCTCATTGTGCCTTGCTGGTCACTATCCTGGACCCATCATCTTCTAAGTTAGAAATCTCCATTTTCCTAAGGTAACCAATATTCCCTGCCTGACACTGGAGAAGGGGAAGTGATCACTGAGTAATAATACTCTATCCGATCCTATAAGATTTGACCTCAGCTTTCTGAGTTTTTGTGAACCTTATATCAAGATGGAAATGGAATGTTCATACATCAAACTGCCTAAAACTTGGTATGTGCCTTACCCATCTCAGAACAAATCATTCTGTGTCCTGTGACTTTACAAGAGAAAGAAATTTGTTTTGTTTTGTTTTGCTTTGCTTTCTTCTCCTTAGCAGCAGGACTTGATCTTTTTAACTTTGGAAGAATTATAAGATTAATAAAATGTGGTTTTTTGATAAAAATAAAATGCTATGTGTTAATGTCCCTCAGTAGTTTATCACAAGAAACTTCCTCTTGCCATAGCCTAAGGACCACAGTGTTCAAAATCTCTAGTGTATCTCTTCTCTGCCCTTCATTGTCTCTCTTTGCAGGTGTCAGTTCTAGCCCCAGGAGAGAGCTGGCAGGATATCTTCATTTGAGAAGTGCTAAATGTTGTTCCATTTTGGGAGGCACATGCTGTTCTAAAACCCTCCCTTCACTGCCACCATCTTCCCCTCCTTACTCCTTTGAGTCTCTCCAATTAAACCATATAAAATGTTAAGTCATAAAAACCTAAAGCTTTCATAAGTTACTCACTCATTTAAAAAAAAAATGAGTTTTATTGCAAAGGTCCTCATAATTCTATCAATGGATCATGAAGCCATATTCTATTTTTTAGCAGTTAAAGTCTGAATCTTATGATTGGCAAAATGATAAAGTAATTGTTATCTTCAAAGTTCCCTAACCCAAAAATCTCATTTTAAAAGAGGGGAGAGAAATGATGGCTGAATCGACAAATCTACGAGACAACAGAGTCAAAACTTGACACAAGATGAAAACTCCTTGGAATAATATCAGTGTTTGTCAAGATTTAGGAACTAGGTGGTTTGTGGAGCATCAGGCTCTAAATTGGGAAGATTCATTTTTCCCAAATCCATATTTGACCTCAGATATTTACTAGCTAGTGACCCTGGAACAGTTAACTCTATTTGCCTTAATTTCCTCATCTACAAAATGAGCAGGAGAAGAAAATAGAAAAACAGTCCAGTGTCTTTGCCAAGAAAACCCCAAATGGGGTCACAAAGAGCCAGATGTAACTTTAAAAAAAAAAGACTGAACAACTTCAATACTTAGAACTTCTACTCAATGTCCCCAATCTGCAAACCACACCACATTCTAGGGTGAGACAGTCCAAATAATCTCATAGACTTGTACCTCAGGACCTGGTTACAAGGATCATCCCACACCAGGACTTATTTTGAACCTCTTCTCACTTCATTGAAGGAAAGAGAAAACAAATAGGTAGAGAGGTGAAGAATATTTAAGCATCATAGAGCAGAGCAGAGCTGTGCAGATCTAGCTAGAGAGCAAGGCTTTTGAGCCAGAGGAAAAAGGGACCAGAAACACAACTGGAGACAATACTCCCCTCCTATCACCCCATCCAGGTCTCAGAAGGATCACATTCCCCAATATGAAGAAGCTCAGAATGCCCAAACTCAACAGAAATCTATGCAAGACTGGAAGAGGAAGAGATCAAAGACTGGAGAGGGAAATCACAAACAAGAAAGAGACTTGGAATACAAGAGAAAGCTTGGAAGACCCAAAAGCCAAGAGAGAAAGGAGTCTGAGCAAAAACCCAGCTCAAAAGCAGATAAAATAACAGAGATTGATGAAGACAGAATGAAGAATAAGCAAAACAAAGATGCTGGAACACTAAGGGAAAAAAATACATAGTAAGGAGCACCCCAATAAAAAAGGGAATTCTGTGGGATCCACAGGAGAAAAATAGAACTAAAGTAAGAAGTTCCAGAAAAATAACATTTTTAAAAGATGTCACCAATGAAATTATGAATTCAGAACTCTCAATGCATATTTTTAAGTATAGAACTTAGAAGACAAGATGAAGAATATGTCCAAAGAAATAAAGGTTTGGAATGCAAAAATACAGAAGCGAAAGAGAATTTGGCAAGAAGCAGCAAAAACAGCAAGGTTAAAAGAACATGAATTCTATATAAGCCAAAGAAAATGGCCTTAAAGATGGGATGCGCAGAGACAAGTTTAGAAGCATAGGTCTCCTAAAAGAATATGACAAATCAGAAAACCTGACTACTGCAGAAAATAATAAAATTCCTCATTTTTCTGAAAACATGCAATCAAAAATAGATTAATCAGCAAAATTCAGATGATTTCAGAGGCACAGGAGTTGACACTATAATAAGACTAAAAAAAACAAAAATAAAACAAAAATAAAAATTCATTGTCAAGAGATATGAGGGTCGAGAGGCTATTCCATCTACCTATCCCTTCTCATCTCTTCACGATGCTCTACATAGTCTAAATACCAGTAAAACTGGGTATTCACTGTTCTAAACATGTGTGATGCTTTTCCATCTTTCTACCTATATTCACACAGCTTTTTATTTATGAAATGTTTTCCTTCACAGAGAATCCAACCTTTAAAGTATAAATATGATAACATCTTCTCCAAGAAGACTTTGCCCTGCTTGACTTCACAACACTTTTCATCATTTTTATATTTTTATTATTTCTTTTTTTTTGCTGAGGCAATTGAGGTTAATTGACTTGCCCAGGGTTACACAGCCAGGAAGGATTAAGTGTCTGAGACCAGATTTGAACTCAGGTCCTCCTGACTTCAGGGCTGGTGCTCTATCCACTGCACCACCTAGCTGCCCCTATTTCTTTATTTTTTTAAAATTTACTAACTTGAATTCTTTGGTGTGAGGAATTCCTGGTTAAATTCCCATCCAAATGGGATAAATGCATTCCTCCAGATTCCCTGGTCAGGACACAAGGAAAATCTTCTCCCTAGAGAAGTGTGGATTATTTTCCAGGACTCACTTTTTGGCCTGGATGCCATCTTATGTTTTTTTTAATGGCAACTTTACAGTCAGGCCTAGTAAATGGGTTCATTTCATTATAGCTTCCAGTTTTTCACTTTACTATGGTATACCTTTAACTTATTTGATCAACTGAAATTAAAAAGCAACAGTTAAAGGTCATTTTCATGTTTAAAGGTCATTTAAATTAAAAACTTTAGGGAGGTGGAGACAACAACCCTCATATGAGTGAAAGTTGAAAAGAGACAAAGGTATGCTTTATGTGATGGCAAACTTTCTGATACTTAAAACTATCTTAAAGTGAAATGGGCCGCCCAGGGAGAGAATAGAATTCACCTTCTTGGAGATTTGGATGACCATCTCTTAATAATAGTAATTAAAATGACTATTAAATTATAATTATAATTTATATATTATATAATTATGCAATTAAAATTACTAAAAATAGTATAAGTAATAATAGAAATGTTGACCTAGAAGACCACTAGAGTCCATTCCAACTCAAAATTTCTATGATGAATTCATCATGATCTAGTAGATGAATATCGTCAGCACACAAGTAACTCCTTCATCAAAGGCAAATATGAGTTATCACCATATTTCTGGCCAATTAGATCAGTAATATATGTGTCCTTGGCTCCCCAAACTCCCTCCATACATGGAGGTACTCTCTCCTAACCTGTGCATCTTACAAACCCTCATTTCTTTCAAGGTTCAGCTCAAATATTGGTAAAGCCTTTCCTTGTTGCCCCTAGCTGCTGTAATCACTCCTCCCCAAATTACTTGTATTTAATTTGTATAGATTTTCACATACTTATATATGTCTATTGTTTCTCCCAAGAGAACAGAAGATCTTTGAAGGCAGATACTGTCTCCTTTTTCTCATTATCCCTAGCATCTAGCAAGCTGCAAGCACATTATAGGTGCTTAATAAAGTCTTGTGGATCAATTCATTGAAAACCATGTAGTAAGATCTGAGATGAGAATTATATACTGACTCAAGGGATCAGAGAAGGCTTTCTGGAGGAGGTGACCTTTGAGCTAGAGTGAACATGTCTATGGGAATGTGGAAAGGAGATCCCTTCTCTCTGATGCTTTCTTCCACCAGCCAATTTATTCCCGAGCCCCCAGCCCACGACTGAATTTATGTTCATCTTTGATGAATTTTCAACACTCCTTATTTGTGTGAGAGATTTACAGTAAGTGACTATCTGGTGTTAATGCACTTTGCAAATTTAACAGGAATCTGAATCAGCAGAATGTTTGGGAAACATATATCAAATGGGATAAATGCATTTCTCCAGACTTGCTGGTCAGAGCAAGGAAAGTCTGTGTTCCCTAGAGAAGTGGTAGAGATTGAGAGGGGTGGATTATTTTCTAGGCCTCATCTTCTAGTGCGGGATGCTGTCTTATTGATCCCTAATAATAATTATTTTTTAAAAAGGCAGCAGCAGTCAGGTGTGGTGACTGGGGGATGGATAGGGTGGCTATGTTCCTGCATTTCTTTTTGCTGTCTCTGCATTCAGAATGACCATTAGGAATGAGGGAAGGCAAACTTTTATTGGGAAGTGGAAGGTTTTAATTGTGAAACAATGCTGCATGGAATTCTTTAGAAAATAGAATAAGATTAGCAGGCATTTAGGTTTCCTTGTCTGCTAAGCATTCCCCAGGTCCTTCCCACTCTGCTGATGGATGCACTTGAATGCAGGAAAGGAGGAAAGGACTATGGGTGTCTCTTGGACTTGTCTGTCCAATTTGATAAATATTCACTTATTTATTTTGACTAGTCATAAGTTGAAGTTTTTAGTTCTGGCCCAGCTTTTCAGACTTCAGAGGTGTGTACTAATGTGTATCATGGGTTAACAAATACAGCTTTAGCTCAATTTCCAGTGCCCTATGACAAAGAGTTCACTGGGGGAAATCAGCTCCTACTGGCTCAAGAGATTCAATTGTTAAATTTTCAGTGTGGATATTTACCCCTCAGAAATTGGCAAACACTACAAAGTAGGACTTGATTTATTATTCTGGTGATTGTGATCACTTAAGAAAGTAATGGAAAGGGTTAACATTGCAAATTGAATGCTAAACTAAGTCTGACATAAGTACAATTTTTCCCCAAAGACATGGTTGATAATATTTGCCAGCTGCCCATTACCTATGGATATGATTTCTTTTATCCTCACAACAATCCTTACACATAAACTGAAAATAGTAATTCCTTCTTTACTGATGGAAAAGCTCCCAGAAAAGAGTTTGCTACAAATAGGACCTATTCACATTTCTAAAACCTAAACCTCAGTTAATATTTATATTTATGTATTTAAATATATTCATATTTACATTTATTGCATAAAGTTCAATCCACTGCTATAGCCATAGAATAATATAGTCTGAAAAATATCTAAGATAAGGTAAATTTAAAATTCTTAAAATCAGCCCTTTACTCTTACAGTTTCTTATTGTTTTCCCATGTAAATCCCATCAAGGATCCTCAATGGAGCAACCTTCTTATTTCAAGTATTATAAAAATTAATTTAAAAAAAAACCCACAGGTGAAACTATCAGCAACCTTAAAATCTAGCGTTGGCTTTATTATAACTAACTGTGTGACTACCCAATTCTCTGGGCTTTAACCCTAAAAATGATGGGAGTAGCCTGGATGATCCCTTCCATTTCTAACATCCCGTCCCATCCAGACATTCCTTGAGCTTAACTTCTTTTCTTACCTATTTCTGATCATAAGAAATAGGGGAATTAAAAAGAAAGAAATTATCTTTTATCTCATCATGGGTAAGTGATTATTTACCCACCACAAAAAAAAATTTTTTTTTAAAAAGCTAGAAAGGGCTACCTGAAAGACTGAATATAACCAAATCCCCTCCCCTAAATATCATATGTGGTTTGGAGTAATTTCAGCCTAGAAGTCCATTATAATTAAGTTATTAAAGTCTAATAGTTACCTTAGTATTTATCTGAGAAAAAGCAAAATATATATGGTCAAAGTTAAAGGCTCTAAGTCCTAAATGTAGGAAAAGCTTATGGCTGGACTTGGAGCTACCTGGAGAATGGAAAGAAAGAAAAGAATCTAAGAAAGGGATTAAATTAATAGGAAAACAAAGGAAACTCAGAGACTAATCAGAGCACTATGTATTGGAGGAAAAAACCAGATATAATTTAAAAGAATCCATGGGTTGAGGAAGTGCTTCAAGGAGAGCAATTTTGATTAGGAACCAAAGAAGTCTAGACAGAATAAACTTTGTTTTTTTCCTGCCTTCCTAGAGAAATAGCTTTAAGTTTGGCTTAAAGGACAGGAGGAAGGGATAGTTAATAAAGAAGAGCAGAGGGACTCAGAGAACTCAGTTATAGGAGGAGTCATCAGACTTAGAGGTAATATGAGTATTCTGAAAAAGATTAAATGATTGTTTAAGAGAGATCTAATTGAATTGAGCATGCCAGATGATGTCAGATGACTTATAAATTACCTATTCAGAAGATTAGATAGATAGATAGATAGATAGATAGATAGATAGATAGATAGATAGATAGATGGAGAGAGAGGAGAGAAAGAGGCAGAGACAGAGACAGAGATAAAGAGACAGAGAGAGACAGAGAGAGACAGACAGAGAGAGAGAGAGAGAGAGAGAGAGAGAGAGAGAGAGAGAGAGATAGATGTATGGTGTATGATACTATATCATAGGAAGTATCAAGATTTTGAACCCCCATACAGTTTTTGGCCAGGAAATTTCCCTATCTCCCTCCTAGTGGCAGTGAGGAACTAAAAAACGTGGCTTCATAAATCACCCTGGAAGTCTTTATTTTAGGGAGTACTCTAACCTTCCTCCCCACAACCCCCAGATTTGGAGAAGAAAATGCAGCATAGATTGATTTGTTGGATAGTTTGGCCTTATTGAAGAGGAGAGGAAGGAAAGAGTATTGCTAATGAATTTTAAATGTTGCCTCTGAATTTATAGTTCTGAGGTATGAGTAATGGGGGTAAATGCTCTCAATGTGTCTTTTTCTCCAAAAATATCCCCAGAAAGTATTTTTAATATTATACCTTGCCATTCTTATGAGTGTTCTACAATTTTTAAAAAAATATTTTGATGGCTCTTAGCAAGATGCCCAGAAAGTAGAAGGAAAGAGGGAAAGTGAGATGATGTGAACTAATACAAAGAATGTTGGCCTCATGTGAGTGTCAGGAGATGTGGATTCTTTCTCTAGCTCTGTCTCTAACCAATCCTTTTTAGCTTTGGATTCTTTATCTATAAAAATGAGAGTCAGAAAAAAATGATCTCTAAAGTCCTCAAACTGATTTTTCATCTCTAATTCCTATAATCTTATCTATAATAAGAAGGATAGAGTTGTAAGAGATTTTTAGAGATCAATTCCACTCTCTCCATTTTATAGAGAAAATGTGAAGCCCAAAGAAGCTGAATAAATTTCTGAGGTGACTGAGGGCAGGATTTGAATTCAAGTCTTTTGGATTCAAGACATGTTCTATTTTACAATGCTGCTTCCTTCAGAGGCTAGTAAGTGGTACCATGGCTGTCTTTCAAATGTGCTTCTTGTAAAGAACTTACTATTAGAATCTGCTTTCTAATTCATTCTGCTACTTTCATTCAAAGTATTTTAAGTCATTATTGTTTAGGTCATTACTGAAGGACTTTCCAGTCAGGAAGGCCTCAATTTGAATCCTGCCTCAGCTACCTACTAGCTGAGTAACCCTGGGAAAATCACTTAATCTCTCAGTTTCAGTAGACTCACCTGTTCGATAAGAAAAGTAAAATAAAGTTGTTAAAATGATCAAAAGAGATGATATGTAAAGTGCCTTGCAAGCTTTACAAGTTTGTGTAAATGCTAATTATTGTTACTGCTTGAGGTAAGAAAAAGAAATGCCTCTTGAAGAGGTATTTATTTGTCTCTTAGTGATGACTAAAATGATGAGCCAAGATCCAAGAACTAAATAAACAATTTTTTTATTGCTTCCATCCTTTTTGGGGATCAACTTGATGATGATTCCTCCCAGTTTGGAGATTCCACATATAAGATTCAAAAGACAATGGAAAATCCTTGGTTAATCTAACCACTATAGCTAGCCAAAGTAGAACATGTAGGTGAAATAATACACTTAGGGTGTGAATGATATCACTGATTAATTAACTAGATAATTGTCCATTTTGTATTTCACTTTTTGTCCTATCTTAACCTGTAACAGAAACTCTCTTTGGCATAGATCCAATTAGAAAATCTGAAATCAGTCTGGTTACAGAGTTTGAGGAAAAGAAGTTCTTGAACCTTCCTCAGTGGAATGAACTTCTCCTGGACAGCACCCGCTCCTTACCTCAACCTCTCTTTCTTTAAGATGTAGCTCAGGCAATATCTTCTGAATGAAGACTTTCTTGATTCTCTCAAGTCATTAATGAAAAATAATCATTATAATACTATATATTTAACGATATCATTGTATAAATAGATAGATAGATGAATGGATGAATAAATGGATGGATGATAGATGAAAAGACAAAGGGAACGGCCAAAGAGTTCGAAAAGAAAATGCTGCCTCATACAAGAAAGACAAGAAAATAGCAAGCACAAAGGGGAAAACACTCCAATATAACAAATAAATACATGGGTTCTAAAGAAAAGTCAAGAGAAAAAAATTAGAAATTTATGAAAATAGCCTAAGAAATGACCTTGGTTTCTAACATAAAATATCTAAAATTAGATAATGTGCCTTCTAAAGAAAATGAAAGATGTGATAAGAGCAGTTTAAAGGGAAGGGTAGCATTAAGAAGAAAATAGTAACAAGCAAAATTAACTGAAATATGAAGGATGAATCATAAAGAGGGATTAAAAAGAAAGAGAAAAAAAGAAAATAGAAGAATCAATAACTAGTGTTTAGATTGGATGAAAAGACAAAAGATCAAAGAACAAGATCAAACTGACTGTTCTTTTTTTCCCCATACTCTTTTTCTTAGTAAACAGAAGAGAAGAGAGGAAAAATTAGAAAGGGATAAATTGGATAAGTAAATACAATTAGCAATAATGACCTAAAATACTTTGAATGTGAATAGTATAAACTCACCCATATAACAAAAGAAAGTAGCAGAATAAATTAGAAAACAGAATTTTATTGGTATGGCTGTTTACAAGAAACAGATTTGAAAAATAGGATTTAAACACAGTAAATATCTCAGACAAGGTAAAAGTAAAAGTAAACATAGTTAAAAACAATAAGTAGGGTAATTATGTAAGTACTTTAAAAATGATATCTACTTTTATCCTTTTATTCTATTATTATTCCCATTATACATATGAAGAAACTGAGGCAGATAGTGGTTAAGTAACTTACCCAGGATCACAGATCTAGAAAGTAATTCTAGTAAGAATTATGAACTTAGGTCTTTCTGACTCCAGGCTTTAGTCACACACCTACCTGCACACACATTAGATGTATGTATACACATACCATTACATAATGTTACACATTATAAAATGAGCTGGAGAAAGTAATGGCAAACCACTCCAGTATTTTTGCCAAAAAAAAAAAAAAAAACAAAAAAAACCCAAATGAGGTCACAAAAAATCAGACACAACTGAACAACAAAAAATGTGTGTGTGTGTGTGTAATCTCACAACTGAAACATTTATATAATGCTTATGTGTCAGACATTGTGCTAAGTGCTTTAAAATTATTATTTTTTGTGCTCCTCACATCAATCCTGAAAGTTGGATACTATTACTCCCATTTTACATATGAGAAAAACAAAGCAAACACAGATTAAGTGATTTTCCCAGCTTCATATTGCTAGTAACTACCTACCTATGTCCAAATTTCAACTCAGGTCTCCCTGATTCTAGTCCCAGTACTCTCTCCACTGCACCAACTATATATAGGTATCTTCCTAGCAGATCTTGATTTACACTATATAACAGTAATACTAGAAAATACATTACCAGTTTAAAAATGAAAACATTATAAAAATTTAATAAAATAAAATAAAAATGGAAATGTCAAGCAATGGAACAGATAGGTAATTAAGGTTCTCAAACATAATAGCACAGTGTTAAATGTCAGTTATGGGGGTAAGTTTATTTGAAAAAATAAAATTGAAGAAAAAATTGGAAATCAATCTGACAAAAAAAATTAAAATCAACATTTTACATCAGATAGTATAGTAAAAGCTCCAAAGGGACCTAAAAAGAAACTGTCATCCAATAAATAAATTTAAGGAATTTAAGTAAATTCCTTTCTCAGTTAATGATAAAAGAGTGAAATTCTTGGTCTTACATAGGATAGAGGAAATCACAATTTTGATTACATAAAATTGAAAAACTTCTGCACAAACAATATCAGAGGAGTTGGAAGGGAAACAGTTAACTAGAGAAAAAATCTTTGCATTAATTTCTCTTATGAAAGTCTGATATCTAAGATATAGATGGAATTGATATAAGTATATAAGAATATACCCATAAAAATCATGAAATTATATAAACTGGCAATTTTCAAAAAAGAAATGTATGTTATCAATAGTCATATTTTTAAATGTTCCAAGTCACTAATAAAAAGAAAAATGCAAATTCAAACAAATCTGAGGTTTTATTCCATATCCATTAAACTGGCAAAGGCGTCCCCCTTAAAAAAAGAATTAAAAAATGGCAATTGTTGGAAGGAATTTGCGGAAACAGATGTACTTTTGAATTTACTTTTGGATGGAGGTGCAAATTAGTCCAACTCTTCTGGAAAGCAATTTGAAATTATACCTAAGTTGTCACTGAACTGGACATATCCTTTGACTCAGAGATGCCAGAACTAGGCATACATATTCAAAGAGGTCAAAGACAAAGGAGAAAATATATATTTGTAAAAAATATTTATAGAATACTTTTTTATTGTAACAACTGGAAGCAAAGTGGGTGCCCATTAATTGTCACATTGTCACCATTGGATAATTTTTTGTCAGTCGATTTCAGTTTCTATATTAATTTTCTTTATTTTCATTTCTTAAAATTTTGTTATATATTTGAATTCATATTAATAAAAGACAAAATAAAGTTTATATTTAAGAAACACCCAACACTTAAGTGGATCAAAAAATAATATAAACTTATACTCCTAATAGATATTTTTGGACACTTTCCAGTTCTCAATCAATGATCCTATGATTCTATGGCCATATGTCACTTCTCTCTTGGTCTAGCCTTACAGAATTTTGGTGAATTTTTTTTTTCTGAATGCTATTACAAAATTCTACCATCTGCCATCTCAGCAACAAATCTAGATTGACTGAAAGCTAGAGATGAATTTAACATATCAATCTTATTCCTCACCCCCATTCAAGCACATGTTCCAACTTCTCCATATTTAGCAATTCCCATTATATTTGATACTTAAATAGAGGAATGTGTAACAAAATCAGCTTTCTCACTGAAAAATTATTCATGTGAGATGTCCAAAGATGTATTCAAACTTAAGGAGTGGACTAGAGATAAGGCTAATGTGAACCAGGGATAATAAAATTTTCAAATGAGCTTTAGTGAACTGGGAAGGGGTGACATCCATGTTTTTTAGTAAAAAGAAAAAAAAAGATTATGAGTCAAATAATCTATATTTTATTCTACTTAGTATGTTAAGCAAATCATTTTCCCTTTCTGGGGGTTCAAATCCTGCATCTGTAACTGATAACCTCTAAGGTTTCTTATAGCTCTACATACTATTAAACTCATAATAATCCTCATGCAGTTATAGATAGATAGATGGATAGATAGATAGATAAATAGATAATTATATATGTGTGTGTAATATGCATATATAGTTTAAGGTTTTCAATGTGCAAATATTATCATCTTTCTACTGATGAGAATATTAAGGCACAGAAAAGTAAAAAGAATTTTATGTTGTTATTCAGGTAAGTTAGTCAGAAGTAGGGCTCTCAATCTCAGGACTTTTGATTGTCATTCAAAGTCTTCAAAACTTATCTTTATACACACATATGCACATATACCCAATTATATATGTATAAAAATCACAGATCTTTCCAGTTTTCTTTATACCCACATACTCTGAGAACCAATAACAGTGGCTTCCTGATTATTCCTTGAAAACTGACCATTTTCACTGGCTAAGACCCCGTGCCTAAATCTCTCTCTTTCTTTTTCCCTTGTTTCCTTCACATTTCAGCTAAAACTCCACATTCTACCAAAAAAAAAATCCTTTCCAACCTTTCTAAATTCTAGCACTTTCCTTCTGCTATTTCCAATTTATCCTACATAAAGTTTGCTTTATAAAATATTTATTTGCTGTTGTCTTTATTCATTAGACTGTAAGCTCCTTGCAGGCAGGAACTGTTTTTTTTTTTTTTTTTTTGTGTAACCCCAGTGTTTAGCACACTGCTTGGCACACATAGGTGCTTAATAAACGTTGATTAATTGATTGACTATGTATAGTTGTTTACATGTTGTCTTGCCCATTTGACTATAAGATCCTTGAGAGCAGGCACTGTCTCCCTTGTATTTTTAGCACTTAGCACAGTATTTAACATAGAGTAAGTAATTCATATTTTCTATTATTTTATTGCTGAACTCCAGATTACATGGATGGAGGAGAGTGGGGAGGAAGGAAGAAAAGGGTTCATTTTTGAATGACAGTGTAATTAATAATCTTAGACATGCCTGTATTGTCTATGAATTTAATTAGTTGCAGTCACCTGCCTGGGAAAATAAGTTTAAAAGATCACTACTGCTTGCCTGAAATGTAGCAGGAGATGAGATACTAAGGGACAAGAAGACATGCAAAGAACAAATGAATAAAAAGGCTTCTCCCTTCAGAATAATCCCACTGGGGGGGTGGGTGTATGGCACGTGTGTGTATGGGGAGGGGAGGAGTGAGGGAAGGTACTGTGACTCTATTTTCCTAAGGGACCTGAGATGGGAAGCCCTGAATAGCCTATAGCCATTCAAGAATCTGCTAAGAATCATCTCTATCACTCTTCTCTCTCCTTTTAAAATGAAAATACAAGCTGTTTACACACACACACACACACACACACACACACACACACACACACACACA
>JAJPUD010004202.1:145396-207837 GCA_023553655.1 Myrmecobius fasciatus
ACACACACACACACACACACACACACACACACACACACACACACACACCAGATACTCACCCCTTCAGCACCTCATCATCATTCACATCTTACTGTGAATTACTTTAATTAGATCTCCAAATTGACAAAAGCTGCCACCTGGAGAAATGGGAGTTTTTCATTCAGAGAATGCTTTAAGAGAGGAAAAAGGGAGGAGAAGTAATTTGGGGGCCCTTTGGGTGGATCATGGAAATCTGAACGGGGTATTACAGTTGGAGTTTTGGACAGCAAATGAGAACATGAGAGCACTAGGGAAGAGGAAGAATGGGAGGAGAGAGCAGAAAGTGAGAGAGTGGTGGGAGGAGATGGGGGAGAATGTCTATATATCAACAACAGACTCCACTTATTTTGCAACTTTACCCAGGATTCCAGGTTCTGTGAGCCAGTGGAAATTGGTTGAATGTCCCCTTTCACACATTGAGGGAGGTAAGCAATGTCAGGGCATTCTGGATAAATGTTACTGAGGGAACCAAAAGCTATGTTGGGAAAAAGAATTAGGATTTTTCTTCTTAAACTCAGAGGATAATACTTGGGGCAATGAATGAAACATGTAAAAAAAAATAGATTTCTGCTTGGTGTAAGGAAAATACCCTAATAATCATAACTATATGTCAGCAAGCATTACGTCCCTGTGCTAAGCTTTGGGTTTACAAAGAAAGCCCCCCAAAATAGTCCCTACTTTTAAGGAGCTCATAGTCTAATAGGGAAAACAACTTTATAACAAATAAGCTATATATAGGATAAATAGGAAATATTTAACAGAGGAAAGGCACTAGAATCAAGAGTATTGGGAAAGCTTAGTGTGGTTAAGTGGGAGCAAGCTTTCTATTACTGAATGTCTTCAAATAGAAGTGAATTAAATAATTGTCAGGGATGGAGTGGGAGAGGAAGGAAAATTCCCTCTCAGGTATGGAATTAGGTTAAATGATATGAGAGGTTCCTTATGACTCTGAAAATCCAGTTCTTTATTTTTTTTTAATTCTAAGTGTATTTTTCAATCAGCAAAACTTGGCAGGGATTGTGAACCTTTTCAGAGATTGTCTTCTCTGTTTCTTTCCTTTTTATCATTTTTATTTAACTTATTTGCTTTCACATCACATTTCCATCTCTCTTTCTTTTCTCTTTCCTCTCCTTTTCAAGAGAGGAAAAAAAGCTTTGATAAGAGTTCAAAAAAACTTACAATATATCAACCGAGTTTAAACTGTCTAGTCAACATTCTATGCCCATAGTTGTCCACCTTTTTCAAGGAAGGAGATAAGGGGAGTTGCACTTTTCTTTTTCTTTTCTCTTTCTTTTTGAGGCAATGGGATTATATGATTTCTCTAGAGTTACACAACTACTAAGTGTCTGAGGGCACATTTAAACTCAAGTCCTTCTAATTCCAAAGCTGGCACTCTATCCACTGAGCTACCTAGGACCCTCAAGCTGCATTTTCTCAATGAGATTCTGATTCTATAATTCCATGAGTTTATAATCACATAAACACAGTTTGTGTTTGCTATCACAATTTTCCCTATTTTTAATGTTAAAAATCTGCATGAGATTCAGCATACTCATTTGGTCAAGTCATGGTTCATCTTTTCATATTGTTCCTAAGTCATAGATCAAAGGAAAAACAGACTCTAGAGAACCATTGAGCATCTGCTACATGCATTTTACTGAGTATTGCTGACTGTATATATCATAGATACTAAAAACTTGTAGTTGATGTTCAGTGGTTTCAAATCTGATTCTGTGTGGTCCCGTTTGGGGTTTTCTTGGCAAAGATATTGGAATGGTTTGCCATCTCCTTCTCCAGCTTATTTTATAGATGAGGTACTAAAGCAAACAGGGTTAAGTGACTTCCTTAGGATCACACAATTAATAAGTGTCTGAGGCCAGATTTGAACTCATCTTCCTGACTCCACGCCAGTGCTTTGTCCCCTGTGCTACTTGGCAATCCCTCAAGGAAATATAAAGAAGTATAATTAATCTATCCATGCCATTAAAAATAAATAAATAAAGCCTTCCATATATTTATTTTGTGGTATGAAAAATAAACAACAGAAAATAGATTAATTTTAATTAATTTCTAGAACATTAAGAAGATGTTGTCATCTTTCAACTAGAACTCAAGGAAGGTCTACACATTTTCCCCAAGAATTAAGGAAAACAATTTGTGCATAAAATATGCCCTCTTTTTGTTATAATCAATTGTCTTACATAATTTGAAACTATGTTTGCAGGATTTTGACATATAATCTTCAAATCTTCATCAAGAAATCATACTTTTCTCATACTGGATATTAATCATACCTTTGATTAACAATAAATTTTCCAAATCTAGCCTTGTTATACTCCATGGATTTTTTTTTCCTTCCAGTTCAATACATTTCACATTTACTCATGCTAACTTTTTTATTTTTAAATGTTCACTTTAAAACAGAAAGGAGACTGATTTATGTTGCTATTTGGGTCCTGCTCCACCTCCACTCAGCTTATAGTGAAAAAGCTATGATGCTGAAGTTGTCAATGTATGTGTGCCAGAGTATTTTCTGTAAGAAAGGAAAACATAAAGCAGAATAAAAAGGAAAAGGGGGGCAGCTAGGGAGTGCCATAGGACACAGAGTTCTGGGTTAAGAGTTATGAAGACTCATCTTCCTGAGCTCAAATCTGGCCTTAGATATTAGCTGTGTGACCCTGGATAAATCACTTAACCTTGTTTCCTCAATTTTCCTCATCTGTAAAATGAACTGGAGAAGGAAATGACAACCATTCCAGTATTTTTGACACCCAAAATGAAACATAGAGAGTTGGACACAACTGAACAACAACAACAAAAAGGAAAAAAGTACAGCATGATTTGGAAAGGGAATAGAATATGGTGTTTACACTTAAACTTTCTTTTCCTTTCAATTTTCAGGTTTGTGGTTTAAACACATTGAGCAGATGTTATATTCCCCATTCTATTATTGTAGTTTCTCCCAAAAGGGTTAGAAGCATCTTCTTCCCCGGCAAGATTTTAAATGCCTTATGTCCTGATAAAACCTGCCTGAGAAACTGGAAGAAATAAAGATAAGAAGTCAGTTCATTTCATTTTATTTTTCAACTAAAAAGCATTTTTAATTAAATTAATTTTCAAGCAAAACAAATTCTCATATTGTCCATTTCCTCAAAGTTATGTTCATTTGGCATCTTTAATACACTACCACTTTGTCAGGTAGCATATAGCACAGATAAATCATCATTTATCAAGTCAGCAGGCATTTAGGTGCTTCCTATATGCTAAAGTCTGTAACTACAAATACAAGCAACAAGGTATACAACATTGAAACATGATCAAAAAAGCTCAGAGAGTCAAGACAGATTAAAATTTGTGTATCACATATCATATATGTAATTATATATTATGAGAAGATTAGGAAGTGAGAACAACTATGATAATGGAAAAAATGAGAATTGATGAAGCCACATAAAAACCATCTTTATTCTAAGTGAAATAAATTCAGTTCAATTCAATGAATAATCATTATTTTAATTGAAATAAATGTAATCAAAAAAAATCTTCCATAGCACAAATTAATATTTTGATGCTTTTATAGTTTTTTACAGTGTATACTATATCTTTAAAAAATTAAACAAATCTGATTTTAGGAATGTGATCTATATTAAGGAACATCCTACATCCAAACTAATGTCATAATAATTGACACATATTTCTATAGCTCACTAAGACCCACAAAATACTCAGCTCAAAATAAATATTAATCAAAATTTCCAAAACTCTATCATGACCAAAGAGATTAATTAATCTGTAGATTATGCAATGGAAACAAGGCACAGAGCATTATACTGACCACATATATGATAATAATATATTCAATGTAGTTCTAGCAAATGAACCTCAATAAAGACTTCATAGACCTGAAACATATCCAGAGAAGTAAAATGTTGATAAGAAGCAGCAAAACAGAAAGACTTCTACATGAAAAAGGAAAGAAGAAGGTATGCTGGAAAGATCTTAGGATCCTTGGGCAGTAGTCCCTGATTTGCTCCTAACCAATGGTATAACTTTTAGCTTCTCTGTACGTGTCAAAAGAGGGGTTCAATTTCATGATCTTTAACATTTCTTCCAGTTCTGATATTCCATGATTCCAAAAGATGGAATAAAAAGAAAAGAAATAAAAGTAGAGATGGTCTACATTGGAATTAATTCAAAATATAGAAAGAAAATTGTGAAACATACACAGTGTTAAATTAAATCAGGGTCAATCCCCAAATTCCTGAAATTTGGAATTAGGAAAAAAACAAAATTTGAAAGAAATAAGCTTATAGAATTCAAGCCACTCTCCAATCGATAAATGGTCAAAGGATATGAACAGACAATTTTCAGATGATGAAATTAAAACCATTTCTAGTCATATGAAAAGGTGTTCCAAATCACTATTGATCAGAGAAATGCAAATTAGGACAATTCTGAGATACTACACACCTGTCAGATTGGCTAAGATGACAGGAAAAGATAATGATGAATGCTGGTGGAGATGTGGGAAAATTGGGACATTGATACATTGTTGGTGGAACTGTGAATGGATCCAGCCATTCTGGAGAGCAATTTGGAACTATGCTCAAAAAGTTATCAAACTGTGCATACCCTTTGTCCCAGCAGTGTTTCTATTGGGCTTATATCCCAAAGAAATCTTAAAGGAAGGAAAGGGATCCACATGTGCAAGAATGTTTGTGGCAGCCCTTTTTGTAGTGGCTAGAAACTGGAAACTTAATGGATGCCCATCAATTGGAGAATGGCTGAATAAATTATGGTATATGAATGTTATGGAATATTATTGTTCTATAAGAAACGACCAGCAGGATGATTTCAGAGAGGCCTGGAGAGACTTGCATGAACTGATGCTGAGCGAAATGAGCAGAACTAGGAGATCATGATACACGGCAATAACAATACTATATGATGATCAATTCTGAAGGACATGGCTCTCTTCAACAATGAAATGTTTCAAATCAGTTCCAATTGTTCAGTGAAGAAAGCCATATACACCCAGAGAAAGGGATGTGAAATGTGGACCACAACATAACATTTTCATGCTTTCTATTGATGTTTGCTTGCATTGGGTTTCCTTTCTCAGATTTTTTCTTTCTTGTAGATATGATTTTTCTTGCACAGCAAGATAAGTGTGGAAATATGCATGCATATATTCGATTTGTCAAGTAGTTTAACATAATTAACATGTAATGGATATCCTGCCATCTAGGGGAGGGGTGGGGTCTGGGGGGGGGGAATTTGTAACAGAAAGCTTTGTAAGGGTCAATGTTGAAGAATTACCCATACATATGTTTTGCAAATAAAAAGCTTTAATTTAAAAAAAAGAAATAAGCTTATAACAAATAAAATTAGGTAGTATTTGATACAGCAAATATTTAATCTATGGGACTGCTTATTCCAAAGAATGATACAAATGGAAAAATATCAATTGGTTCACATAGATTTAGCTCTCCTTTGTTTGATAGAAGAGGATTTTAAGAGAAATCCTAACTTGGCTAGAATTTTGGCCCATCCAATCTAAGATTTCATCACTGACTGACATTAACAGACATTTTTATACAATCATACCACTGTTACAAAATGTTCCTTAATGCTACTGTCAGAGATAAAATTCTAGATTGAGTAAATCAAGAGTCTGATCCAAGTTGGCAATTCATTGTCTAATGAAAAGAGTATGAACTTGAAAGACACCATCAGGAAAATAGGTTTTTATTCACATAAGACCAGTGACTTCTTTCTGAATCTCACCTTGCCCAACTGAAAAATAAAAGGGTTGGACTAATCAAGTTTCAAGGACTCTTTCCTTACCTTAGTTATAAGAAATCCTAGTTATAAAATCTCCAGCACTTAACAAAGATATCTCTTAAGTAATAGATGCTCAATATATATTTATTAAATGAATGAATTATTCACTTAATAATTAATTATGTTATACATGAAAAAGACAAAAAACTCATGAGTTACATGTAATTTATTTTTTAAAAGCAAACAAGAAATTTTATTTTACATCTAACATTTGGGGGGGAAATTTTAATTTAAGCCTATTTTGAAATCATGAAAAATCAACTGAATGAATGTGTATATGTGTGATATTCTCACAAGATGACAAAAGCAGCTGGCATCTCCTTGGCAAGTTTACTGGCAAAACTTGCTGCTGTCTGGGCATCTGGCTGCCTTGTCAACTACGTCTGTGCTATTTTTTGTCTACCTTAGTTTAACTCATAGAAAAATCAGAATTTGGGTATCAACTTGCCAAAAATCACCTCTCAGTAAATTCTAACTTCACCAGAACAAAGGATATACCATCAAGTACAAGAAATGATGTGCCCTGTGCTTTCCACGTGAAACAAATGCAAGTTGGCTGGGGATAGAAGCACTGCCACTTGGACTAGAAACAGTTGAAAGGATTGTAAACAAAGGCTAATGATAAATGGTAATGTAGCAAGTGGGTGGGAGGTGTTTAGTGGGGTGTCACAGGGATTGGTGATAGTCCCAGTTTTAGTTAACTAACATCTTTATTAATGATGTGGTAGGAGGAGAAAACACTAACAACACATTCAATAAAGGCAAAGAGGTTGCTAAATCAGGAGGTGTTGCAAACAACACAAAGGCCAAAGAAATAAAGCAAGACAGACACAATCCAGAGTCTACATAGGGAAGAGGAGGATGCTTCAAATGGGCTTTTGAAAAAAAGGCAGAACCTAATGCATCCAGAGAATAGCTAAACATCAAGGCGAAAAAGAGAGCACACAAAAATCCCCTTTACTAGGATTATTTGCCTTCCATGGAACAATTTACTTGTCAGTGGACAATTTTATTCAATAAGTACTTATTACATGGGAGACAGTGTTATGGATGCTGATGGGAGAACGAAACAAAAGTCTTTAAACATAAATTGTTCTCATTGGAGACAAAGGGTTAAAGCAGGAGGATGTCTACAGGTAAGTAAATCTGAAATAATAAATACAAACTAATTAGGGGGAGGGAGCACCAAAAATAGGAGGAATCAAAAAAGGCTTTTATGGAAGGTAGAATGTGGGCAGCTCAATTCAATATGTGCTTATTACATGGGAGATGGTTATGGATGCTGATGGGAGAATGAAACAAAAGTCTTTAAACATAAGTTGTTCTCCTTGGAGACAGAGGATTAAAGCAGGAGGATGTCTAGGTAAGTAAATCTTAAATGATAAAAACAAACTAATTAGGGGGAGGGAGCACTAAAAACAGAAGGAATCAAGAAACACTTTTATGGAAAGGGGCACGTGGACTGAGTCTTGAAGTGAGCTAGGGATCCCAAGAAGCAGAGTTCGGGAGAGAAAGCATTCTAAGCACTGGGGACAGTCAGGGTAAAGACACAGACGGCATCAGGAGATGAAATGCCATGTCGAGCAGGGAATGACATCAAGATGATTAGTTTGGCTGGAAAGTCGAATGTGTGAGAGAGAATAATCTGAAATTAGTCTGGAAAGTGAGGTTGGCAGCAGATTGTGAAGGCTTTTAATGCCAAACAAAGGAGATTGCACTTTATCCTATAATAAGACATTTAAATAACACTTAAAGGTTCACAAAGCATTTCACATACATTATGTCATTTAAGCAACAGAGATGCACTGAATTTTCTTGAACACATGGAATGACATGGTCAGACTTTTGCTTCAGGAATAGCAATTGACCACTTGTGTGATAGATGAATTGAAGACAGGAAAGGCATGAGACAGGAAGACCAATTCAGAAAATATTGAAATAGTAAAGGCAAAAGATGATGAGGGTCTGAACGAAGCTAATGGTCATGTAAGCAGAGAAAATGGGACAGAGAAATTGAAGAATAGAATTGATGAGAACTGGAACCTGGATTTTAGGGATGAAGGTAAATGAAGAGTGGACATGACTCCTAGGTTTTGACCCAGAGTGCCTGAAAAAAACAGTGATACTCTCTATAGAAGGGAAAGAAGGGAAGATAATTTTAGTTTGGGATACACTGAATTTAAGATACTTAGGGGATATCCACGTAATATATATTCAGCAGGCATTTGGAGATGTTGGAGTTGAAGGCTAGATACGTTGATTTGGGAATCACCTGAATCAAAATGATGGTTTTAACTATAGGAGCTACTGAAATTACTGAGAGAACAAGTAAAGATCGGGGTGGGAGGAAGGGAGAGATGGGGAGGAGTCTCAGGATAAAACCCTAGAAGCTATTCACATTGGAGGGGCAAGAAATGGATGTTCCTGCAAAAAAGACAAAGAATAAGTCAATCAGGAGTTAAAATGTCGCAGAAACTCAGGGAGGACAGAGAATCAGAAGGAGACAATAGTCAAGTCAAAAGATCAAAAAGGATGAGAACAGAAAAGATCATTGGATTTAGCAGTTGAAATACCATTGTAGAGATCTATTTCAGTAGAATGATGGGGTTAGTAGTCATATTATGGTAGGAGATCACAAAGTAGATACAAAAACATATGTGAAAAGACAGAAAATTATAGGTTAACAATTTGAGAAGATAGTATATTTTCTTTATTATGTGATTGAATCATGAGGTAAGTCTTAATATTCATTGAACTATGGAAAATAGCATCGTAAAGACAAAAAGAAGAAAAGCAATCTATCCACAATGCTTAGTGAACATATGACTTCCAGTGTCAAGCCTCAATATTGCTGAGGTATTATGGATTTTATTTTCACCACCTGCAATATTGGGGAAAAAAAAATCCCAATCACCTTATCTCACTAGAAGTCAGTTCAACAACTATTAAGCAATCAAGTATGCATTGGTTGTAATTTACATGCTTAGAGTACTATGCGCACAAGAATTTCACAGGATGGGCAAGAATGATAGGGTATGGTCTATATTATTGGAAGGAACATCCACTCTGATGAGATTGCAGATCTATTTTAGTTTTTGAATCCTGATAGAATGATGGTTTCTTTTTATTATTATTTTGGTGTGATGCTAATTGTTTTTTTCTGATATTGAACTATTCTAGCATCCCTGCTATAGATCAACTTGATCATAATAAATGGTTTTATTGATTGATTGTTATATTGATTTTGCAAGTATTTTATGTATATTTTTCCATAAATCATATTTAATTTAATGAAATTGTTTCATAGTTGTTATTTTGTTTTTGTAATTTCATCATCCTTCCCTGATTTGGGGCTCAGGACCATATTACCTTTATAGATATAATTATATAGAATGCCTTCTTTCTCTACTTTTGAAAGTAGTTCACAAGATACAAGGATTAAATGTGTTTGCTACAATCCACTAATGAATTTAGCCAGTCCTGGTATACTTTTTTTTAACATAGCAAGCTATTAATAGCCTATTCAATTTTGTATTTTGATTTCTATATAGATTATCATCTATTCAGTTTGTCTATTTGAGCATTTATTGGTATTAATGGTACCCATTAATACCAATTATGTGAATTATGTGAATTAAGGATCACATAATTTTTAGACCACCTATAAACATCAATTCAATTGTTAGTATTCAAGATGTGAGCTCCTTGTTCAATGACCAATAATCTCATAGGCTATTGAAGAAACGGAATCAAATATTGAAATTCTTACTATAGATAAAAATAGAGCATATAAGAATGTTACAGATAAATGGAAGGTTCCTCATATGTTACTCTTAGAAAGACAAAGTTTGTGAATTTTATTTTAGGAATGCCCAAAGACACCAAAAAACATTTTTTCTGGGTTCACAGTGAAAATAAACAAAAATATTATTATGAAGGTAACAGAAGGTTGTGTTAACAATCGTTGCATAAAATGAGGAAGAAAGGACAACTTTTAAAAACATTATATTGATGTTCTTTTCCTTTTATAAAATAGCATTGTTACTCGCAGTGACCACCACCTCCTCTCACAATAGAATATTCTTTTTTGATGAATGATCAAGCAAATTAATTCATTTTCTGAAAATGCACTGTTGACCACTTCCTTGCTAATAGAAGCTATATTGTATCATCAGCCTTTTCTCTGATCAGAGTTCTGAAGTATTTCATTGTGGTTTTTTGTTGTGATCATCATGTAAACTGTTCTCCTGGTTCTGATTATTTTATTCAACACTGATTCATACAAATGTTCCCAGGTTTCTCTTAATTCTTAATATTCATTATTTCTTATGGAACAATAATATTCCATTACATTCATGTAACATTTTGCTAAGTCATTCCCTGATCAATAGTCACTCTTTTCCAACTACATCTGCAGAGCTTGATTTTTTGGGTTTATAAAAAAAAAATTGGCTCAAGGTGGTTAGGGGGTTGCTGTGAGAGAGACAGATTAATAAAATAAATATATATAAGGAAGGAATGACAAGTTTTTTTTTAAAGTCAAGCTCTAAGCATAAAAGAGTCACCCATTTTCTTTCCAGTTCTTTGTCATTACAAAAGATGTTACTATGAATGTTTTTGTATGTATTGGACATTTTCCTCTGTCTCTGATGTTTTTCATTTAAGTGCCTCATAGAATAGTATTGCTCAGTCAAAACTTAGTTATCTTTTCTAGTTTGGTTCCAAATTAATTTTATGAATGATTGTATCAAGTCATCTCTCCAGCAGCAATATATTGATGAGAATATCTTTCCACAAATCCTCAAACATTTATAATTTAATTTTTGACATCTTTACCAATCTATTAGAATGGGATGAAACATCAGAGTTGTTTTAATTTGCAAGTTCTTTTATTATTAGTGATTCAGAGTAGTTTTTCATGGGATAGTTGTGTTTTTTCTTTTGAAAAGTAGCCGTTCATAGCTATTGATTTTTGATCTATTGGGGAATGACCTGGTTAGACCTACACTTTAAGAAAATTACTTTGGCAAATGAGTGAAGGATTCATTTTAGTAGGAAAGGATTTCAGAGAGAACAACCAGAAGGCTACTTTAGCAGGTCAACCACGAAATGAAGGGAGATAAGGGGGGCAAATAGGAAAGATGCTATGAGATCAGAAACAACATTTGGTAATAAATTGTATATGTGTGTAAGAAGTGTGAGTATGAGTAAAGAGTTGAAGATGATGCAAATGGTATAAGCTTATGTGAATAGAAGGATTGTATAAAATAAAAGGAAAATTGAGAAAAGGAAAAAGAAAAGATGAGTTCTTTTGGACATGTTCAATGTAAGAGGTCCAAGATGTGACTAGAACTTGGAAGTTAGGGCTGAATATGACCTACTATAGCTAGAGTTTTTTCATGTTGAAGAAGCCATACATTCCTGACATATGCCTACAATCGGTTCAAAGTGAATAATCTTTAGAATATATTTCTATAGACCCTTTGCTGATAATTTATTCAATATTTTCCATCAATATTTACTAGCAGTGAAGCAGCATGACATTAAAATTGTGGGAGCACCAGGAAATCGAGAACCACAAGTGGTAGCATAAAAAAACTTTTATTGAATGAGGATAAATCCATGTTTTCAGCAGCAAGAAGTCCCAGGGCTTAGAAGATATAAGGACTCCATTAGCTTCCTCATCCTATTAAATGAAGAAGAGCTATAAGCCCAGCTTCACAACACTGTCTCATTAGGTAGGTGTTGCCTGGTGTCAGACCAGGTTTAATATAATTGGAAACCAAACTCTTTGATAGCCATGAGAGTTATAGTACAGTTAATAGAGAGAAAGTTGGGTCTAGAAGAAGGCTTCGGTTCAAATTCTGCTTCTACATATCTAAACCATGTAACTCTGGGAAAGTTATTTAACTTCTCAGTATTCTAGGCAACTCTCTAAGCCTAAATTCAAAAGGCAATCACCAATCTGATTTAATAGGAGTTTCCTTTGTCAGTTGTATCACTGGTCTGGTTACTCTACCCTTTCCAAAAAAAATCACCTCTTAGCTGGGTAGAAATTATGTCTTATATAAATTTTTTTCAGAACCTAAAATAATAACATTTTATGATGAGGATTTTATACATGATATCAAGGATAAAGAGCTATCTGGTCTCAAAGTTAAGATTAAGTTTAAGTGTAGCCCTTGACAAATGATGTGTAAACTGAACATCGCTCAAATTCTTACCATTCCAGGTAACCCCTTAAAATTATAAATGGCAGAGAAGGAGTAGATTCATTTAAGTAGAGGAAGATCTTCTATAGGTATTTCCTAGATAAGTCTGGTTAAAAATCTGTTAGGAATACTACTCTGCAGTTTTACTTCTCTTTTTTCCTTTTACATCTGATCTGGATATTGATAAGGTATCTTCTTTCTTTGTGCAAACAATTTATGTAATAGTGGGGTTAGTTGGTCCTTGAATATCTGAAAGAATGCACTGGTAAAAAAAAAAATCTGGACCCCAGTTTGATTTGTCGTTGTAATTGTTTTGGGAAGTTGTTCTTTGGAAGGACAGGGAAGGCTCTATTTATGATTTGTTCAATTTCCATTTATAAGTGTTAAACTTAAATTCTCTACTTACTATTCTGTTAATCTGTTAATCTATTTTATTATATAAATATTCATCCATTTCTTCAAAATTTTCAGTTTTATTGGTATTTGGGGGAAATCATTTATAAGAATGTCCTGTCTAAGTATCTCTCTTTTTCTCTGCCTCTCTCTGTCTTGTCTGTTTGTGTCTCTCTCTTTCTAACACACAGATACACACAGACACACACACACACATACACACATACAAAGAGAAATACACATCAAATTATCAAATTAATAGTTTGCCTGTTTTAATAATCTCTTTTAAAAATCTTAGTTTTAGGCAATAACTATAGCAATTTGGTTTTTGATAAACCCAAAAACCCCAGCTTTTGGGATAAGTATTCACTATTTGACAAAAACTGCTGGGAAAACTGGAAACTAGTGTGGAAGAAATTAGGGCTTGACCCACATCTAACACCACATACCAAGATAAGATCTAAATGGGTTCATGATCTGGATATAAAGAGTGATACTATAAGTAAATTAGAGGAATGTAATATAGTTCACCTCTCAGACCTTTGGAGATGGAATAAATTTATGTCCAAAGAAGAACTGGAACTCTTAATTGAAAACCAGATAGATAACTTTGACTATATTAAGTTAAAAAGTTTTTGTACAAACAAAATCAATGCAGACAAGATTAGGAGGGAAGTAATAAATTGGGAAATCATCTTTACATTCAAGGGTTCTGATAAAGGTCTCATCTCTAAAATATATAGAGAATTGTCTCATATTTATAAAAATTCAAGCCATTCTCCAATCAATAAATGGTCAAAGGATATGAACAGACAATTTTCAGAGGATGAAATTAAAACTATTTATAGTTATATGAAAAGGTGCTCCAAATCACTGTTGATCAGAGAAATGCAAATCAAGACAACCCTGAGGTACCACTTCACACCTGTCAGATTGGCTAAAATGACAGGAAAAGTTAATGATGAATGTTGGAGGGGTTGTGGGAGGGCTGGGATACTGATGCATTGTTGGTGGAGCTGTGAACGGATACAGCCATTCTGGAGAGCAATTTGGAGCTATGCTCAAAAAGTTATCAAACTGTGCATACCCTTTGACCCAGCAGCATTTCTATTGGGCTTATATCCCAAAGAAATCATAAAGAAAGGAAAAGGCCCCACATGTGCAAGAATGTTTGTGGCAGCCCTTTTTGTAGTGGCTAGAAACTGGAAATTGAATAGATGCCCTTCAATTGGAGAATGGCTGAATAAATTATGGTATATGAATATTATGGAATATTATTGTTCTGTAAGAAATGACCAGCAAGATGATTTTAGAGAGGCCTGGAGAGACTTACATGAACTGATGCTGAGTGAAATGAGCAGAACCAGGAGATCATTATACACGGCAACAACAGTACTATATGACGATTAATTCTGATGGACATGGCTCTCTTCAACAGTGATATGTTTCAAACCACCTCCAATTGTTCACTGAAGAAAGCCATATACACCCAGAGAGAGGGATTCGAAATGTGGACCACAACATAACATTCTCATACTCCTTGATTGAAGTTTGCTTACATTGTGTTTCCTTTATCTGATATATCGTTTGTGTAGATAAGATTTTTCTTGCACAACAATGATAAGTTTGGAAATATGTATGCATATAATCGATTTGCCAATATTTTAACATAATTAACATGTAGTGGATATCCTGACATCTAGGGAAGGGGTGGGGAAGTTGGGGGGAAAGATCTGTAATGGAAAGCTATGTAAGGGTTATTGTTGAAGAATTACCCACACATATGTTATGCAAATAAAATAAATTAAAAAAAAATCTTAGTTTTACTTGTCAACACAATAGTTTCTTACAATTATGTTTTTTCTTTGCTTTTTAGAATTTCTCTTTTTATATCTGTTTGGGTTTTTTTCATCTGTCACTCTCCTATTCTTTTAGTTGCGCTTTCAATTCATTGATCTCTTTTTTCCCTTTCATTGACGAAAATGTTTCAAGATATTCCTTTTCCCCTAAGAACTGTTTTTGGCTACATGCCAAAAGTTTTGCTTTATTTTCTCATTATCATTTTCTTTGATAAAATTATTTATTGTTTCTATGTTTGTTTAGTAACCATTTAAGCATGAATCCTTTCTTCCAGCTCTTCTTATTGATTTTCATTTTTATTGTGCTGTGGTCCTGTAAGGATGGAATGATTGATTTACTCAACTCCATCCCTACTTAAAGTGTTAAGAAGCCCAATCAATCAATTCAATCATAGACTTAGACTAAGTGGAAAATGCTTTCCAACTAGAATGAGTTGTACAAAGAAGAGGATAATCAAGGAAAAATAGCCACATGCCAGTATCATTTATAAATTATCGGGGGAATTGAGATTCATTCCAAAAGTTGTCTCAAGTGTAACTTTCCAAAATACTCCTAAGGAGAAACTTTCCAGAGGGCTAGGAGGAGCTTCGACTTTAGCCTTGACCAGGAGTCCAGATCCCCTGGAAGAAGACCTTGCTACCTTTGAAGGATTGGAGGACACCCATCTTACTGTGTCTCTAAATCAGCTAAAGCAGTATCTGCACTGGGAGTCCAGACGAGCAAATTTACTATACCAGAGGGGAATTGCTTAAGCACCCCACAAATGGTAGAAAAGGATTTCCAACAACCAGAAACTACAAGTCCCTTCTTTGTCATATATTCTTTTTAAGATTGAGCCCACTTTCTTTGTTCTTGTGAGACAATGTACATTTGGAGACTAGGGGTTGGGAAGAGGATGTTTTGTAGCTTACTTAACCACCTTAGTTAATACTCCTTTCTTTAAAAACAGTTTTAAAACTATTTAAGATTGACCAAATAAATGATTTTCAATTGATAATCTTGGCCAGAAGCATATTGCAGAAAGGATTCTGACATTAGAGAGCCACCTCCCTACCCTTCACTAGTGCTCCTAAGTACCCTGAGGAAAAGATGTGGCCTTGCTCTGGGATGCAGAGCTCATCTATGACATTTGGAATTAGAATAAGGATTACAAAACTTACATGGGCTAAAACCTATTAGTCATGTGCATAACTTTTCTCATTTTTATGAATTCTTTATGCCCTAAAATATGATCACTTTGGGTAAAAGTGTCAGGCAAAGTTGAGAAATGTGTATGTTCTTCAAGATTCACATTGAATAATTGTTAAAGCTATATAAACTAATTTTCTAAAATTGTCTTTGGGTCCTTAATTTTATTTATTAGGCCAAACTAGGTTTCATCCTCAATTTCTCACTATCTCACAATCTCTCATCCCCTCACGTCCAATCTGTTGCCAAGATCTGTTGATACCTGTTTCTCTCCTCTGACCTTGATGTTGGCCAACATAAATGATGAGTCATCATTCCATCATTCCATCATTCAACCCATCCTCCATTCAACTTCTAAAGTGATTTTTCTAAAGCACAGGTACAACCATCTCTCTCTCTCTCTCTCTCTCTCTCACACACACACACACACACACACACACACACACACTCAATTCATACACATTCCAATGGCTCCCCATCATCTCCAGAATCAAATACAAAATTATTTATTTGGATCTTTAAAACCCTTCATATACATAAAATTCCTTCCTTCCCTCCAATCCCAGTCTTTTTATGCTTTATTCCCTGACATATACTCTTTGATCGAGTAACACTAGCATCCTTGCTGTTCTATGAACATGACAATCAACTCGACTCTGGGAATTTTCTCTGGCTGTCCCCCATGCCAGGAATGCTCTCTTACTTCATTTTTACCTCCTACTTTCCCAAACTTTCTTCAAATCCCAACTAAAATGCCATCTTCTGCAGGAATTCTTCTCAATCCCTCTTGATTCTAATGCCTTCTCTCTGTTAATTATTCCTTATTTATTCTATACATACCATATTTGTACATATTTCTTTGCTCTCCCATTGGATTATGAGCTCCTTGAGGACAGGAACTCTCTTTTCTTCTTTTTGTATCCCCAACACTTTGCACAATACCTACCACATAATTGGATCTTAACAATTAGGGTAGGAGAACTAAGTAGTACAATAGATTAAGCTCTGGGGTTGGAGTCAGGAAAACTCATCTTCCTGAGTTCATATCTGGCTTCAGACATTTATTAGCTCAGTGACCCCGGGCAAGTTATTTAAATCTCTTTGTCTCAATTTCTTCATCTATAAAGTGATTTAGAGAAGGACATCATAAATAACTCCTTTGTCAAAAAAAAACCCAATTTAGAGTCAGACATGACTGAGAATTGACTCAATGACATTTATTGACTGACACATATTTAAGTCTCCAACAATTACTTTTTTTCTCTAATTCTCCCAGGAGTTTGATTTTCTTTTTTAAGAATTTTGATATAATGCTATTCAGGGCATGTGTATCTAGTATTGCTATTGTTTCATTATGTATGATGCCTTTAAGCATAAGGTAGTTTCCCTTCATAGCTCTTTTTAATTGTATCTCTGTTTTTATTTTGAAATGATTACCCTTGATTTCTTAAATTCACTGAGGCAAAATAAATTCTAATTCAACCATTCATTAGAACTTCATGTGAATTTCTGTTTTTAGTATGTTTCTTGAAGCAACAATCCTGTTTGGATTTGCTTTCTGATTTATTCTGCCACTCTTCTCTAGTTTATTTCTGGGTTCATCCTATTCACTTTTACAGAGATGATTGTTAAATTTGCTTTTCTTTTCATTGTGTCCTATGACAATGTTAATCTCTTTATACTCTCCCTCACACCATCTAGGGAAAGGAAGGTGAGGAAAAGATGTGGGGGGCACAACTGAAATCAGAGCTATCAATCTCGCTGAAATGGTGTGATCCCATTTCCTTCTCTTTACTGAGATCCCTTTCTCTTTTTTTCTCCTTTTAATCCCTACTTCATTATGAGCCTTTCATGGATGACTTGTGACCATTTCCTTCCCAAGTCTGCCTTTTCTCTTCAAGTTTCCTTATACTGCCTCCTTGTCCCTGCCTATTTCTTTGTTGCCAATATTATAGTTCTACTCTTTTCCCCCAACCTTACCTTGTCCAGTTCAAAAAAAAATGAGGTTCATGAGATGACTTCTCCCACCATCTCTACCTTTATATCCATATACGTTTCTTGTTTAATAGTCCATTTACAAAGAATAGTAAAGTCTTTTCTTATTCCTTTTCTAGGATATTCTTCACCCTCCTTTTCCTTATTCTCTTAAATATATATATATATATACATATATAGAGAGAGATCTTGAGTTTGTTATTTATTCCCTTTATGTACTTATTTACTCGCTTTATTCCTTTCTCTTATGAAGATGATGGTATTTTGAATGGAGTCTTTTCCCTCTTATTAATTAATCAATCAACAAATATTTACTAACTGTATACTCTAGGCCAGGAACTCTTCCAGGTACTTGAAATAAAAGGAGAGAAACGAAACAGTCTCTGCCCCACCTCCTAACAAGCTTACATTGGTTGGTTGTTGTCCTTTGTTCTCAAAGAGGACCAAAAGGAACTCACTATGTTCAGAGTCAAGTTGTAATATGTCCAATTGTGGCTGATTAGACCAATACAAGCTGAGAATGCTTTGCCACAGGTCAGACCCAATGTCAATACGAGCATTTGGAGCTTCTCTAATTTTGCACATCTTGCATTTCTTTGAGGCTAATTCAGTTCTGTTTTGCTAATAAAGCACATCACCTTCTCAGATAAGGCATGTCATGCTGGGTGGTCCTGTACCAATGTCTCCCACGTTATATAATTGATTCTAAAGTTCTTAAGAGATACCTTGAGAGTGTCCTTGTATTTCTTTTTCTGACCACCTTGTGAGCGCTTGCCCTGTGTGAGTTCTCCTTAAATTAATTTTTCTGGCAAGAGTAAATTTGGCAATCAAACAATGTGGCTGACCCAATGGAGTTGTGCTCTCTGCAGTAGATCTGGAATGCTTGGCAGTTTTATTCAAGAAAGGACCTTGGTGTCTGGTATCTTATCCTGCCAGGTGATATTCAGAATCTTCTTATCAAGAGATCTACTAATTGTTATTTCAGAACTCCACTATCTCTTTAATATCATCATTATATCATTGTTGCTATATGGCAATGAAACAAGGAATAAAACAGTGTTCAAAAGAATTAAGAATATTAAAGAGAGGGATATAAGGAAGCACATAATAATGATGAGTTGTCTACCACATAGAACCAATAAGGAACTTCAAAGAAGGATATGAATAAAAAATGTCATCAAGTAAATGCATGATAGAAAGAAAAGATGTTTATCCAGTGAGGGTGAAGATGATAGGTGCTTCACTGGTTATTTGCAAGGACAGAAGAAAGTGATAAAGGTCCTCAACATGATGAGTGGATTTCCTGAGGCAAGATTATGTATGGACATAGACAAGAGTTGTGCAAAATGGAAAAGCATGAAGAGATTTCAATCTGTATTGTTAGAGGGAACTTCCAAACTGATTAGATCACAGATCTGTTTGAAAAAGAGTCTAGTTCAGAGACTGGAACATATTATCCATTTAATAAAAGTTCATTGAATGAATGAATGAATGAATAAGAGATATTGACATAGATTGCATTGGGAAATTACACAACATTTTCACTGATGCCAAATTTTTCCCTAAAATAAAATCCATCTTTGTAACATCAATTTTTCCCATAGTACTACATTTTGGAGAATCAGATTCTCTGAGCAACTAAAATTAGGATTTGTCCAAAGGTCAGTGTAGAAATGTATCATGAACAAAAATAAAGGCAAGATATTGTTGATTCATTACTTGTGCACAACAAATATAATAAAGGATATCAGAGTAATGTCTGAATGGAAAAAGAGGTTGGTTGATTATAACCTAAGAGTGGAGGATAAAAAAGAACAGTCTAAAATCACAGTGGTATTCACATAATGTTAAAAGGCCTAGAGAAAGGCATGTTGGGCCAACCTTGTCCTTTATCCCCAGAGAAAATGTATGGGAGATTACAGGAAAGTCACCCAAGATGAAAAAGCACTTGATAGATTGTGCTTTACACACCTGAATGCAATATCTATATTAGGAATGTCAGATATCCATATTAGCATCTAAATATAAGTAGTCATTAATCCATTTTATTAATAGTCTCATTTTCATTGGCATGTTAATAAACATAGCATTCTCTAATAATTTTCTTTAACCCTTTTCCTATTCATTATGATTTCCCCTTTTTCATTTTTGTTTTGATAACTTGGTTTTCTCTCTTCTTAATTATTAAATTATATGAATCTATTTTGTTTTCAAAAAATTCCTGATTCTATTAATTTTTTCAAATCTGTTAATTCTTCTCTTAGTTCAAGATATTAAAGTATTATTATTACTAATGTAATAATAATCATATTAGTTATCAACAAATAATATTTTTGAAGCAACTGATAGTCCCTGCTACACAATATAGCAAAAGTAATGGGGAAGTAGAGAAGGAAAAGGCTGCCCAGGAAGCAAAAGATGCATGTCTGTGCCCCTATATTCAGCCCAGAAAATGAAAAGTAGAAGTTTGTGGAGGCAGAGATGGCAGAAGCCTTTAGATTCCCATAACCACAGCAGCTGTACTCAGGGAAGGCACATGTTCACAAGCTTCAAAAGGTAGATAGCTATGACAACAAGCAGATAATTAAAGTTGCCATGCTGCTTCCCTTTCCAAACACTGTGGTTTCCAGGGAATATTCAATGTGTCAGTGCCATAGATCCAGATTTGCAGTGATGGAGTGACTCTGATTGCACTTGAAAATATCAAAAAGATAGCAAAAACTATCAAGAAGAAATTCCACCTCTGGTCATTAATGCTACTGGGCAGGTGTTGCCCTGGCTATCTCTCCCATCTTTCTTCTCAGGAGTATATCATCATTAAGGAACTTCTTTACTTTCTAGTGATTCCTTGCTGCTCTTCCCTTGTTACCTGTTCTACTGACAAATTTTATCTCTGGTTGCCATTTCAGGTTGCTGGATCTTTTCTGTGTTCACTAGGGATAATACACTGGAAGCATGATACTTTTTAAGCTCTGAAACATGATGGTATCTGCCATCAGAAAAGTGGTATATGCCCATATTGAAAAACTATATATGCCATTGTTTATAAACCTCATTTGGTTCTGCTTAAATTTGTTTTAAGCATTCTGGGGAGAAAAGTGTTTAACAATTTAAAACAGTACCTTATTTTTCCCTTTGTTTTAATTTTTTACAAGGGAAGCTAACTGATTTATAGAAAGAAAAAGTATACATTCAGAAATTAACATGTTGTTTTGGACAAGAAAATGTGGATCTGTTTTGCTTAACTATGCTTATTTGTTATGAGTATTATAGTTTCCTTTTTTCTGGCCACAGTAGGGGGAATATGGGAAATGAGTGATAGTGTTGATAAAAATGAAAGGGACAAGGAAGAGAATGAGGAGGAAGAATAGGAAGAGAAGGAGGAGTCAGAAGAATTTTGAATTTTGAATGTATTGGAGAAAGTTCATTAAAAATATTGAAGTTATAATGTTTTCATTTTTAAAAGAAAACTCTACATAATGGATATTTGCTGTTTCACAATTTTTTTTATTCCTTCTACATGGAAATGTTCTTTTGCTGCTGCTGAATTCAGGGTAAAAAAAATAAAATTTAAAAACAAATGAATGTGGGGCAGCTAGGTGGTGCAGTAGAGAGAGCACCAGCCCTGAAGTCAGGAGGACCTGAGTTCAAATTTGGTCTCAGACACTTAACATTCCCTAGCTGTGTGACCCTGGGCAAGTCATTTAACCCCAATTGCCTCAGGAAAAAAAAAGAATGTGGAGCAGGTCAAAGTTTCCCTGATGATAAGCAGGGAGATCAGGCCCCTTAGTGGATGCTACACTTCCAGCCTAAGAAAGATGGGAGACCATTTTTAAAGGGGGGGGGAAATAGCTGCCTACCAATATAATTTATCCCTTCTAAATAGGAAATTCATCCCATTTATACATATAGGAACATGACCAATGGTCCAATCTTCCTGATGACCTACATAGTGATGAATATTTGTTGGATTTTTGATATTTCCCCAAGAAGGACATGCACATGTCTTGGGACTTCTTCAAAGGTGGTCTTCACTAACTGACTTATTGGTTGGCTCAGACACTTTGGAGAATGATCTTTTATGGGAGACAGCATGATATGGTAGAAAGAGTATGAATCTGGAATCAAAGGGCTTAGATCTATATCCCACATTTGATGCTTCCTACATGGGTATAAATTCCTTAGCTCTCAATTCCTCATCTATAAAATGGGCAAATTGGACTAGGTTGCTCTTGAAGTCCCCTCCAGCTTTAAATACTAAGAGAGATGTCATTTCTTTTTCCTGACTTTCAAAAGAGAAGACCTGCTCCTTTTCCTTTTCCTTCTTTCTGGAGAAATTTTGAAGGCTCAGCAAAGCTAAGTGTAGGAAGTAGAGGTGTGGGAGGTGATCTCACCTACCCCAAGAGCCACTAGTAAGTACCTTGGGATAAAGGTACAAGCAGTACTTGGGGTCTTTTTTTAGCCTACCATATTTGTCTGCTAATCCATCTTACAGACTTAAAACAACCTAAAAAGTGAAGCACTAAACTAAGCCCTATAGAATTTTTTTCTATATCATTGTTAAGACCTGAAGAGATGTTTGAGGTCTCTATTCAAGATCAGAAGGATAGATTATAAGGTCATAAGTAATAAATAATTTCCCTCCCATTTATTTCCTTTTCTTCCAACACATGTTACCTCAAAAAAAAATTTCCCTCCTCTAGCATTTAGGTGTAAAAAAGGACGTCTTGTGCATATGGGCTTGCTTGATTAATCTTCCTCGGATGAAGTTGTTGGGGAACCTGCTTCTGGGAGAGACAAGGTATATATAAGGGAAGTGCCTTGGAGAGACTGCAGAGCATGAGTAGACATTTAACTGGTTCTAGTTTGCTAAAACCAGGTGTCAAATAGGAGGCTTTTGGGTTGCCAAGGAATTCAGAAGGTTTTAGAAGGTTTCCACCATCTCCTTCTAGTCTCAGTCCTTTTAACTGCTCTGCTCATGGCATCCAGAGGGATAATGCTGAAAGGGAAGAGGCCTTCTCATCAGAGTCATAGAGCTCCAAGAAATGGGCCTCTGTCCTCAGCCTCTGTGTTTGCTATTTTCCATTCTAAGTAAAGAAAATGGATTTTCCAACGCTGTAAGTTTTGAAAGGTCAGGAAATTCAGGAATTCAGTCAGAATCCAGGCTAGATTTTGCTGCTAATTCAGCTTATTGATGCCTTGAAGAACAAGGAGCATTGAACTGACTTTTTTGTAATTAAGGCAACAGAAGCTGAAATGTAAACTGAGATGAGAAATCATAGGCAAACAAACATCTACATTTGGAAATGAACTTGGTCAGACCAATGATTTGTAGGAACTGAGCTAAGTTACGTGCTTATTCCCCCAGAGACTGAGCCATTATCTGTCCCCAAATTGTTAGAGGAATTATTTACACCTTTGTTCTTGCTCTATCTCTGATAAAGATCTTTTTTGTAAAAGTAAATCAATGTTAAATGGACTGAGGTGCTAGTCATTAGTCCCTAATGATGGAGAAATATAGTTGGTGAGGTCTTGAGTCAATGTAGTTGAGAAAAGAATCCCCATAAAAGTATCTAGAGCCCTTAGGCACAGATATAGCTAACCTGACTCTGGTAAAGGAACTCCAATCATACTCACGATACTGGACCCAGCTGGATTTACCTAGTGAATAATTCCTATTCTAAACAAGAAGGAGTGAAAAATTTTTGGTCTTTTTTTCTCCGCTTCATATTAAATTTTTCAGTTGTCTTACACAACTATATGAAAGAGTGATTGGATGATAATATCCTTTCTTCCCTTTCCTCTAAATAATCTCCTCATCAAAAAATAAACACAATCCCTCCCTCCTTCCTGACCACCTTTTCCACTGCCTCTTTGCCAACCCTTTCACTTCATCCCTTGGACCTTTTTTCACCCTCATCATTTCCCCAATCTCCAGTGTGGGGACTTTGGAAAAATGACAAAATTCTGCCATTTTCCTTAGGTAAACTGTATCAGTTTACTCCCTTGTGGCTCTACTTATCATCTCTGTAACTTTCCAAACCAAAATGTACATCCCCGGCCATCTGTCCCCAAATATAGTATTCCTCCATTACATATAAGCTTCTTGAAATGAGTCTGTCTTTGCTTTTGAATTTGTATTTATAGTACCTTGCCCAATACTTTGAACATAGGGGCAGCTAGATGGCTCAGTAGAGAGAGCACTAGGATTGGAATCAAGAAGACCCAAATTCAAATCTGATCTCAGACACTAGTTGTGTGACCTTGGGGCAGTCATTTAATTTCTGTTTGTCTTAATCCACTGGAGAAGGAGATAAATCATTGTAGTATCTTTGTCAAGAAAACCCTATGGACAGCATTGGCGTGCTATGGTCCACAGGGTTTCAAAGAGTTGGACGTGACTGAACAACAATAACAATAACAACAATATTTCACTTAAGAAATATTTTTCACTCACTTAAGTCTGAAGCACATGTATATAGATGTAAATATGAACTTGAAAATAAAATAAGACACAGAAGTTAAGCTGCTCTCTAGCCATCTTCATTTCACATGTAATTGACAACAGAGTCAGAAACACAGACCAAGTCTAAGAAGACTTTGTCCTATTCTCTTGCATTTATACTATATTTTTATCAGAGCTAGTTCTCTCTAGGTCAATAGTTTGCTTCTGGAATTATTGTCTAGCAAAACCAATGGGAGTTATTCATTCAACCATCCAAATCAATATGCATGCATTATTGTAACCAGACTCATACAAGATCTGTGTAAAGTAAACCACAAAACATTTTCAAAGGAATTAAAGAAAAAAATAATTGGAAAGATATTCTCCATGACTAGGGCTAGGCAATAGAGTTAAAATGATACTACTTTTCAAATTAATCTATAGATTTGTTTTAATGTCATTCAAAAATTAATGGGTTATTTCATCTAACTGGATAAAATAATGATAAAAATATAAAGGTGAGAAGTTAATGATGTAAATTATGAAGAAAAATTATTAAGAAGGAATTTGCAATAGGAGATCTTAGATTATACTATAAAATCAAAATTACTTTAAGTATCTATTACTGGATACAAAATAAATCAATGAGACAAAATAAATATCTCAGAATAGAACCAAATACACAACCCAAACTAATATTTGATAAACCCAACATCATAAAGCCCTGACCTTTTAAATCAATAAAAATAGATCAGAAAATCAGTGTTCTTTCCACTCTTTCATATCAGCAAAGACATTTAACTGATAAAGTATAGGAGAAAGGAAAAAAGAAGAAAGGAAGGTAAGAATCAAGCAAGGAAGGGAGAGAGGGAGGGAGGGAGAAAGAAAGGGAAGAAAGTAAAGAAATAAAGAAGAAAAGAAGGAAGGAAGGAAGGAAAGAAGGAAGGGAGGAAGGAAGAGTGGAAAGAGAGAGGGAAGGAGAGAGAGCAGAATATGATGTGTTCATCCTGTCCCTGTTTAAATATTTCCAAGCATAAGGGAACTCATCAAAAATTACAATAGACCATCCTATTTTGAAGTAGGATTAATGACAAGAAATTTGCTCTTTACACCATGTATATTGGTCTAGCAGAATAAAGCTAATCTTTCTATTTAAACATCTCTTCAAATATATAAGATCTGAAATTTGTTCATTCATTTATTCATTCAAGCACTTGTGAAACATCTACTGCATATAGAGCTTTTTCCTAGACACTAGAGAAGATACAAAGTCCAGATAAAATATAGTTGCTGCTCTTTAAAAGAAATTTTATAGATTATTCTTCATAAATACAGATTATATAAAAGATTTAAAAGTTATAAAACCATGTTCTTTACTAGGTTTGAAGTACCTGTCACTTATTTCCTTCCCCTACCCCCAACTCCTATTAAGATTTTAATTACAACATTAGACAACTGGTATTGCTGATCTACTTTTAGAAGAAAAAAATGAACTAGGTGATTTGAGGTCCCTTACAAATCTAAATCCTATACACCAATCAAAAAAATGAATTCATTTAAGTTTCCTAAAGGCTGTTATCCCTAAGATGAAAGACAAAAAACTGGCATTAAGGTCTGCTGATATAACAATTCTGATGAGGAAAAAAAAAGAGTTGCCTAAAGAGATCAATGTGGATACAAATAGAATTCACCAACCAACTTAGATTTTTTTAAAAATATATTTACAGAATATGGAATCTTAATAGAAAATAGATTTTTTTTAAATGTGGCATAAACTGATAATGAAAATGTTAGTATTAAATTGCAAAAACAAGTGCTTCATGAGTCCACAACATGAGTGAGATAAGGCAATCAAAACAGATAATGTGATCTTGGGCTTTATTAAGGAAGGTATAACTGCCTGGGAAAAGGAAGCAACAGTCCTACAATACTCCACCCTGGTCAGATCATATATTGATACATCATTAAGTTCTAGACATTTTAGGAAGGATTTTAATAAGCTGGAGGACATCAAGAAGAGAACAATCAGAATGGCAACTGGGCTTGACATCATTCTATACAAGCCCAGGTTGAATGAACTGATGATATTTAGCTTGAAGAATTCAAGATTCAGAGGGATCTTTAAACATTTAAAGGGTTATCATGTGAAAGAAGATTCGAATTTTTTCTATTTGATTCCTGGAAGAAAAACTGGGAACAATGGAGAGAAGTCACAAAGGGGCAAAGAAATATAGGTTTTAATCTGAACGAGACCCACCCAAATATGGCTGTCTCAGGAAGTGGTGAATTCTCTCCCAATGAAGATCTTTAAGTAGAAGATGAATAACCATTTTCTGGATTTGTTATAGAGACTAGTCTTTTTGAAGAATTAGATGAATTAAATAGTTACTGAAGCCATTACAATCTTTGAAATTCTGTAGTTCTGCAATGATTTTAACCTTTCAAGATACATTTATTTGTGTGTGTGTGTGTATGTGTGTTCCTTGGAAGCCACTTAAAACATATCTAGTCAGGCAAATTTACCCATCAAATCAAAAGTTAAAAGAATCAGAGAGATCATGTCCCTCCTAAGTGAACTCTTTCTGTAGAATCAATTTTCTAAAAAAAAAAATCTTGAAGCTTCCGAATGTCATAGAAAAAATATTGGTCTGGGAATCAAGAGACAAGAGCTCAAGTTTTAGGTCTGCCACTAAACAGTTGTGTAAACTTAAGTATATTTATTATTTCTGGGCCTTGGTTTCCCCATTTGAAAAAAAATGGGAATGGTCTAAACTCATATTTTTTCTAACTTTGATCCTATCCCCAAATTTAGAGAGTAAATTAACCATATTATTTCAGAGGTTTTTCTTTTAACAGCTAGCCCATTTCCAGGCATCCTTATAATATAATCCATGTTACATCATTAGGAAAATGTGCTAATGTTGTGAAGCTACATTAAAGCATTCCAGTGGCTTAGTGCTTTCTCTGTGACCTTTGAAGCATTATACCACAGAGGTGTCCAAGCCAGGAAGAACAGATCATACCAATATCACTTGAACCTATACTTTGAACATGCATTAAAAAGGAGAGCTATTACATAATGTTTGCCATTAACTAGCATTAGCCAGCCATCCTCCATCATCTCTGATTAATAATTGAACATAATCTATATAGCAAAACTCTAGAGCGTCTAGAGGATTACTCCTAATATGCATTACAAGATTAGCATCTTACATCTTGTATAGCACAAGCTGTTTCTAAGAGTTTCAGAGCAATCTAAATAGCCTAATGTGCAATATTTAGACCAAAGCAAAAAAATAAAATAAATAACATTTCTTCAAATTTTGAATTTTTTTCTTATTTTGTACTGATCTTCTCAATTGATCCATATATGCGAGATCTTGCTAGATTTTATATCCATATGACAATTTTCTTTTTTTTAAGCATTCTGTATCATAGAGGCTATCAATCAAAATTTTAAAGAAATCAGTAGGAAAAAGCATCATTTTATTTGTAGCAAAGTAGAGACTTCCAAAAGGCTATACTGTATAGAGTGCCAGTTTTGGAGTCAGAAATTCTCCAGTTCAAATCTAACCTCTGACACTTTCTAGCTGTGTGATCCTGAGCAAGTCAATTAACCTTATTTGCCTTAGTTTCCTCATCTGTAAAATGAGCTAGAGAAAGAAATATTAAACCATTCCACTATCTTTGCTAAGAAAACCCCAAATGAGATCAGAAAGAATCTCACACAACTGAAAAACAACTGAATAATACTCTACTGTATTTTTATTGTATTTTCTGAATCTACCATTCTGCGATTGTATAGTAACTCACTTATATAATAACTTTAAATTGGATTAAACTGTTTCTTTACAACAAGACTATGGAACAAATAGTATTATTCAAATTTGATAGATAAGGAAATTATCTCATGATCATACAAGAGGTGAATCTGGATATAGAACCAGTTTTCTTGACTCTATGATTAATGCTTTTTCTAACATACTATAATTCTTAAACCATAAAAAATCATTATGAAATCTGATGGCAGCCATTATACCTAATGCACCTCTATCCCAATGTACATATTTCTTAAAATTCTTAAAATATCTATCATGATCAAGCTCAAGGAAACTTGTTAAAACTTATGAAACACCAAGCGAATTAAGAACCTGCAAATAAATTCTTCATGAAATTAACTCAACTGACAAATTTAACCCCTGGAAAAAGGAAAATTGTGAAGGAAGCCACACCCCAATCAGGAATAGATGCAACAAGAAATAGAAAGAATTTCTTAATCCAAGTCTGATAGTTTCCAATTTTGAGAATTTTAATCTGCACCAGCAATTAAGCAATTAAAGGATAAACAGTTTTAGTCTATTAACTTTTGTTGGCTTCTTACTCAAAAAGAGGTATGTGCTGATAATATTTAACAACTAGCTCTTTGGAGAAAAAAAATGTAATCATGACATATTTCTATACCTAACCTCCATTAGTAGTATTTTCTTCAACACTTTTTAAAAAATCTAGATAAACAACAAAACAATAAATCAATTCCTGATTGTAACATGCTTATTTCAAAGGTATAAACGTTCAAACTGAAAATTTAGTAATGGCTCTGACAAGTTGGGTCCTGGACACCCCTGCTCTTGGTTATGTAAAAACAGAGCCTTATATTTATATTTAGTGAGACGTATCAATTCTATAACCTGATGGAGATTAGTGAAAAAAGCAGTTGGTCTTGAAGGGACAAGATACTTGAGACACAACAGATGGGAGCAGAGATCATCTGCTGACCTTAATGCCCATCAGACAAAGATACCTAGCAGACACAGAGACTGTAAATGCAAAGTGCAGCATGGAGAGCTCCATTATAGGAGATGTAGATGTGCATGTATGTAATTTGACTATAAGTACTCCAACATGGGTGCCATCTGCTCACGGATACCTTCCATTCCTCTGGCTCTGAAAGTCCTTCACAACTTGGTCCCAAACTTTTTCCAGCCTCATCATATACATTGCTCCCCTTCCCACACTCTACAAGGCACACTGGCCCTGATATGTTCCTCACATGTGACATTCCATCTCCCACTGCCCTGGTCATCCTCCATGGCCGGAACACCTTTCCCTCCTAGAATTTCTCTCTTCCTTGCATGGGTAGCTCAAACACCAACCTATCCATGAAGATTTTCTCAATTCCCTCAACAGTTAAGGACTTCCTCTGTTTAGCTACCTTAAATTTATTACATGTTTATTATTTATATACCTACATGTCATCTTCCCCCATAATGAAAGTTCCTTGAGCATAAGTATAGTTTCGTTCTTAGGATTTGTATCTTTAGTACCTAGTGCAGTGGCTGGTGCATTGTAGGTACATAATAAATGCTTGTTTGTTGATTGATTGATTTGCATGTCCTGGACATACATGTTCCCAACCTCTGCCCCTTCATTTCTTCATGCATGTCCCCTGGCTACACTTGCTTCCTATGTATGTGTCTTTCCATGCATGTTCCTTGATGATCATCATGTTCTCAAGATACCTTGCCTCAATGTGACATGGTAGCCTGTGGAAATGTCTGTATGCATGGGACATGGATGGAAAGCTTTTCTTATCATTTTATTTTCTAAGCTGCTTGATTAAATATGTTTTGCTTTGAATTAAGATGTCCTCCTATTGGCTGGCAAAAGCAATTACATAAGAGAAGAGGGAATCTGCAGGATACCTTGAATAGGAAGTAACTTTTTAGGCCAGTATGTGAAGGAATTCCCAGGGACTACACAAGGATGCTAGGTCTATCCCATCTCACACATGCAAACTCCTTCACTAATTAATTATTATATTTAGAAATTTAGGCTCTGATGATTTATTCTATATATAGAAGGATGAACATTTATTCTAAGGGTAAAGCTCTAAACTGCAGAGAAATGGCCCACTTGTATTCATAGAAGAAGCTCCCCTTATGAGAGCTCCTGTGTGAATGAAATCTTAGAGCCTGGTCCAGAGTAAGCCCTTCATAAGCATCTTCTGATTAACTATCCCTAATCTGTAACAAACTCCCCAGTTGGTCTGTGTTCCTTTTTAACTTTCCTTCTGTTCTTTTCTGGGTATTATTTTGTTGACTTTTTTTTTCTTTTCTTCTTCTGTTGGCAGGCTATCACTAATTATCTGCATCCCCTTTTCATACACTCCCATAGAAGCCCTCCTTTGGAATAAATAAGCATAATCAAATAAGATATATTCCCACATTGGCCATGTCTGAAAATGTATGTTTCATTCTGTATATCTAATCCATCACCTCTCAGCCAGGAGGTGGGAAGCATGATTCATCCTGATGATCTCTGTCATTGGCAAAGTTCCTCACTGCGTTTTTGTACATTTAATCATACAATTAATTTCTTTTTTAAAAGCAATTAATAATGGATCACCTCACTAAAAATTCAGTCTTAAGAAGAAGGATTGTGGCATACTAGCTCTAGATCCAAAGAGCTGGGTAAAACTCCCATTGGTTGTGGGATCTGGGCAAGTCAATTAACCTCCCTGAGCCTCTACTTCCTCCTTTGTAAAATCAGAATGATAACCTTCACTACCCATCTCCACAGAATAGTTGTGATGAAAGGACTATAAAATTTAAAATATTCTTGCAATATGAATTATTGTTGTTGCTGTTACTGTTATTATTTGCAAGCAAATTTTTCCCCAAGACCTCCCACTGAAGTCCTACTCCATTGTTTCAATAGTTGATAAAGTGACTTTAAGTACACATGCAGCAAGTGTTGTGTGAGAAACAGCCTTGGTAAATTAGAAGAAGCTCAGAATCAGAAGGCTGGCTTCCAATCGGAGAGAACATGCTAATACCTCCAAAGGCAGCCCATCCTGGTATCAACTAGTTCTAATAAGTTTTTTCCTTAGATCAAATTTAATTTTACTCTTTACAACTTCTACCAATTGCTCTTAATTCTGTCCACTTTGGCCAAACATCAGTTCTTTCCTCTTGTAAGTGACACAGTTTCAATATCAGTTCAATTTAAAAAAAAATTATGTATTAAGCATCTAACACATACAAGATACTATGCTAAACAGAAGCACTAAATGTGAAGCCAAAAATGGAGAGTGCCATCAGGGAGAAATAAATTTCACTGAAGAGGGGATGGAGCAGAATATAGATACAAATATTCCAATACAAAAATTATAAAGTCTTCCCTAAGTCTTTTCTTCTACAGGCTAAGCATCTTAATTCTTTCAAGCTATTCTTTCATATAGCATAATCTTCTAAAGGTTGTCTAAAGCATTATCATTTTTGGTTGCCTAATCTCCCTACTGACTTATCCACCCTACTAACTCATTTTGAGCTTGAAATCTTCTTTAAAAGCCCCAGTTATTTTTCAAACAAACTGTTCTCCTCAAATTTCTACTAGTGAAATTTTTTTTATTTGAAAGGATAAGGTTTTATGCTTAACCCTATTCTTTTTTCTTATCAGATTTTGCCAATGCTCTAGTTTCTTAAGAGTCTTTTGGATCTAACATTGTATAACTAGAAACTTGATAAGCATGAATCCTACGCCTTTCTTCAAGATGTATGTGTGTGGATGTGTATATAACAGTATACATTCCTAAGGCACTTCACAAAAGACCATAATCCAAGTTGGTATCAAGCTATTGTTAATTACTTTTTGAGTCTGATCATTTAAGCAGATCCAAACTATTATCCAACTGATTAAATTATTCTCATTTTTACTGAAGAATAATATGATAGACTGTAAAATCTTTTCTTAAATAATATTTATTATTATTTAATTAATTTGTAAATATTTACAGCATTCTCTAATCTTCTAGTCTAATATCTCTATTAAAAAGGGGGGAGGAATAGTTTGGAATGGTCTTTTTTTAAAATTCCAAACACATATGAGGGATTTGAAAAGACTCACACATTTATGTGACAGTGGCAACTACATATATGTATATGTACATAAATACATTATGTATCAATATGTGTGTATGCACTGTACATGTGTGTATTTATACATATGTGTGTATATGCATATATATATATGGTTTACTTCTGTTGGACATTGACCACTAAAAAAAAGACTGGGCTTGCACTAAAATAACCCAAGTTCACTATATTGTCTAACTAAATACTCTAGGATACAAGCTAATACTTTCTCATATGGTACCCAGCTGGGATTCTCATGTTACTTTTTTGGCCTCCAAATTGTCTGTATTCTTTGACACAAATCAGATTTGGTTTGGTCAGGTTGCAAGGCTAAAACAACACACAGGCCAGTGGTCACCAGCTAAATAGCTCCATTGAGCTATAAGAGAATGGGTCATGACAATACCCAAATGGTTCTTTCAAACATTATTATATCCACTAAGTAATACAATTGATGCTATGCTTGTGGAATATCCCTGTTAAAGCAATTCCTATCACACAACTGAGTCAGTTTTTGGTGGTAGGACTTGATCAATCAAGTACAGGATGATGAAATTCTTGAGTGACCTAATTTACCCAAATACTATCCTAAAGATAATGATAGCTCATGCAACATCTGTTACAGAGGATGAAAATGTAGAAAAATTCCAAAAAGTACTCGATAAGATCCTCAAAATTAAATCAACTCACTTTTTGATATTGGATAACTTTGACCCAAAAATGAAGATGGCAAGAAATGCATTGGAAAATATAGATTACAAATAAGGAATCAGAGGGGACAGCTAAGTGGCACAGTGGATACAGCACCAGTCCTGAAGTCAGATCTAACATCAGACATTTAACATTTCCTAGCTGTGTGACCCTGGTCAAGTCACTTAACCCCAATTGCCTCAGCAGAAAAAAGTGAAGTTTATTTAAAAAATAAATAAATAAATAAATAAGGAATGAGAAGTCAAAGACTTATAGGCCACACACGTTTCATATATATATATATATATATATATATATATATGTATATATCCACATAATACGCATACATGTATAAATATATATGAATATTTACTTTGAAAAAAAGAATTGGAAGTCTCCAGACCTACCTAGTACTAAATAATAGCATAAAAATAAAACCGATTACATTTTGATGGACATGAAACAACTTATTCCTGATATAAGAATCATTCCTAAATCAATTGTTCATGTTCCATAAACACCCTGTCAGATCATCAACTAATTTAATTAAAGACCAAAATTAGTCAAAGCTTAAAAAACATGTAAATGAGGAAAATGATAGGATACGCAATCAGAATGGCACCAACTTGACTTATTTAAACAAATTGTTAGTGATGAAAAATGAAGAAAAGATGAAAAACAGAAGGGCATAGAGACTATGATAATTTCACACACATGTTTAACCAGTGTAAATAAAATGTTTTAACAAGAAGGCAAAAGGAGCCTAACGAGAGAGAGTTAGAAAAATGTGGTTCAGCAGAAGGAGCAATAGTTTTTGAGTCTAAGACTGGGATCAAATCTCACTTCTGAAACTATCTATGACTTCCTAGGTTTTATTTTCCTTATCTCTATATTATGGGGAGATTTTATTGCTTCTATGGTCCCTTCTAGCTCTAGCTCTATGATTTAATAAAACACTTGATTCACTTACCAAATGAAAAAATGTCTTAGGTCACACTGGCTTTGAATAGATAAACTCTTTTCTAAAATTTTGTAAAGGATGGTAGAATCTAATGAGCAGTGTAATTATATAAGAGAGAAGCAATAGAGAACAGAAACAGGTTAAAGAAATCTCAGTAAGAGACCCAATCATATAAAATATACCAAGGGCGTTAAAGAATGGAAGTAGAAGAACCACCAATTGAAGAAAAAGGGAAAAGAGCCTCCAACGATTTTAATAACATATGTTTTATCAAGGACAGTAGGGTTACTATACTTGAACTTGAATATGACATTCCTGTGTGTGTTTTTAGAGAAAGAAATAGCCCAAAAGAGAAGTAAAATAGGATTCCTAGCTAGATTAGAGAAGTATATATTGAAGAAATCCATACTGAAAGTGATACAAGTGTAAAGGAATTGGAGATTATTTCACAATCTCAAGGTCACTAAAAGAAGCAACCAAGAGAATATTAATAACTACTGATATACACACACATACACACATATATGCATGCATGCACACATACATACATGCTTTCCCATTTACCTACAATTTTTATGGGGGTTAACAACCTGAAATCATGAAGTCATATCATAAAATTTACTCTGAGTTCTTTAAACATATCCTCTCCCCAAATCTATTGTCCATGTCAAATTAGGTCCAAATCTGCTCTGTTTTGTCACAAATCTTAAAATGGAACCATCACTTTACCCTCAAAACCCACTTTACCTATAATTTCCAATTCACAGTAACTAGTTCCTCATTGATATTATACTGAAACTATAGATCCTAGAGTTGGTAAAATAAATGAATAAATGAATGAATAGATAGATGAATAAATAAGGAAAAAACAGCCTCCTATTTTTAAAATGGTAAGTATGGTTATTATCAATTCTAACACATAAAATCCTTACCATTTTGCCACATTCCTTCTAAACATAACACATTCTTACAGACTTGTTAAAGTCACTTGAAAATTTTTTTCAAGCTAGATAATTTCAATGCTTGTACCTTTCTTCAGATTTTCACTTGCTATTGCTGACTTGTCGGTGCTTTATTGTACTACATAATATGAAATTATTTTAGTAGATAGAAAATAAAACCTTTTCTGTTAAAGTTAAGAATATCTAAAATACCTTTTTTTATTTCATTGTTTTTGGTCTATTGTTTCATTGGTGAAGGAAATTCTCTTTGAGAAATACTTTCAACCAGTGGAAATGGCAAATTGTACTGTAACTTTCAGAGGTGTCTGAAGCACTAAAAGTTTAAGTGGCTCAGGTTTTTCTGACTGAGGAAGCTCACTGTTTCTTAGACCAAGCAGCCTCTCAATGTATTAGTTACGTAGCAAAATGAACATATTTGTGATCATCACTATCAAATATCATTACTACCAACTAAACAAAAATTTCTCATGTAATAACAACCTTATAACATTAATTTAAATGAAAAAATATACAGTTTTAGGGACCCTTCTTTTGAAACTGTTGTAGGCACAACTGTCTCTAGTTCCAAAGGAAGTTTTGCCTGGGTAAGGGAGAACAAACCCTAACATTAATCTTGCCAGTCACAGAAAGGCTCCTTTTGAAATTCAAACACAGCATAATTACTTCTTTTATACCCCCAACAAAATGACTGCATTGTGTAGAATGCACAGAAAAGGGCAATGGGCACTGTTGGTCTAATTAAAGTATCTTTTTTATTTCCAAATACTACTAATTGAATGCATTATGAGGTGAGAATTTTTTATTAAGGTTAGGCTTGGCTCAGTCTCAAAATATAATTATCTCAAGTCTGATATTCTATTCATTGATCATCTTCTGATTTAAATTCTGAAAAACCCAAGTGAATGGATTTAGCCTTTTGGAAATGTTCCCCAAAACACATTTAAATCCTAAGTTTTGAAACAACCTTGAGATGAGACCATGTCATTTATATATGTATGTATACATATATATATATATATATATATATAAAGACATATAAGTATGTATATATGCATAGATATAAGCAAACACAAGCTTACCATACCAAAGACATTTATTATACATTTGAAAATATGTCCTAGAATCTGGCTTAGATTGTTAATCTACAAATAAGTATTTAGTTTCAAAGAGTCTTACATAACCAATTGTCTTTTTTTCTTTTTTTAATCTAAACTTGTGACTATATTGGTATAGGAACCTCCCAGGAAGAATATTAATTCTCCTAAGGTCCATCCACAACTGTTCTGTAACTTATAGTTCACAAGTCACTGAAATTTTAAGTGATCAGCCCAGAGTCACAGTCGTTATGTGACATTCAAGATGTACACTGTGCTAACATCAAAACCCCCCCCCCAAAAAAAGGGAATAAACAGTTTCTAATCACAGGATCTCACATTCTAACGGAGAAAATAAATGGATGTAGGTGCATATAAGACAGAGAGAAAGATAGGGAGGGAGTAGAAGTGAGACAGAAAGTAAGAAAAACAGACAGAGAGACAGAGACAGAGACAGAGAGGAGAGAGAGACAGAAAAACAGAGACAGAGAGAAGAGAGACAGACAGAGAAAGACAGACAGACACACGAGAGAGACAGCAAGAAAGAGAGAAACAGAGACAGAGACAGAAACAGAGATAGAGAGGAGAAAGACAGACACACACACACACACACAGAGAGAGAGAGAGAGAGAGAGAGAGAGAGAGAGAGAGAGAGAGAAAGAGAGAGAGAGAGAAGCATAGAGAAAGGGGGGACAATGAGAGAGATTGCAAGAGACAGAGATGGAGAGTCAGAGACAAAGCAAGACACACAGAGACAGTCAGACAGAAATACAGAGACAGAAAAGAGTGAGCATTTAAGTGCCCATTATGTGCCAGGCACTATGCTTTATACATATTATCTTAGATCCTCACAATGACACTATAAGATATGTGTTATTATTATTATTTTTGGTTTACACCTGAGGAAACTAAGCCAGGCAATGGTTAAGTAGTTTATCCAGGATTGCACAGCTAGTTAGCATATGGGAACAATATTTGACTCAAATCTTTCCTGACTCCAGATCCTCTGCCCCACCTACCTGCCTCTGTGCAATGAAAAATGGAAAATAATCTCAGAAGAGAAGGCAGTGGAAGCTAAGAAGACGAGGACAGGGCACTGACAGAAGGCTTAATCTGAGCTCAGTCTTCAAGTAAGTCAGAAAAACTATGAGGCAGGAATGAGGGGGATATTGTTCCTAGCATCGGGATGGCAAATGCAAAGGCACAAAGGAGATGGAGGTCACGCCAAAGACAGCAAGTGCATCAATCTAGCTAGATTCTAGAGCACATGGGGAGGTGGGAAGTAGGGAGCTGGTGAACTAGAAAAAAGACTAGAGGAGGAAATGTTTAGCGTTTTAGGTGCTGAAGAGAGGGGTTTATATTTGAGCCTGGACATAATAAGAATCACTAGAGTTCTTTATGCAGGGAGGGGACTAAGGAGATCACTGATAGCTGAAGGTAGACTGGAGTAGGGAGAGACAGACTTGAGGCAGGGATACTAACCAACAAACTATTCCAATACACCAGGTAAGAAATGATGAGAGCCTCAGATTGTGGTTGGATGAGTGGAGAAAAGGGATATAGAAGAGAGATGCTGCAAAGGTAGAGAGCACAAAGTTTGCCAATAGATTGGATATTTGGGATAACTGAGAGTGAGAAATGGAGAATAACTCTGAGGATTGTGACCTTGGGCATCTGGAAAATTGATGGTGCTATTAGTAGAAAAGTTGGGAAGAGGGAAAGAGTCAGGGAGGGGGACTAATGAGTTCTGTTTTGAATATTCAATTAGAGACATTAAGTAGGCACTTGGTGAAATATGACTGCAGCTCAGGAGAGAGACTAGAGCTGGGTAAATGGATTGGGGGATAATCTGTTCAGAGATGTTCATTGAATCCATAGCAATTGATGAAATCATTAAAAGAAACAGTATAAAGAAGAAGATGGAGGATAGATCCTCAGGCGGTACTGATAGTTTCAGCCAAGTTTCAGCAAAGGAAGAGCAAGAAGATGGGTAGGAAGAGAAGAGATGAAAAAACTATAGGAAGTAGCTATGGTTGAAATACTAGTGAATCTTTCAGCTGTTTTGTGTGTGTATGCACACACACACACACACACACACACACACACATTTATATAAACAGTATGTATCAATACAATTCTGCAGAGACAGAATAGGCAGCAAAATTTTCCTAGGAAGCCTTGAATATATGTACCATTCAGCTTCATCCTCTTTACCAATATATTTGTAAGAGTTTTTTTCTTTTTTCTGCTGAGGCAATTGGGGTTAAGTGATTTGCCCAAGGTCACACAGCCAGGAAGTGTTAAGTGTCTGAGGCCAGATTTGAACTTAGTCCTCCTGACTTCAGGGCTGGTGCTCTATCCATTGCACCACCTAGCTGCCCCAAGAGTTTTTCTTTGTAAAGAAGGCTAGTAATAGCCATTTTCATTTAAAAGTGTCTGTCCGACAAACTTTAAGAAGAGCTTTTCACTCAAGTGTCTCATACTGCCTCAATATTCCTAAGTAAAGGAAGAAATCTATCTCACTAATATTTTGCCTAGGAAAAATTGAAGCAAAAAGACAAGACATAATTTATCCAATGTCAAACTTGGTGATTCAGTTTATCCCCTGTCAAGACTTGACACTGACATTTAGGATTTGAAGGTCTATGATATTATTAAGTTAGGACATAGAGCAAAACTTAAAATAAAGTAAAGAAAAAATAAAAGTAGATCCAGGGGTAATTTTGAGATTTGAGCTCCCATTCCTACATAAAAGTATCTCCACCACCAATGCCTCAAATGCTAACATTAGTGATTAATTCCTGTGAGGTAAGCTTTCTCTAGTTCTTCAAATATTTCCCTAAATATAAATATTCCTCCAGTGAAAGAGAAGCATATTAAATCCAAAGGTATGATGGGAAAAGCTCTAAATTAGGAATCAGAAGACTGGATTATAGTCTTGAAACTATAATTTGTTAGCCATGATGCTAGTGTCAAGTCATTTTATTTCCTATGCCCAAGGATCTTCCTCTCTTAAAAAAATCTTTCACTAGACTCTGCCATTTCTACTCTAGCTACTTTCCTCCCTTTCTTAGAGAACTCCTAGAAAAAATATCTACACTTTGCAGTTTCCACTTCTATTCCTCTTACTCACTTCTCAAGCCTTTTCAATCTGCCTTCTGACATCATCATTTGACTGGAATTGTTCATCCCAAAGTTGCTAATCATTTCTCAATTTCTAAATCTGATAGTCTTTTGTGGTCATCATTCTTCTTGATTCATCTGCTATAACTGGCATTGTTGACTATCCTCTCTTCACAGACACTCTCTCCTTTCTGGGTTTCCATGACACTAATCTCTTCTTGGTCCCTCTCCCCCAATCTATTTCTTCCTTCTTAAATTTCTTTGCTTGTTCATGAGTCATGGTGACTCCTAACTGGGATTGATCACCAAAGTTTTTCTTTGGCCCCATATGCTCTTTTTTCATGCTCATTGACCTCATCAGTCCTCATGGATTTAATTATCATTTTTATGCTGATGACTTCTAGATCAATATACCCCCTGAGAAATAATCCTCTGTTACCAATCTATTAAACATTTCAAACTGAAGGTCCTAGAGACTCTCAAACTCAACATGTCCAAAATTGAATTCATTACCTTTCCTCTCATAACTACCCCTTTTCCATATTTCCCTATTTGTTTCTGTCAAAGGTACCAGCTTCCTTCCCAGGTTCATAAGTGTCTTATCAACACTTCAGTCTCCTTCATCCCACACATTCAATCCATTGACAAAGCTTGCTATTTCTACCTCTCCCACATCTCTTGGATATGTCTTCTTTCTACTCACAGTTATCCCTTAGTTGAAAGTTTTATCATCCCTTTCTGAGATTATTATAGCAGCTTCCTAATTAATCTCTATCCTTCATTTCCCCACACTTCCCTATCCTTCACTCTATTTCCAAGTGATTTTTCCCTAAGCACACATCTGACTAAATGAAAATTCCAGTAGCTTCTTCTTACCTCTAGAATCAAGTATAAAATACACTGTTTAGCTTTTAAATTCCTTCACAGCTTTGCCTTAATCTATTTTTTCAGTCTCACTGTACATTATTCCTCCTCCCATACTGTTTGTTCCCCACAAGTTGGCTTTGTTTCTCTTTGTCACATATGACACTCCATTTCTTGTCTTTGCATTTTCCAGAAACTGACTCCTCCCACCCCCACTTTTACCTACCCTTCATAGATTCTCTCTTCCTTCTAGATAGAACCCAAGAATTATCTTCTATATGAAGTCTTTCCTGATCTCCTTAACTATTTCTTTCTTTCTAAATATGCCCTGTATTTAGCTATTTTGTAATTCTTAGAATTTGTTCTTTTTATATTTATGTCATTTTTGTTTCTCCCAATAGAATTTAAGCTCCTTGTCAATAGTGATTATTTCATATATTGTATTTTTATCCTCAGGACCTGGCACAATGCTTGCCACAAAATAGGTACTTAAAAATGATTATTGATTAGATCTCAATTTTCACAATTGCAACAACAAAGAAGAGTAAATTTTGTGCCATATCTTAAAGTTCTGTGAAGACCAGATAAGATGAAAATACATGTGAAGTACTTTGAAAATTGTAAAACATTATTCAAGTAAAATGTGTCAATATAATTACTATTATTATTATTATTATTATTATAAGCATTACTGATATTGGCAATTATTATCTTTAATTATAACTATTTCTGTCTCTTTTCTTGTTGCCTTCAATTATACCTGTAGTTCTCCCATTCTGAAAAAAAGAAAAATTATCACTCAATGCTAACATCCCCTCAAGTTATTACTGTATAACTCTTTTCTATTTCATAGTCTAATTCTCCAGGTGGGAGGGGAGACCAATATGACTGTGTCCTCTTATAGCCTCCACTTTCTTACATTTTCCTACTTCTCAATTCCTTGCAGTTGGGCCCACCCTTTAATTGGAACCCATTCTCTCCAAAGTTAACAATGGCTTCTAAATTAATAAGTCCATAACATTCATCTTTTCTGACTTTCCCATAGTCTGAGACACTGTTGACCACTCCTTCCATATGCTTTTTCCTCCCTGGGTATTTCTGCCACCCTTCATTGTAATTGTCTTCCTACATATCTGACCAATCTTCAGTCTCCTTTGAAAGAGATCCTATCCTAAGCCTTCTTCTTTTCTTTTCTTATATTCTCTTTTAGTGATCTTAGTAGCTCTCTTGGATTCAATTATCATAACCAATTCTCATCTCTCATACTTATCTCCCTGACTTCCTTTAAGTCTCAACTAAAATCCTACCTTCTACAGGAAGTCTTTGCTAACTGATCTTAATTCTAGTGCCTTCCCTCTTTTAATTATTTCCTATTTATTCTGTAGCTAAATTTGCTTTGTACATATTTATTTGCAAGTTGTTTTCTTCATTAGATTTAAAGGTTCTTAAGGGCATGGATTGCCTTTTGACTCTTTTTTAATATCCCCAGAACTTAGCAGAGTGCCTGAAACATAGCAAGCACTTAATAAGTGTTTACTGAATTGAATTGAAGCAAAATGAATTAAATCTCTCTCCTGTATTCCCATCCCACATCTCTAACTATTTGCTAGACATATACACTTACATTTCTGATAGGCATCTTCAACTCAGCATGTCCAAAATAGAACTCATTATTTTTCCTCCTAAACTTGTGCCTCCTTCTAACTTCCCTATTTTTATAAAGGGTGCCATTCTTCCAGTCATCCAGATTCATAACTCAAGAATCTTCCAGTCTTTATTTTTACTTAACCTCCATATTCAATCAGGTATTGGGATTTTTAGTTATACTTCCTCAACACACTCTCTTCTCTACTCCCCTACTCTACCCTAATTCAGGCACTCATGACTTCTCCCCTGAACGAACTATTGCAATTGTCTTCTAAATGGCTTCCATGCTTCCTGTTTCTTTCCTTTCAATTCTATCTCCACACAGTTGCCAAATTTTTATCTTTAAAGCACAACTCTGACCATGTCATTCCACTGATCAAGAAGTTTCATGGACACCCTCCTTGCTTTAAAGATAAAATCCAAACTCTAATGTTTGGCATTAAACCCTTTTGAAATCTGGATCAAGATTCTCTTTCCAGGTTGAATATGTGTGTGTGTGTGTGTATACATACATATATATATACACATACATATATATATACTCATATATATATATATATATACATAGATATATATGTGTGTGTGTGTATATATATATATATATATATATATATATATATATATATATATATAGAAAGAGAGAGAGAGAAAGAGAAAGAGAAAGGGGAAGTATACCTACCCCCAAACTTCAGGAGCTCACATTACACTATCTCTTATTCTTTTATGTGAATCCCCAGCACCTAACTAATAACAAAATAGGACTTTAATGAATGCTTGCTGATTATTAGTAACAATGACATCAACTTCTAACTCTTTAGCATGAGTGAGATTATCAAATTGCTTTGCTCCCTAACATAAATGAAGGGGAACATTGGTCCCAGAAGAGAGGAGATGCTGAAAGAGGTAGTAAAGAAGACCCAAAACAATCATAACACTTCACTTTTTTTTACTTCAGCCATCTCAAATTACTTGAAGCTTAAGGAGAAGAGAAAAGATGAGTAAGGATGGAACCAAAGCAGTCTGAGAGAAAGGGAAATGTGATGATATTCAGGGCTTGAGTCTAAAGCAAACTACTTAAATTACCCATTTTGCTTCTCTTTAGCATCAGAGCAAGAATTAAACAATGAAGCACATTTAACATTTTCAGCATACTACTTTCTGGGAAGATCAAGTGGCTGAGTTGGTATAAAAGGATATTTTCTGACTGTAAAACCCATATATATACTTTTTCATAATTGCAAGGGATTTTACAGCAGCAACACAGTCCCCCCATCAGACCTTTTGCTCTCTCCTGTAGATTGCCTTTTGGTTAAGGCTCTCATTTGACTCCAAGTAGTCACTAGGATCTTTCTCACTATTACTGAATCCTCAGAGACCAAATCATATTGATTCTTTGTTCTCATCTCTGAGAGTAGCATTGCTTCAAAGTTAGTTTGGCTTCTTTTTTTCCCCTGCAAGTTGGGTAAGCTGCAAAGCTACTGGCTCTCTCCCCAGCCTTGGCCCTGGTAGTTATTTGGTTCTGACTGCAGCTGTTTTAAGAAGGCTTCACACTTAGGCTGAGTCTCACAAAAATTCACACCCACCCTTATGGTCCCTCCTCTCCCCTACTGCTTACTGTTCATCTGGCCTTCTGCCAGTGATACCTGAAAGTCCAGATCTGTGCAAAGTGTAGGGTGAGTTCCCAAATGAAGCTTCTGTCACCTTACTATTCTCATTGCTTGGAGAGAGGGAAAAGAACAGATATCTGTGGATATTTTCCCTCTCCCCCAATATCACAACAAAAGCATTTCTGGTTTAACATTGGACACACAATTACTTTGTCATGATAATACTAGTTCTAGACACACATCACCTGAGCTCTTGTTTTACAGTTGATTCATAATAAATGGAATAAAACAGCACCTTTACAAAGAAGCAATGAAACAACTTCTCAGTCTGTCAAAATCAAAGAGAAATATTACTTCCAACACTCAGTCACAGACAATGGTCAAAGTCCTGCCAAGTTAATGACCCTCATCAAAGGAGGGGGGGAAATATCATTAAAAAAGCAAGCAAATCACCTTTTACTTCCACACATTCTTGTGACAACTTATTTGCATTGGACCACTTGATGTCGATCTATATCCTTTTTACAATTATGTCAAATTATCAAAACACTGCTTAATCCATAAACTTAAAACAATACCAACAACAAACCATAAGTATATGTCCAACAGCATATAAGAAAATTGAATCTACTACATACTTACTTGAGTAATATTTCCTTTTTCACTCACTAGGTTTGGTTCATCAAAGGAGGTGGGGGAAGTATCATTAAAAAAAAGCAAACAAATCACCTTTCCTTCCACACATTCTAGTGACAACTCATTTGTACTGGACTATTTGATGTCAACTGATATCCTTTTTACAATTATGTCAAATTCCCAAAACACTGCTTAATACATAAATTCAAAACAACAGCAACCACCATAAGTATATGTCCTACAGCATATAAGAAAATTAAATTTACTACATACTTGCTTGAGCAATATTTCCTTTTTCACTCATTAGGTTTGGTTCCCCCATTGCTTATGCAGGCCAAGTTCTGGCTGGATTTAACCTGAGGAGAATCCTACAAATTGGTACCTTCATTCAACCTCAAAAGTGTTCAGCACTCAAAAGAAATACTACAAGTTTCTTCAAGAGAGCACAGGTGCTTCATGATTCTATACTGACCCCATCAATAAATCACCAGCTGATTTTTCTTGCACAACATGACAAATATGGAAATGAGGGTTTTTTAATGCACATATTTAACCTATATCAGATTACTTGCTGCCTTGAGGAGAGGAGAAATAAAAGAAGGAAGGAGAAAAAATTGGAACACAAAGTCTTACAAAAATGAAAGTTGAAAACTATCTTGACATGTACTTGGAAAAATAAAATACTATTGAAAATTTCAAAAAAAAATAAGTGACCAGGAAATAAGGTCTATCAGTGTCCATATCGAGGTACATATCCCAAAGAGATGAACTGGACTCCAGACAAATAATCAGTCAAGATGTTCCAGGATAAGATCCTTAAAAATTATCTTTAATTGATGCCAAGTATGAACAGATAATAAAGTGACAGAAGCAAGGAAAATTGCATAGATGAAAACTATGCACTTCAGTTAGGCTCTCAACTGTAACATTCAAAGTCCTCTAACTGACAAATCAAAGAGCTTTGTGAGGAGAGGGGAAAATGAGCAGTAACCTGAAAATGAGGTTAGCAGTTTGCAAACTCAGGAAGCAAAATACTGCTTTGTCAGCTTCAATGGTTTGTTGCCCTGATGGTGCACTTTAAATTAATACTATTCATTTTCTATTTTAACCTTGGTGATTAATACTTTATTTTTAAAACCAGAGGTATGTCATATACAGCCCATATTATCTACCTGCAGCTGTTGAATACATGATTTCCAAACAGTGCATTAGAGAGTAAAAGTGCTTCTGCATGTCGATGGGAAGGAAAAACTTTTCAGATGGCATATTACACATGGGATTTCATCCCTCTTTATCCCCTCCCCCCACCAACTTTCCCACCTCTCCCAATCCCTTACCCCTATTTATTGTTTCAAGAGCTTGATGTTTTGTTTTTTCAAAACAGTGGGATATAAAACTTCTTTCTTTGCACTTTCTGTTCTATGTGGTGGAAAATCCAAGTAGCCTCCCAATTAAAGCAGTCCTGAAACTAGGGCTGATATCCCTCAAACTAACAGCCTTGTGGTGGAAAGACTTCCTGAAGAACCTCTGTTGGATGTCCTGGTACTCCCAGGGAAGTTTATAGTAGAAAACTTTTACCTGTGTGGGAAGATGGGTTTTGATTCCAAATACTAATGTATTAATTAAAGATTTAGGTTTCAAACAGAAACCCTAAACCTTGAAGCTCATTCAGGGTAAATGTGGAGCTTTAGCTAATTAACACATCGTTCACTTCTTTGCAGAATGAAGTGTGTAAATTTCTTGGTAGCTTGCCTGAGTGATGAGGAAGAGAAATTTTACATATATCTCAAAATTCTATAACATAAACACAAGTAAAATAGTCTGAATGGCAGATGGGATTTTACCTCCTGATGCCACCAACTAATATATATTATTCCTGATTTCAAGTTTATTTTTCTTTAATATGAAAATAAAAATCAGGCCTGACATACCAAACTCCTCATGATTTAGTTTCCTGCTTTAAACAGTTCAGATCGATTGTTTGGCAGTTACAGTCTTCCTAACAAATTGTACAATGGATGGTTACCACCCACCAATTCTCACCACTCCCAAGAATATGCCATTGCTGGAAGAGAAAGGAGAATTGCCTTCTGCTCATTCTTTTTTTCATTCTTTCTGTTTTACCCAACTGAATTATCTATCAACTAAACAAGAAGTTAAAATTATGATTACATGTTTCTAGATCTCTCACAATAAATGGGGGATGGGATAGGACCTTTACTTCCTGCCTCTTTCAGATGTGTTTTGTCTTATTTGGAAAATCTGAATGTGATGCATGAAATAAAAGAGGCCCTTTCTCCTCCAATGGAATGAAAATTCTACTTAGGGAAACACATTCCTCACTTAATGTCTGATGATTATTATTTCTAAGTGAATCAGGATAGTAATTTCCCTTTGTGCTTCAGTTCTACTGTAATGGGAACTAAACCATCTATACAAATTCCTTATTTAAGGAAATGATTGTCCATTAGCCATAAGTTGCTGCTTAACTTGGTTTCATTGGGCTAACCCACTACCAAGGAACTGAATGACTTATTTAATGACATTAACTTTTTTTTTTAGTGGGACACAGCAAGTGAAGAAATAACAGAAAAGGTTTATGGCTATAATCTGTCTTCTACACATTCAAGGACAGAGGTGATTTAATTTCTTTGGTCGATTCAAATCTGTCTAGTTAAGTTAGCTCCTCTCAGAGCTTCTTGGTATACTAACAGCACTGGCAGGGACCAACATTTTACCCTATTAAACTAGGGCCCCTAAATTCTAGAAGGGCTGATTTGTGCCTATCAGCCTTTCTGAAGTTTTCTCCCCCTGGAGAATATTCAGAACATGAGCCATATCAGTCTCTAGGGAAAGAAAGGAAAAGGACAAAAGCCAGTCAAAAAATAAACCAATAAGCTAAAGGGTATTAATTCAATTCCTTAACAGGCAGCTTTGTTAAGTGCACCTTCAGGTCTACAAATACATTTCAGCCCTGTTGTAGTGCAAGGAATAAGAGCTTTTGTCAAACTTTGCGTGCCTATACTACACAAAATAATCCTTTTAAGCCATCCTTGTTGAATTCTGGAAATGAATTAAGAATGAGTAAGGGACATCCAGACTCCCCATACCACCCCCAAACTCTTTAGAACTCACCCCGAACCCCGGTCAACAGGCCCATCCACATATCTTTTTCTTCTCTAACACATGCAGAGTCATCAGTCCAGTGGACAGGCAAAGGTGAAGGTTTTCAACTACTAGAGACACCTAGTAGCCAGTCAGTCACATCTGCTTTGGTCCTATTTGCTGGTCCTTTCAGCATTCATCCCACAGCACTGAATGGATTATTGCTGTTGACTGAGTGCAGTTGAACACAAGAAGTTGTGCGTTCTAGACCTCTGAGTGGAGATGAACGATTGGAACATTCTTAGTTGTTTGGGAGGGTGGATTTTTTTTCCTCCCCTAAACAGGGGAGTTGTAGAGGGGAAGGGAGATGGAAGGAAAGAGTGATGAATGACTGTTGAGGAAAAGGGGAAAATGGGGAGAAAGCACCACAGGCTCATTCTGGAGAGGTTTCTCATCCTACAGTCAGGTGCCTTCCAATGATCACAGGAAGGTCATATTCTTTCTCTCCTTCTTCACATAGGGTGTATCTGTTTGTATCCATCCTTCAGGCTCATAGAAGCCAAACAAGCAAAGAAAATGTCTAAATTATTTTGCTTAGCTCAGCAAGTAAGCCTTGTGCACGATTATATTGTGTTAAGTGCCTTACTGTACTGCCTAGAGAGGAGGGAAGGGCAGAAGGGAGAGAGGAAGGGGAGAGATCCCTATACAAAGCAGGAGAGGAGAAGGAAGTGGTCAGCAGCCGGCAGCCTCATGCTAAATTCAAAATGAAGCTCCATCCCCACCTGTGTGTCCTTAAAGATTTTTGAGTGCCTCTCAGTTAAGTGACAGCTGTTTGTCTCCAAGGACCTATACATTTCCTTCCTTTAGCTGGTCCATAAGCAGACCACCATTCTGTGAGGTTGGTGATTGGGGCAGGGGTTGTAAGGTGTTCAGTTAATGGAGATGGGAGCAGATAAGTTAAAAAAAAAAAGAGGGTAGAAAGGAAAAAAAGGGTTTAACTAGGAAACTAAAGGAGTTGAGGTGGGAAGGTCATGAAAAGGTTATTTACTGAATTATTCTGGATTCCAGAATAACAGGGGAGTAAGAGTAGGAGGGAAATATGAGAGACGTAGAAAAGTACCTGTTCATGATCTAAGGAGACACTAAAACTTCATAGAGACTCTGGCAGAAGTCAAAATCCCAAAGCATTTCTCTCAGTTTTTTAGAAGAAGAAGAAAGGAGAAATTGAGTGTATTGTCCGTGTTCACTCAGAAGCTGGGTCCCAGGCCTCAGGTCACTGTCAACATCAGACTACCAAAGAGAAGCAAGTCCATTGATGACACAAGACACCGTTGTCCTTGTTGTCTTGTCTCTCCAAGAGTCAGTATAGTGTAGTCTTCTCATGTTGGTGGAGGGGGGTGGAGGGAGTGAAGGGAGTGAGCAGTGAGGAAGGGAAGGTGGTGAGGGTGAAAAATTAAAAGAAAAAAGATGCCCCAGCTCCTCCCTTTTACCCCTCTTTAACTTTGCAGCTGTATTAATGGAGGCACTTTCTGCAATTCAGTGGGTGCAGGATAAAGGCACTAAGCAACTATTTAAATAAATTGATTTTCTTCAGTAAGTTCTCAAAGGGAGTACCAAAGTCTCTAAAGACCTCAAATCATAACTGCAAAAAGAAATTATCTATAATTTGGATGCGCACATTAGTTAAAGAGTTTCATTTACATTCTAAGAATGCACCAAAAAGCATGCAGTATTGCACCATTTTTTGTTTTGTTTGTTTTTGTCTTTAGCTATAGAGGATACTGTTTCTTAGGTGTTGCTATATAACTTGTTAACTTTTTTTTTCCATATACTTTCCCTTTAAGGGATGGGAATATTTGATCCTCTTTCTGACAACACCTGGACAGAAACCAAACATTTCCCTGAGCTAAGGCAGGAAAATTCACTGAGTCCTTCTCTCCCTTTACTTAATTTGGGCCCTTCAGCTCATAAACTTTTTTTTTACTTATTTTTTTTTCTTACTGAAATCATGCATTAATGAATTCAAGTTACACCCTAGTCAAATAGGCCATGATGCGGAATAATAGAACATGCTTTGAGCTCCAAAAAAAAGTATTGTTCCCATTTGACTAACATATGCACTTAAATACAGTACTTTAAATTACTAATAAAATAGGTAATAAATTAAGGAGTGCACTTTTGGTGAATGCAAATGAAAAAGGGCTTATTTTTAGAAGAGTCAGTTCAAAAGAAAGCTTATCCCCTATTGTTTGAGGTAATGATCCCCACATGCGATTATAAAATAAATAGTGTCAAATTCAAACATGCCTACATTAAACTCCATTTGTTCTCTCTTGCAATAAAGGGAGGGGGGAACAAAAAGTTTTGCATCCAGTTCTTTTAAGTGAAGGGGTAAGGAGCTCTAACGGGAAGAAAAAAAAAACTTATGTGCAGTTCATCTGCAGTTAAGAAAACTTAGCAGCATTGCAGATGTCTCGATTGATTTTTTTCTTAAAAAAAAAAAAAACTTGACTTGGGTAATTGGGCAAAGAGTGGAAGATCAATAGAGATCCATCCCAAAATTATGTTTATAAGGTGCTATATGGCCCATTCATAACTATCTGATTTTTTTAAGAGGATAGATACACTTCAGCTGATTCAAATAAAAACGGCCAATATTCACTATGCTTTTTGGTCAATTCATTTATACATATATTTTATATGTATAGATAGTTGATGCACTTTCTTTGATACACTGTCACTGTGCAGTTTGCAGAGATTTTTAACTGGAGTCCCATGCATATTTCATTTTTTATATTTCTAAATGATCATCTGTTTTTAAATATTTCTTTAAAATTAAGTTAAACAAGCAGAGGGATGAAAAACATTTCAATATAGAGAAGCATATGAGTCTTATTTTACCTAGACTAGTTCAAAGACTGTTCATTTTTTACCAGTTATGGAAAATACCCTTTCTTTTTCTTTCTTTTTTTAATAAAATGAAAATAGTATTTTTTATGGATCCTGAAAGCTTCTGGTTCTCTGAGCCAAAAAATCTGCAATGCAATAATGCATTTACAGGTCAATAGAGCATTCAAAGACTACTTAGTAAAGTATCTACAGAGTGTGACATAGGTCACTAGGTTTTTGTTGTAGTTATTGTCATTTGAGGTTTTTTCCTATTAAGTCTTTCAAGTTACTAAGTGGAATTTGAGGGGGGGGTCTGTGTGTGTCAGTGTGTGTGTGTGTGATGTTTTTAGTTTTTTAGTTTGTTTTTGTTTGCTTTATTTTTAAACATCCGTCAGGAGCTTGCTCTTGTTAACACAGTTTTGGTTAGCTGTGGTACAGTTGCCAGTTCTGATATTAGCCTGTCTATAATGGGCTATGCTATTATTCATATCCTCTTCAATTTCCATGTATTCGGATTTGCTGATGGTAGAGGAGCTACGGCGACTGAGGTCGCTATCAGAGGCTAAGTTAGGGGAACTAACATGGAGCAACTGAGCCTGCTCTTCCCCTTCAGTTTCTCGGTGGTAGAAATAGTTGAAATTGGACACAATGACAGGTACAGGCAGGGCAATTGTCAGCACACCAGCGATGGCACACAAGGAGCCCACGATCTTGCCTCCAATTGTCACAGGGTACATGTCACCGTATCCTACAGTGGTCATGGACACCACAGCCCACCAGAAAGCGTCGGGGATGCTTGAGAAGTGAGACTCAGTGTCTTCTGCCTCTGCAAAGTATACAGCACTAGAAAACAAGATAACCCCAATGAAAAGGAAAAAGATGAGCAAACCTAGCTCTCTCATGCTAGCTTTGAGAGTTTGACCTAGGATCTGGAGACCCTTGGAATGGCGGGACAGTTTGAAGATTCTAAAGACCCTTACCAATCGGATGACTCTTAGGATGGCCAGTGAAGTAGCCTGCTCACCCTTCTGGTTGCCTTCCTGTTCTGCCATTTCAGTGCCCAGGGTGATGAAGTAGGGGATGATGGCCACGATGTCAATGAAGTTCATGATGTTCTTGAAGAAATCTGTTTTGCTGGGACAGGCAAAGAAGCGTACCACCAGCTCAAAGGAAAACCAGATGATGCATAATGTTTCCACGATGAAGAAGGGATCTGTAAAAATGTTGGATTTGTAGTAGATTGTTGTGTTGTCACTCGGTTGAAAGGTGCTGAATTCCCTCTCTTCTTTTAGCTCAGGCAGGGTCTCCAGGCAGAAAATAACTATAGAGATGAGGATTACCATGACTGAGACAATAGCAATGACCCGTGCAGGTCCGGAACTCTCAGGATACTCAAAGAGGAGCCACACCTGGCGCTGGTACTCCTTCTCTGGCAATGGACGCTCTTCCTCCTTGATGAAACCCTCATCCTCTCGGAACTTCTCCATGGCTTCCTCACCCAACTCATAAAACTTGATCTCCTCAGAGAACATGTCCAGGGGAACATTGACAGGTCTACGTAGACGCCCTCCAGACTGGTAATAATAGAGGATGGCATCAAAGCTGGGCCGGTTGCGGTCAAAAAAATACTCATTTCTTAGGGGATCGAAGTATCGCATGCGTTTCTTGGGATTCCCCAACAACGTGTTGGGGAACTGTGCCAGGGTCTTAAGTTGTGTCTCAAAACGCAGCCCAGAGATGTTGATCACCACCCTTTCACAGCAATCATGGTCGTCATGGTCTGCTGGCCTTGGATAGCTGATGTCTTGGGGATGACCCTGGGCAGCAGAAGCCTCCTCCACGTTCTCTCCAGACATCACCGTCATGGTCTAAACTGGATGGAAGGGTGTGAAGCAGAGAGTGGGGGAGGGACTGGGGTAGTGAAGATATTGGAAGGGGGGGAGGCTAACCAAATGCCCCCCACCCCCCACGTAGAGTGTTTGAATCCTCCACCCCTTGGGGAGAATAACCCAAAGGGAGAAGGGAAACTAATCTAGACCCTATCAATCTTTCACCCCCACCTAGTCTTTTCCCAAATTGGAAGCCCCTTTCCAGCAGCACCTGGCTCCTGTTCTATTGAGGGAGGGAGGAGGCTGTTTTTTTTTCCTCTCAAGGTAAAGCTGTTCTGGCAAACTTCAACATTTGCCTTGGGGGGCACCCCCTTTCCCCCGCCCTAAATCGTCATAAGAACAGGACTATAAGAACAGGACTGGGTGCCGTGTCAGCTCAGCAGATTCCCCTGCCTTCCATTTCTCCCTTTTTCTCTGGTCTATTCTCCCTCCTACCCCTCTTCTGCTGCTTTTTAAGCTCCCACCAAGGCGATCGATGGATGCTGCAGAGAAATAGAAAGTAATAGGGAGGTATAAAAAAATATATCAAAAGCATTCAGGCGGAACGCATCTACAGACACTGAAAAAGCACATACATCCATCTACCTTTCCTGTATTGGAAAGCACCAGGCATAGCAAAAGCAATCACACACACACACACACACACACACACACACACGCACGCACACACTTCAAGTTTTCTACATTCTCCTGCCCACTTCCCCCTTTCCCCCATAGCCAATCTGTTTACAACTTCATTAACAAGTGAGCCCAAAGGTGGGGACTACCAGAGATGAAGGCTTTTCCCGCCCCGTTCCCCCTCGCCCTCCCCACTCTTATTCGTGAAGTCAGCCCCCCGAATGGCGGAACCCCGCCGGGCTTCTCATCTTACCTGGAGGGGTGTCTTGGGCAGGCGTCAGTGGCGATGTGGAGTCGGGAGAAGAGTTCCTGTTGGAATGCGGCAAGTCTCCTTGGCGGCGGCGGTAGCAACAGCAGCATCCAAAAGGCGCAGTGGCAAACAGCCTCCAGCTCTCTCCTCCAGCTCTCTCCTCCTGCGCTCCTCTCCTTGCCGAGATCGCTTTATAGGGCCGCTGCTGCCGAAATATTCATACCCAACCCCATTTCTAACAACTCAAAGGACTATAAGAAGAGGGAGAAAGATAGGACCCTCTCCAGTTCCAAGTTACTGGGTTGCTGGAAAGGGTAGGGAGAGAAGGGGAAGTGGGGAGAAGAGGGTCCTCTCCAAAATCCCTGGAATTAAAATAAAATTCAAATTAAAAAAAAATTATCGTTCCCCCCCCGGCACTCTAGGAGTCTCTGCTTAGCTTCGGGAGGGATGGATCCAGGCAGTGGGCGGCAGGAGAGAGCCGCCCCGAGATCTACATAGCTACTCCAGCACCTCCACCCCGCCTCCCGCTAGTTTAGTCCTCCAGGAAGCTCCGCTGGACACCTGGGGTTTGGGAAGCCTCGGAGTGGAGCGGGACTATTGCGGTAGTGACAGCAGCGGCGGCGGTAGCAACGGCAGAGCGGCGGCGCGGTCCATTTCTGGACCCTGCAAGATCAGCAGAAACCCGAGGAGGCGCCTCTGGTGCGAAGCGGGGATTGGCCCGCCAGGGTCGTGGGATGGGGAGGGGGAGGAGGAAGGAGCTGGAGGATAGAGAAGGGGGCGGGGGATGGGGGGAGGGTGCAGAGGAGCGAGTTTCTCACCCTTGTCAGCCATCCTTCTCTTCCTCCAACAAACACCCCCCCCCCGAACCTCCCCCTCTCTCTCCCTGGCCCATCACAATTCAGAACCTCAAACACGCGAAACTACCCAGCTGCGACCTTCCCAGGGGATTTAACATTGCAAATGACCACTTTCGACGCAATGCAGGCTGTAGCACTCTAGGCAAGCAAAATCCTTGGTGGCTTTGATGTGGATCCTTGTATAGATGTGTCCGTTCCGCATTGAGTCTCTTTAGTCACCGTGTGATGCACTGCTGTCATACTTGCCTTCTACTTCACCTCTTCCCCGAAAGCCCCTCTCCACCTTGTCTGAACTCACTCAACACGTTCTTCACTACCCCAAGAGCCCCCAGTTGCCTGAAGTAGGAGTTGTACTTCCAGGCAAATGCAGCCCTTTCCCTGTTCGTTAGAGCATCTTTTGGAGGGCGAAAAGTCAGCAATTCGGGTTCACTTGGATTTGGGATATTCTATAGGAGAAGGGAGGGAATCCGTCTCCTTGCGTCCTAACGTGGGTATGAAGTTTTCTTGTTTATTTTTAATTAGAAAAGATGTGCCTGCTTTGTGAAGAGACGGTTTCGCCTTCGCTTTGTGGCGTATTCTGCCCACTTAATGCCAACTGAAAATCAATTGAGTGAAAAACCCTGCTGAACCCCCCCACACACACACACACACTGCCCTTTCCTCTTCACTCTGGATCTACTGTTTCCCGGTAGATCCCCCCTACTGAGCCACATGTCGCCCTTGCCACTTCTCCAATCAGGAAGCCGCCCCCATGGAATCGCCAGGAGGCGAAATGCGGGGTAGGACACAGTTCTTGGCACGAGGAGCCTGGGCGCATAAGGCATAAGGCGCCAGCTGTGCCCCCGTAGGCGCTGCGCCTAAACCTGCAGCAGAAGGGAAGCCAGAGAGCACACTCCAGCTCTTTAGGGCTGCGGCTAAGGCTCTTAAGAGGCATGGGGGAAAGCGGGAGTCGCCAGTGATTGGTTCTCCTTGATGAACTGGCACCAACACCCCACGCACACACATCCCCCTTCCTCTGCTTACGGTACGCTACCACCTCTTTAATCAAGGTCAGTGGCCCCAACCTCCCTATTTGGCTCACTCGAGAGGATGTCTAATGGATTCCATGCTTCCCTGGACAGCTGTCATGGCAGTTCAGCGATTGCTAGAAGAGAAAGAGTTAAAAGCTTTCCTTTTTATTTATGTGTTCCCTTCCCCCATACTCACACCCCTGCATTCTTTTTGAGGATGCTGAGGTATCTTATATAAGTACCTCTTTTCCTCAGTCTTAAGCTACCAGGCCAAATGCCATCCTCTCTAAGTACGAATTTCCCTCCATCCCAACTACCTAGATCCAGTTGTCCCCTTAAAGGCAGAATGATGCTGAAAGGATAAAGGAAATTCAATTTGGCAAACATTTCGGCTTTGAAATAAAAAAGAATAAGCACCTTTCAAAGCAGTTTTATTTAGAGTTCTGCTCCTAAAAATAAAATATAGGCAAGGTTATTTCCTTGGGGATTCCTGTTATATCTCCCGGATGGAATGTAAGATTCATAACTCTTTGTCTTCCTTTTTTGTTTGTTTGTTTGTTTGTATTCCCCGACCCTAGAAGAGGCACTTAATAAATGCTTGTTGCGTTCAATTGAATTGAATACTCACCAAATCTATCTGTCTTCCAGGTTTGGGCAGCCAAAAGCAGACTTTAGTTTTGCTGACTCATCATTTGGGGATTGAAAATCTAAAAGAGCTTGAGTCTAGAAAAGAATGAGGTGATCTAGAAGAGTTGACAAGATTTCATCAAAAACATTTCATACCAGACAAATATAATTTCCTTTTTCCCCATTGGGTTACTGGCCTTTGGGGTTTAAGGAATACTATAAATATAGAATTCATCCAGGTTTTATTAAACATTTGACAAACTTTCCAATGTTATTCTTGTGAGTAAGATGGAAAGGTGAATCGCTAAACTAGGAGAGTATTCACTCTCATGATTTGCTGTCAAATTGGAAAAAATCTTTAAGAGGAATGACTCAGGGACCTAGGCTTGGCCTTCTGGTGTTTAATATTTAAATCAATGATGTGAATCAAGTCTTAGATTATATATTCATCAAATTTAGATATGGCACCAAGCTTGAAGGATAGTATACTAATGAGAGGAGGGAGGTGGAATCCCCAAAAGATCCATGGTAGACCTAGAAATTTCAGCCAAAATTTAAAATATGAAATTAAATCAGGAAAATGTAAAGTCTCATAATTGGGTTATAAAAATCAAGTTCATAAGACAAAAATGAAAGTGACAGGTATGATTAGATAGCAATGTATCTGAAAAATATTTGGGGGGGATAGTAGACTCTAAGATAAAAAGATTAGGCAAGGTACATAGTAGCCAGGGAAAATAATATAATTTTAGACTTCATGAAGCAAGTCATAATATCAAGGCTGAATGATGATCTGAACATATCTTATCAGCAATATCATATTTAATTCTGGGGGCCACATTTTAGAAAGACCTTTAAGAAGCTGGATTTAATAGAAGGTATTTAATAGAGGGCAACTAGAATAATAGTAATGTTATATGAGGCTCAGTTGGTGGAACTCATGATTACCTAGCCTGGACACAAGAAGACTTGGGTGAGAGCTGTTCTCAAGTGTTTTAGAAGCTGTCACATGGAAGGATTAGATTTCTTCTGGTTGCCCCATGAGGACTGAACTAAAAGCAGTGTATGGAAATTCCAAAAGCTGATTAAGTTTTGATTTAAAGGAAAGCTTTCTAATGATTCGATCTGTTCAAAAGTAGAAAGGCCTACTTTAGAAAGTAATAGGTTTCTTCTGACTGACAGTACTCAAGCAAAGCCTAGTCAGATGTTGGAGAAGGGATTCTGAGTTGAACCAAATGTTTCTTCCAACTTCCAGATTCTGTTGATCTATGACTCTGTCATTAGACCAGGTCCTGTCTTCTCAAGTTCTAGGTCTTATCAGGTATTACTCATGCCAAATGAGGTAAGGACAGAACTCATCTCATATTTTTGTTTGCATTCCTCTTTGCAGTTCTATTGTCCTATTTCCGTACTATGATTAGTTATATAAGCATTTTTATTGTTCTATCATTTTTCAGTCATGTCCAACTTTTGTGACCTCATTTTGGGTTTTCTTGACAAAGATACTGGTATGGTTTGTCATTTCCTTCTCCCACCCAGTTTACAGCTAAGGAAATAAGGCAAACAGAATGAAGTGACTCGTTCAAGGTCCCATAGCTAGGAAGTGTCTGAAGCCAAATTTGAACTCAGATCTTTGTGACTCCAGGCTCTTTCTATCCACTGTGTCACCTTGCTGCCCTACTTAATCATTATCTCCCCCAAATGCAAACTTCAAAAAGGCAGGAACTAGTCTTATCTATCAATCAATAACCATTTTCTAAGCACCTATTACATGCTGAGTTAAGTATTGGAGTTGTATTTGCACAAATACAACAATGAGTTAGTGAGTTGTGAAATGATACAACCATTAGGGAGAGCAGTTTAGAAACATGTCCTAAGAGCTATCAAACTGTGCATACCCTTTGATCCAGCAGTGTCTCTACCGGGTCTATCCAATGAGATCATAAAAGAGGTGAAAGGACCTACATGTACAAAAATGTTTGTAACAGCTCTTTTTGTAGTTGCAAAGAATTGGAAATTGAATAGATGTCCATCATTTGGGAATGGCTAAATAAATTATGGTATATGATTGTAGTGGAATACAATTGTTCTGTAAGAAATGATGAGCACACTGATTTCAGAAAACTCTGGAAAGATTCTCATGAACTGATGCTGAGTGAAGTGAGCAGAACCAAGAGAACATTGTACATAGTAAAAGAAGATATGTGATAATTGTGATGGACTTGGCTTTTTTCAACATGAAGTGATTCAATGCAATTTCAAGATTTGTGAAGGCACATGCAGAGAGAGACCTATGGAAACTGAATGTGGATCAAAGCATAGTATTTTCACCTTTGTTATTGTTTGTTTGCTTGTTTTTTCCCCCTTTCTTGCGTTTTTTCCCTTTTGATCTGATTTTTTTTTGCACATCATGGAACTGTGTTTAGAAAAATTGCACATGTTTTAACTTATATCAGATTGCTTGATATCTCGGGAGAGGAGATGAGACCAGAGTGAGGAAATTTTGGAATACAAAGGTTTGCAAAGGTTAATGTTGAAAACTGTCTTTGCATGTATTTGGAAAAATAAAATATTAAAAAAATACAACAATGAAAAATGTCCTTAAGAAGCTTATATTTTACTAAAAGATACATGTTTACAAACAAAAATAAATCAAGAATCATGGCATCATCAAATAATAAGATTGTAGACCTGAAGCTAGAAAGCTCTCAGAGGCCATATAATCCAACTCTTCATTTAAGAGATCAGGAAACTGAGACCTATGGAGGTAGAGTAATTGCCTAAAGTCATACACATAAGCATCAGAGGTAATTTTTGAACAATATCTCTCCATCTTTCAAAGAAAAGAATGGGAGCTATCACCTTATCCAAAATCTGGTAAACAGCATTGACAAAATTCTCCTGGTCTACTAGCTCAGCATCCCTATCCAACAGGGCAGTGAGATGATTTTGACAATGACCATTTTTTATGAGGCCATGATGGTTCTCAGTGATCACTAGGTCAGTTCAATTCAATTCAACAAGAATTGGTTGAGCATCTATTGAGTGCTTCTCACAAAGCTTATATTCTACTGCTAAGAAACAAGATGTACATAGGTAAGAATATATAAAGTAAATATAAAATAATTTCAGAGGCATGGAAGACCTCCTATAGAAGGTGGAACTTTGAGCTTTGCCATTAAAAAAACTCTTAAATTAACTAGGCAGAAATTAAGAAGCAGAGAATTCTATCCTGGGGAGAAGTGTTCACAAATGAAGAAGGAGGAGGAATGTCATGTAGAAGTAACCATAATTAGTCCTGTTTGGCTAAAATATAGAATATTTGAGGAAGAACTGTATGATCAGCCTGGAAAGATCAGATAGAGCCAGATTATAAAGTGCTTTAAAAAATAACCAAAGAATTTTATATTTGATTTGAGGAGAATGGGGAGTCAGCAAAACATATTGAGCATGCCAGTAACATGGCCAGCAATATATATTTGGCAGGAGTATAATAGAGAGGGGAACAGAGAAGAACAATTAGGTATCTATTGCAATATTCTAGGTGAGATGTGATGAGGTTTCAGAATAGGGTAATAGTTGTATGGATGGAGAGAAGACAGGTATTGTGGCAATAGAATAGGACCTGGCAATTGATTGTATGTAGGACTTGACTGAGAGTGAAGAGTTGAGAAATGATCCCCAAGTTATGAATATGGGTACCTAGAAAAGCAGCCACCAAAATAATGAAGTTTGAAGTGGGGATGGGGCTGGGAAAGAGTTAAGAGGAAAGAAGATAATTAATTTTATTTTGTTAAGTTTGAAATGTCAATGGGACATGCAGGTGGAAATGTCCAGTAGTTAATTAAAGAAATAGGACTGGAGCTCAAAAAAATGAGAACTAAATATGTAAATTAGAGAGAGACTTACCCAAATGATAGTCGATACCATAAGAGCAGATGGAATAACTAGAAGTGGAAATATTTAGAGAAAAAAGAAAAGACCCCTGATAGAAATTTGGAATATGCCCACTTTGAAGGATTGGAATATGGTCCACTCAAAGAGATTGAGAAAAACCAGGTAAGACAGACGGGAGAAGTGGAAGATAGTCACAAAAAACTAAGGGGGAAAGCAAGTATCAAGGAGGAGAAAATTGTCAAATAGTATCAAAAGTTACCAAAAGGTCAAAAAAGAAGAGGACTGAAAAAAAAAAAGTCCACTGATCTTAGAAATAAGGAGATCATTAGTAATATTGGAGAGAATAACTCTAGTTGAGTGGCAGGGTTGGAAGTCAAATTAGAAAATAATTTGGAGGTCAAGAACTGTGAACAAAAAACACAAGTCTTTTTTCTAAGTGGTAGCAATGAAAAAGAACAGAAATATAGAATGATAACTCAAGGAGATGGCAGTATCATATAAGGGTTTTTTAAAAAAATGGAGATCTGGGAATGTTTGTAATCAATGGGCAGAGAACTACTATTTAAAAATTGAATATTATAAATAGAAAGTAGATGATCTGAATGGACCAACACACACAAGAGGTACCAAGAATATAGGTAAAGAGGCTAGCTTTCCCTTCTTTTCATTTGCATGGCTACTACCCCTACTCAATATTTCATCACCTTACCTATAAGACATCACACTTGTAATTGACATCCTTACTTATACTATCTTCATTTCTCAATTTATCCACTACATTTCTATGAAATTGATATTTACAAAACAGAGGTTTAACTATGTCATTTCACTTTTTTTTTTTTTTTTTTTTTGCTTAGGCAATTGAGGTTAAGTGACTTGCCCAGGGTCACACAGCTAGGGAATGTTAAGTGTGTGAGACCAGATTTGAACTCAGGTCTTCCTGACTTCAGGGCTGGTGCTCTATCCACTGCTCCACCTAGCTGCCCCTGTCATTTCACTTTCTAAGAATCCTCTCACTGTCTCCATTTTGTCTCTAGAATAAAATGTAAACTACTCTCTGATTTTTAAAAACTTTCATAATCTAGCTCCATCCCATCTTTCCAACCTTAATTAACACTATTCACCCTCACACATTTTATGTTCCAATTAAAATTGCCTGTTGTACATGGCATTCTATACCCTGATTGTATGCCTTTGCTGTTTCTATATCTGGAATGATATTTCATCTCATCTCAATTTTTAAAATTCCTATTTCCCTTTAAGACTTAAGTAGGTTCTCCTCTTCTTCCTGTTTACTTTGTATTTATTTAGATGTACTTTGGATTTGTTCGCCAGTGTTTATATTGCATGTTTCCAGTAGAATGTAAGTTCCTTGAGGGCAGACATTACTTCATTTTTGTCACTGAATCCTTCATACCTTAAACAGTGTCTGAAACATAGGGATTGGGGCATAATCTCTGATTTCTTTAAGATAGGGGACTCTCCACTAAGAAAGCTCCCTTTGCCAATGTAAATCAGCACATTCTCTCCAATTTATAATCTTTTAGATTTGACCAGATCACTAAGAGGTTAAGTGATTTACATGCCCAGAGGCATGTAGCTAATATGTCTGAGAGGCAAGACTTGAGCTTCAAACCTCCAGGTTCTGAGTTCAACTTTCAAGCCACTATATCACAGCTGCTCTTTCCTGGAACATAGTAAATGTTGGATAATTCTTATGAATTTGATTTAACTAATTTAATTTAATTTGAACAAATTCTTTTATAGGCATATGATAGGAGGTTTTATGCCAATTAAAATTTTACCTTCTATAGGAACCTTTTCTCAATCTCTCACTTCTAATGTTTTTCCTTTCACTTATTTTCTATTCATCCTGAATATAGCTTGTTTATATATGTTTGTTTACTTGTTGTCTCCTCCATTAGACTGTGAGCTCCTTGAGGGTAGAGATTCTTTTTTGTCTTCTTTTGTATTCCCAGTGTTTAGCACCTAGTGGATACTTAATAAATGTTTGTGTATTGACTATTAGATATGAATAATTCAAAGAAATGTGTGAAGACCTTTATGAACTGATGCAGAAGAAAGCAGATAAACTGAACAATTTAAAGTGGTTTCAATAAAGTGAAATAAGACAAAACTAAAAAGCAATAGAACACAGAGCAAATTCAATGATCAATAGTAGTTCCAGATGACTGTAATTTTCTTCTAGTATAGGTATGGTGGATTATGGGTATAGAATGTTACATTTTCCATCAGCTGTCATCATTGTATTCAATAATTTAACTTACCTGTTTTTGTATAGCAAAAGAATCTATTTGGATAGAGGGATTATTAGGAAACGATTAAAACTCTAAAAACCTCAAACCAATGCTTTTAAAACCGTGTTCCTGCTAGCACAGATTTCTTCTGCATGTACTTGATCTCTTCTAGTCACTCTTTCCAACTACATACTCTATCACCTCCATATCACTATACAAGGGCATGGCACATTGGGAACTGAGGAGTTAAAGTCCATGCATAGCAATGTCACCATCCCCTTTGATGAGAATCAGTGATCAGAGAAGTGCTGACATCCAGTTTCATCTCAAATGCTCTTGGGATGACCTAGCTTCACTGAGTCTCACATCAAGCTTTTTGCAGATTCATTTCCCCCTCTCTTAACTTTTCAGTGTTTTATGAGGTGATACTGCTGCTTGTAATCTTCTACTGTCCTACTGTGTAATGTTATACAAATGATTTTATATTCTAAGCCAGTTTTGTCTTTGACGGTACCTTCTCATGGCTGCCAAAATAATCTTCCTAATGCACAGGTCTGACCACATCATTATCCTGATCCAAACTCTTTAATGGTTCTACATTCGTTGCCTACAGAATAAAATACAAACTCCTTACTATGGCATTCAGTGTCCTCCACAAGCTGGATCCAATTTGTCTTTTCAATCTTATTTTACTTCATCTTTTTCACATACCCTGTATTCCAGAAAAATTGGACTAATTCTTTTATCTTATTTTGCCCTTTCATGCAGTCATTCAATTGCATGAGCCATTCCCCGTGCCTAAAACATCTCTATCTATTGAAGATAGATATAGCTATATTTCCACATCTTTATCTGTTGAAATTCTTCTCTTCCTTCCAGGTCTATATCTTTTTTTTTCCTGATGCAATTGGGGTTAAGTGACTTGTCCAGGGTCACACAACTAGGGAATGTTAAGTGTCTGAGATCAGATTTGAACTCAGGTACTCCTGACTTCAGGGCTGGTGCTCTATCCACTGGACCACCTAGCTGCCCTTCCATATCTTTTCCATGAACTTGCTCTGACAGATGCAGGCCTTTAACCAGGATTGTGCTGGAGTCAGCTTGAACCAGCTTATAGGAGCCAAATGTTAAATTTTCCATGTACATATCTATACAAAAAAATCATCAAGTGTTATTAATAAATGAATAGTTTATTATACTGTTGATTGAACTTAAAATGATGGAGAAAATGTTAATAATTGAGATCACATTTTAAAGAATGTCATGCATACAGTTTTTGGGAGAGCTAGTTGTTAAATATTTGCCAGCACACCACTGTCTCTATTTTAGTTCTTGCTGAACTTGCTCAGATTTATACTCAGACAATTATAGTCCTCAGATGATTTTAGTTCTGTGTCCCTGAGCAAATCACTTAACCTCTCTCAATCTTGAGGGGTTTTTTCTGTTAAAATAAAGATAATAATACTTGTAGTGTGAGTTGTTAATAGGAACAAATGTAATAATTTTGACTTGGGCTAGATAGTATCTTACATGTATATTTTGTCTTATAACCTTAAGAACTGCCATTG
>JAJPUD010004203.1:0-49080 GCA_023553655.1 Myrmecobius fasciatus
TTTTTTTTCTTTTCTTCCTTTTTTTGGCATTAGTTCTAGTCACATGTCAAATAAAAGGGCAAGTCAAAATCAATTGCTAATGTGTACCAAAAAACTGAATTTCTGATCTGTTGACCAGAATTTGTGAGCCTATTGTTATGATTCTATCCAAATACCTTGTATAGTAGTACTTCTAAAAATCAGCAAACTAATTTAACTGTAGAACACCATCAAGTGTAGAACACCGCTTGGCATAAATTGGCCAAACCCAGATCCCTAGACCAATATTTCTTTTCTTTTTTGATTTTTCTTTTCTTTTCTTTTTTTTCCTTTTCTTTTTCTTTGGAGACAATCAGGGTTAAGTGAATTGTCCAGGGTCACACAGCTAGTAAGTATATAAGGCAACATTTATTTCTTTAAAGACTATTTCTAAGGGGCAGCTAGGTGGCGCAGTGGTTAGAGCACCAGCCCTGAAGTCAGGAGGACCTGAGTTCAAATCTGGTCTCAGACACTTCCTAGCTGTGTGACCCTGGGCAAGTCACTTAACCCCAAATGCCTCAGCCAAAAAGCAAAAAAAAAAAAAAAAAAAAAAGACTATTTCTAGGACACAAAGTTGGTGGAAATGTCAAAGAAAATGAAAGTTATTTTCAATTAGAAACATGCCACACAGACTAAACAGATTAACTTAATATTTAATAATTTTTCAATTAATTTCAACAAGGAATTATCATTAGCTTACTATAAGCCAGGCACTGTGCTAGGTCCTCAGAATACAAAGGTAAAAATGAAGCAGTCCCTGCCCTCTGTTAGTTTATTATATTCTATTGAATGGAAACCTTCTCAGAGAAGTGTTTATGAATATGCACATATATACACATGTATGTGCATGTACAAAACACACATATATACATGCATGTATATATGTATGCATGGGTATGTATATATATTGCACACACATATGTATATATATATATATATGTGTGTTTTATATATATGTAAAACATACACACACACTGTGCACCTAGCACAGTGCCTGGCTCATAAAAAGCATTATATAACTGTTAGATGATATTATTATTTCATGTGCATTAAAAGGGCCATGATATTTACATTTTCCTATAAAGGCTTTATTCATAGAGTGTGGTCCCAGGCTTCTCAGAACACAGTAGGGGAAACACTGCTTGAAAATACTTTTAGGTTCACTTTTAGGCAAGATTGGAACAGGTTTTGCTACCCTGAGTAGTGCTGACTAAACTTTAGCTCCAGGGCATATTCCAGACCCACATTGCCATCCTTCCGATTCTCTTCCCTCTTTTTACTGCCCTGCTGTTTTCCAACCCGGGAAATCATACTTGAATACTCTTAATCAAAGACCTGAATGAGAAGCCATGAGTCAATAAGGATGCTGAAGCGGGAGGGGGAGGAGGGGGGGTGGTCCTTTGATTAGAAGTTTCATTCAGTGGAAATCATTGCATATTAGCTGTAGGGATCTATGTTCTCTACCCTGCCTGCCTCTCTAAATTGCTCCTCTTTGGAAATTTAGAGACTATATTTTTGGTCCTTTTCATGAAAATAATAAAAATAATAATAATGACAACAATAACAATAATAACTCAGTTTTCCATGGCTATTTAAGATTTGCCAAAGTGCTTTCTTTACAATAACTCTTTGAGGTAGGTAGATGAATACTTTTAATCAAACACCTGAATGAGAAGCCATGCTTTAGTAAGGATGCTGAAGCTGTGGGGCATAGTTCTTTGATAAGAAGTTTCATTCCATGGAAATCCCTGTATACAAGCTGTGGAGATCTATATTTTCTACCCTGCTAAGCGCCTCTAAACTGTTGCTCTTTGGAAATTTAAAAATTGCATTCTTGGTCCTTGTCATAACAACAACAACAACTCAGTTTTTTAATGACTATTTCAGATTTACAAAGTGCTTTCTTCACAATGGCCCTTTAAGATAGGCAATATGAGTATTCCTGATTCTTCCATTTAAAAATCACTGAAACTAAGGCTTGAGCAAGGCAAATAATTTGCTCAGCTTCACAGGCTCTTAAGTATGGAATCAAGATTCAAATCCAGATGTCTCCTGATTACAATTCTAACCCTCTTTCCACTAAGAGCTAGCCTCCTGACTAAACTCCAGTTTCATGGCTTCTCTATAATCGTTCTGATTTCCTTTCTTCTACATTTTTGAGCAGCTAATCAACAAGAGGGCAGAACCATGCTGAGGAAGGGAGACAATTCTGATCTTTGTATTTTTAAAAGAAACTAGAAGAATGTTTTGAAAACTAAAAAAGTATTACATAAGTGCTAAGTATTATTATTATCATCATTATTCATCTAACCAGTAATTATGAGAATAATACAAATTGTTACATTGCCAGTAATACCCCATCATTAGCTTCACCATTTGGGTAAATAATAATAAATGACATTCTTTCCCTCCTTTCTCTTTCTTCTTTCCCTTTCCTTCACTGCCCCACAAACCCTCTTCTATTTCAATTTTGTTCTTTTCTTCTTTTTTCCCCCCAATAGATCTGGTTTAATCATCTTTTACTTTCTTAGATTCCTATTTACTAAGTACTTGACAACTTGACAATATGTATTCCTGATATGTTCCTTGGTAAGTAACTCCCTATAGCTTCAAATAGAGTGCCATGAACAATCTCTCCAAAGCTGTTCCTATCTTGTCTCATTAGCCTTGGGAAAAAATGTGACAGATGAGTATGGATGGTGCTGGATCAGAGTGTGGATATATGCATGTCATTTCATCATACTTTGAAGGAAGCCAGGGCCAATTGTCAATAACAAATTTACTTGGGGAGCCAAAGAACTAATAGAAAATACTTATTCATTTTCTGATCCTAGATCTTACTTTTTCCTGAACAAAAACTATGAGGAACAAGACTGAAATCTGGAAACCAAGCAAATGTAGAGATCTCAGTTATAAAGATCAGTTTTAGTGCTCACAAGACCCTTTTATGATGTAGCTAATGAAGACAGGAGACCTTTCAATTAAAATTACAGTACAGATCCTTAACTTAGAGAGTGATTCTCAGTCTTGAATCAGCTTTTCTGCATCTCGTTTATCATTTACTGTTCAAATTAAGTGCCCAAAGAGTTGTTTTAGCCCTAGAGAGTTAAAGAGGAATAACATGAAGGTAATAGAATCTGGGCTGTGGCCACTGAGAGATGTGAGGGTTTGGGAGCTCAATTTATTTCAGGCAAGGACAGGACAATTTGGAACAGGCTACCTAGAAATCATGGTAGATTTCGAGGCAACTTAGCCATAGTTGAAGCCTCTTGTCATTTGAAGGTAAGAGTGACTTATAGAAAGTTAATAAGATGTACCTCCACTTTCTAGTCATAGGTGGAGAGCCTAAAAGAACCTAAAAGACTATCAGTTAAAAAAACAATCCTTATTTTATAGAATGGGCACTGAAGATTGGTGGCTTGACAGAATCAGACAACTAGTAAATATTTGAGGCAAGATTTGAACCAGGTCTTCTGAAGAACAAGTTCAGTGCCTTTTAAAACAAAAATATCAGTTCCTCCTTTCCTCCCACTCCTTACCGTGATTTCCCCATCCAAGCATGACTTTGGATCAGAAAAGTAAGAGTCACCCAAAATGCAAGGGATGGAGGTTGGGGCTGGATTCTTCCTATAAATAGTATTTCTATCAACCCTCCTGAAGAAGTTCTTCCCAATGAGGGCCTGGCACTCACCCAGAAAGATGCTGGACCTGAGATCCAGGGAAATCTTGCTCAATTTCCAGTCAGGGCACACACATGATGATTTCCCCTGGGGCAGACAGTAAGCCCAGGGCAGCTGTGCCACCTGTATTCTAGCCCGGGCTCAGAAGGGCAAGGGGTGAGTTTGCCAGGTTCTTTGACTGTGCCTGGTGAGGCTCGTGCTTGGCTCCGAACATTGTCAGTGGCCAGTTTTTGCAGCTCTAATGAGTAGCGACGTGTTTGCTGATTATCCCTTGGCAAGCTGACTCTTTAGGCAGACTAATATTTGCCTTCTGATATAAAAGACCTTCTCTTAAAAACAAAACAAAAGCACATGTACACTTCATCTTTTCTCAGCTGCTAAACCATATTTATGGAGGGTGGGGTGTACTTTGTGGTTGTAAGGGTTGTTTGTAAGTTTTAGTTTGTGTTTTGTTTTGCAGCTCACCTGAAACAAGAAAACAACCAGATTGGAAACAGATGTGCTTTCAGTAGAGCAGAAACTATGGGACAGAGGAGCAGGTGTGGGGAGAGGAGCCGAGGAGTCCTTATTCCTTGCTTAGTGAGTGTCATATAAGATGACCATCTGTTTTTACTGGACCCTTGGCTCCACATTTGCTGGGGGACTCCAACACCTCATTAGGCTGCATGGGGCTATTTCTCCTCCCTTGGCCAGGATCTGTCACTTTGAAGGAGTGAGAGCAGAAAGTCAGCATTAATGTTGTAGAGTCTCTATTGCTTTTCCCCACCAAATTTGAATTTCCAAAGTTCTGTAGGGGGAGAAGTCTGGTTATAATTATCAAGGGAAAGCTAATGGGGCTTTATTCAATTCAATGTGGGTGGGGGATTTAACACTTGACATAACCTTTTTAAGCTTAGGGTGTGGTGAGTAACCTCATTCCTATTCTTGCTCCCCTTCCAATCCCCATATGCTCTTCATTCATTGTAGCAAGTGAGAAATGCTTTCCTGGTTCTTATAAGGATAAAGAAAAGAATAATTAATAGAAGGAACTGGGATTTCAGTGAGCTCCTAAGGTCACTACAAAATGAAACACTTTCTACCTTCCAGCTGTATCTGCTTTGGAAGGATGATTGAACTTTTGAAACCTGTAGAGTATTACAGAAGAAAGTGACCTGAATGAGCGAAAGTTCTTGGAGTCACACCCCATGAGAATTGGTTGGAATTACTGATGTTTATCCCCATGAAGAGAAGATGTGTATAGGGTTAGAGAGAAAATCATAATAGTGGATCTTAAGTATTTGAAAGTATTTGAAATCCCATGTAGAACAGGGAATTCAACTTTTTTCTGCTTGGCTCAAGAAAGAAGTGGGTGGTGGAAGCTTCAGTGAGGCAGATTTCAGCCTGATCATAAGGGAAAATTTTCTAACAGTTATCGAAAATAAGAATGGGTCAACTTGAGAGGGAATTTCTCCTCATTGCAGAGTTTTGCTGAAAGCTAAATGACCACTTGTTAGGGATGGGAGGGCAAATATTTTAGAGGCTGCTCTTATTTGCGTGGATTGAGTTAGATATATGGATTTTGGTTACTTCCAAAACTAAAATTCTGTGATGCTATGCCTGAGTGTTCAAGAGAAGACCAATATATTTTTTCCCAACTTAGTTTCTTTTAAAACATCCAAGAATTTGATTGGTAGTTTATAAAAAAAGGCTTTGTTTAAAAGTGGTGGCAACTTAAAAATTTTTTGAATTGATTTAGTTTAGCATGGTAGAGTTCATAACAGTCTGGATTAGAAGTCAGAAACACGTGGGTTAAAAAAATCACACCTCTTACAAGTCATTCTACTTTTTAGGGGCTCAGTTAATATCCCAAGATAAGTTACAGAAAAATTGTCAGTCTATATCATGGCAAGAACTTCCACACAAAGGAGTTGCCCACATCAGTGAGATGCTGTATGTGTGTATATACACACACATATATACATATATATGCTTAGATATTATATATTTGTATAGATGTATATGCCTATGTGTAATATTATAGGTGTGTGTATATATGTATATATGAGTCTGTTTATATGCATGTGTAAATACATGTATGTGTAAATATACACACATATATACTGATAATCTATATGATCATAGGTCTGTGTATATATATATGTGCTCATAGACATTACATACTCTTATTATTTTTCAAGAAAAATAATTTATATAGTTTATATTTTTAGACTTGGGTCATTCACCTTTCTACCATTCTACTATGACACCTGACTTTCTCTGACTCTCCATTTCCTGGGAACCCTGGTGAACACAATATTATACTTAAAATTGGAAAAAAAAACTTAAATGAGCCCCATGTGATGTGACAACCTGATTTGTTATATTCAACTATTTAATAATAATGTCTTTAAGTAATGTTTATGATGTGCCAGATATTATGCTAAGTACTTTACAATTTTTTTATTTGATTCTCACAACAATCCTGGGAGTTAAGTGCTATTGTTATCCTCATTTTACAAATAAGGAAACTGAAAACAAACACAGGGTAAGTTTATGGCTTGGTCAGGTTCATAAGACTTGGAAATATTTGTGAATGGATTAGAACTCAGGTCTTCTTGACTCTCTAGGCTCAGTGCTCTCTCTGTTAGCTGCAAAATCAAAGTCATTTCCCAAGGGAGCCTGTAGCCATCATCTGATGATATCAGGAGTTCCCACAAGTGTCAGAAGACAAGAGATGTTTGATCATTTCTTAGGACATTTATCAAACATATAAATTCCCTTCTAATTTTCCCTAGAGAGGCAGCATAGGTAGAGAACTGGTCTCAGGGTCAGGAACATCAAGGTTTAAGACCTGACTCTCCCTTATAGTAGAAATATGACCGGCTAAATCACCTGACCTTTTAGTGCCTGAGGCAACTCTGTAAGGCTGTGAGTTTCAAAGTCAACCAAATTGATAGAGGGAGTTTTCTCCTTGGAGTTTTCTATACCAGTGAAATTATAGGTCCAAGCTAGAACATACAATTTTTCTAAGCATTATGGTTCTTTCTTATAGTTCCTCCAATATCAAAACCAAAGAAAATAACAACTTATATCTATGTGATTAGGTTTTTGACTACTCAAAAATGATAGTAACCACTGAAGCAGGCATCTGAATTAAATATTGGGATGTTCCATTCAAAAGCTTGCAAATATATGGGTATATGGAATGTTCCATGTTCAATTAAAAGCAAATGCCTCTACTTGTAATGGAAAATCACCTTATTTCTAGCATTGGATAGAGAGCCAAATCTTTCATTTTTTTGACCTGAGAATATAAACTTTGCAAACATATAACTTTTCTGATTTTGCACCATAGGGATGTCTCTTGAAATATGGTGGTAGTTGTTATATAACTCAAGATAAATGGACATTAGAGGAAATGTCTCCTGTGAAGCACATTAGTATAAAACTTCTTTGTTTTTGGCCTAAGGGGGGAAAATGAGTGAGAGGCCGGAGAAGGAGAATAGTTAGTCTCAGACATATAAGGCCAGTCAAGGTGAGCTGTACCTAGGTATTCTTCCATTTGGTCAGAGGGACTGATTAGCTGGGAATTCTAGAGTTGACATAGCCTGTTTTGTGGTTGCATTCTAATTCCAAACTGGGCCTTGCTAATACAAAACTAGGACAACAAAGTCATTTAACTATCCAGTTTTGTTCTTTCCTTCCTATCCCATATGAACAGTCACACTTATTCATAAATCATGAAGACAATTATTTCAATTTTAGCTTATTAGATTGCTTGGTCCTTGGAGATGATCTAGTCTGACCTCAATCTAATCCTCTTTACAAATCTCATGACAAAGAGTCATTTAGCTTTCATGAAGATCTCCATGTTTATTTACTTTATTAACTCTGAGATTTTTTTCTTCTTCTATAAATCAAGTCAAAACTTGCCTCTCTAACTTCTACTCATTGGTTCTAATTTGTCCCTCTTGGGATCATGTCTAACCTCTCTGTTCCACATGTCAATCCTTTAAACTCAAGTAGACAGCTATCATATCTTCCCTAAATCTTTAATTCTCTAAGCTAAACATGCCTGATTTCTTCATCATATTGGTCATCCTTTCTCTGATCACAAGTCAATTTATTAATATGCTTCCAAAATTTGTGGCACCTAAAAATCAATACAATGTTTTATCCATAGCTGTAAAGTCAAAGTTGGGGTCTGACCAGGGCAGAATACAACAGGACTGCCACTTTTTAGTAATCTGTGTAATAAATTGTTCTTAATGAAAGGTAATAAGTGTATGAGCTCTTTTAGCTGCTACTACATATTGCACATTCATATTAAATTTTAAATTTACAAGTCTCAAGCATGTCTAGATGTGCATTTCTTGAACTTGTTTTTTAAACCCAAATTTAGGACTTGATTCTCTATTAATTTTTTTTCTTTTTTAAAATTAAAAATATAACAGACACCAACAAAATGATCATCTCCACATAAAAAAGATATGAAGCCATGAATCTCTATTAACATATAACTGTTTTTAAAATACATATTAAACTGAACATCTTATTACCAATAAATACTTTCCTGATTGTCTCTTTTTCCCTCCCAAATTTCCTTCTGTTCTCTTCTGCATGATGTATTTTAAAAATATTTCATTGACACTCTTTTCCTTTTGGGAGGTATCTATTACTATCATTTTCTCCCCTTTTCTCCCATAATTTTCCCATCATGATTGAATTTCATCTTATTAGACTCAGTCTATTCTTACAGGTCTTTTTAGATGCCATTTCTATCATCCAATGTACCAGATACTCCTTTGATCTTGTCACTGATAGATTTATCCAAGTCACTGATAAAAACTGTAGAACAGAGTAAGGAAAGAACCAGAGAAAGAATCCTTCCACTAAGGATTTATTCTTCTAATCCCTCTAGTTGATATCAATTAATTGCCATCTTGAGGAATACTTTAGTTAATTCTAATTAAACCTAATTCTACTGTAATCCAGCTTATATATCTTTATCCAGGCCCTAAAATTATTGTAAGAGACTTTGTTGTGTGCCTCACTGAAATCTTGTTATATATTTCTTCTTGATCTAATAATCTAGAAAACTTGCTTTTAAAAATGGAAATGAGGTTAGTCTGGTATGACCTGTTTTTAATGAAGGTGTTCTGGCTCTTTGCAATCACTTTGCAATCCTTGCTTCCTTGTCTAAACTTTCACAAACCATCCTTTCAATAATGCATTCAAGAATTTTGCCAGGAATTGAAATTACGTTCACTAGACTATTGTTAGAACAATTTACCTTTGTTTCCTTTAAAAGAATCAGGGTGACATTTTCTTTTTTCCAGTTCTTAGATACTACTACCATTCTCTAAAATTATTTAAAAAGTCAGCACCTAAAACTCAGCTATAATAAAATCCATATTTTTTCCCCTTTAGCAGAAGTTATAGTTTATTTGGTTCTGGTAAGAGGGGAGCTAAGTGCTTTCTTGAATTTGTATTGTCTGGTAGTTATTTTTTGTTCTATCCTTCACAAGCTGAAGATCATTATCCTTTGATGGAGAAAACAAAAACAATGTAGAAATAAATTAAATAGTTCTGCTTTCTCTTTTTCCTATATTGGCCTCCTCTTATTCATACCAACCCAGAAGTCAAACTTTCTGTTCTTTTTCTTATTCCCATTATAGCTTCACAAAACTTTTTAATTATTTAAAAGCTTTTCTGATACTATTTTTATATGACCTTTTATTTTATTGTATTCATTATCAACTTTCTGTTCCCCCTTTATCTCTTGTATATGTCCTTTTCAAGTTAGAGTTTTTTCAGTGAACTCTTTAGCAATAAATCAACAAACATTTATTAAATACCTACTATGTATCAGGCACCTAGTCACTTTGCCCTACCTTATCAGAATTTCATTCGTGAGAGTCTCTCATTACTCTTTAGCCAACTTCCTTTTTAGAGTCTCAGGTCTTGCTAATCTATCTTAAATTTTTTTGAAATTTACTCTTTTAAAGAATAATTATTTGTCACAATATGTCAGACATTAACTATCACAAATCCCAAGATGGCATGATCACAGCCTTCAAAATTTCTTCTTTTCCACAGTAGTAAATATTTTTTCCTTATTGGTTAGATTTAGGTCAAGGAATAGCAAGTCTTTAAGACAATCTCAATACACTTTGGATAGAAAATGCCATCTGCATTCAGAAAAGGAACTATGGAAGATTGAATATAAATCAACATATGTAATGTTTACTTCTTTTTTTTCTGTTTTTTCTTTCCCATATTTTTTCCTTGTGTTCTGATTTTTCTCTCTCAACATGATATGTATTAAAAATAAATGAATATATAAATAAATTTTAAAAAGAAATAGCAAATCTAATTTATTATTTCTCCAACCTCCTGAAAAATGAAATTATCAGCAAGCAAAGCCAAAATTCTATTGTTCTGATTTTTTCAAAGACATTTATTGAAGGTGTTTTTTTCAAAGACATCTTCAATAAATGTGCAAGTAGTTATATTTCTATGATAGATATAAGATCAATGCTAGGAAAGTATCATCCAATGTCTCCAGCTGACTGGTGGCCTGCAGAATGTTCTCACAACTCTACACTTTCTGTTTTTTTTTTCCATCTTCTAACTGGCAGTAAGTTCTTACTACCATATTCCTCTCTTCTCCTTTTTCTAAGTTCATGGATCTATGTACTGGTGAGTAAATAACTTTTTGATGTACAGTGATATCCTGACACTTCTTTTTGAACTAGATATATTCTTCTATTCCTAAAGCCCAGTCGTGATTATATCCTACCACAATGAGGGATATCCATAAGAACACATTTGCCTTGTCATGTTAATATATCTATCACATCTATCTCACTTTATTACTCTATGTAACATGTAAGGTTTCTGCCCTTCATCTTCATCTAGTACTTTTAGTAGTAGAATAGCAATGGTAAAGGGAAATATAAAATTTTTAAGTTAAGAAATGAATTTAAGATATGCAAAGTTGCTACTTTTCTGCTTTTCAATTTAGAGCAGAGAATACACTATTCCAGTCAATAAAAGTAACAAATGACTTCAGTCTTTTATTAGCGTCAATTGAGGCAGAAAGAAAGTAAGAAAAGAGAGAAAAAAGGAAGGAAAGGGGGAAAAAAGGGTGAGATGGACTAAAAATCTGATAAAGTTTGCAAGCAGGAACTTCTCTTGCTTCCCATTTTCCTCATGGAATTGCAGTCTCCTTTCCAGATTGGTCTCATCTAGAAACTGGTTGCCACAGCTACATGAAGGAATTAAAGCTGGGATAGTACAAAGCTTTACTTTTAGGCTCACTTAATTCTCATACTTTGTTTCTGTCCTGCCCCCTAATCTTTTGGAACTTGGAACTTGGATGACTGCCCAGATGGCACCTGCAAGATGCCAAGGTATTCACCAGGTCCTGACTTATTGCTAATCTTGTTTGTTCTGAAGCAGTTACAGGTAACAAACACTATGCTACTGACTTCCAGTCCTCCAAAGGATCCTGGAATTCAGCCATGCACCAGCCTCTTAATGTGGCTATATTGGCCAATGTGCCTGACATCTAGGACTGCTGGCTGTCTATGGGTAATTGAGGCAAGGGATAACTGGACAAGGCAAGACCAAGAAATATGCAGAAAGACATTGTTCAGTGAAAAACCACATTCTGAATAATCATCCTGAATGATTCACTGTTAGACCATCATCAATAATAAAAAATAATTCTAAATATTCCATTGACCAAAGAATTAAAGTAGATATAATAGAAATGGTGCTTTATTTGAAACCAAAAAATTTGGATTCAATCCTACTTCTGATACTATTTGGATAACTTTTGGTATGGTATCTTACCTCTCAGTTTCTTTATCTGTTGAAATGGGAAAGAGGTGAATTTGATGATTTCCAAAATCTCTTCTAAAATTTTTTGGGATAACACAAGTTACCCACAAAACAAAATCAAGAAAATTATTCTATTTTCTTGTTCCCTTCCGTCCCATTCTTAAGGATATCTGCAGTAAAAGTTTGACTGTAGATGTTTAGGTGCATTTACTCCTTCAGGCCACAAGGGGACTACATATGCACATTTAAGAAATATATATATATATTTTATGATTTACTATAGCACTGGAGGGAAATTGGCTCATTAATTTTCTAATTCAATCAAATAAGCAGGAAGAATTATCCTGAACCTCTGTTACTCCAAATGCTTTTAGCTTCAGTTCCCGACTCTCACTGCTTAGCCTAGAACAATTCTTTTAAACAATTATGAAAATATGAATGACCTTTTAAGTCTAATACCAATTTGTCAGTATTGCTATGAATTTGCAATGGAATCTGGAATAATATAATTATCACTCCAAAGGGTCAGTCATCCCTATGGAAGCAGTCTACATAATGGATGTAGCAGTTCCTTCTGCCCCCTAAGCCATTAATGGATAATACGAACCTTATCAAATATTGAATGAAAAGGTCTCTTTCAAATGTTCAGTTCTACATTACCTTTGGATAGGTTTGCTGATTTGGACAAAATTGTGCATATTACTAAAATGTATCAAGCTATATCTTGAGTTACTTTATGGTTTAGACTATTAGAAAACTAAAATGGTGGCATTTAAAAATTCTAACAGATATACCTTTTTGGAAACATTTAATGATTTCAATGAGGTTTGGCTGATGGATAGTGGCAGAGACATGTGGGTAAATGATAGTTAAAGTGCTAATTATTGTTTTAGTTATATTGAGGAAGGAATAGCATGATTTCCAAGCTCAAGAATAATACCATATATGTTAATATTTGAAATTCAGTTTAATTTAACATTTATAAAATACCTACCATGTATAAGCCACTATGTTAAATGACTTCTGCTTAGGAGAAGTAGTATATATCTATCTATCTCTCTGTCTATCTGAGAGAGGGGGAAGGAGAAAAAAAAGAGAGAGAGAAATAAATAAATACAAGGTAGTTTATGGAGGCAGAGGGAGAACTTCATGGCTAATGGGATCAGGAAGTCTTAAAAAATGGCATCTGAACTGATTTTTGAGAGAAGCAAAGACCTTTTAGAGAGAAATAGGAGTCCTTTTAGGCATGGGGATAGGGTGCTTGAGAGTAGAAAGATGGGAGATGGAATGCTGGTTTTGGAACAAAATTAGTAGTTCAGTTTGGCTGGAAAATGAACTACACGAAGGAGAGTAATATACAATAAATCTGGAAAGGTCAATGGGAGCCAGATTGTGGAGGTCTTTTAATGCCCTGCTGAACAGTTTGTATTTCATCCAAGAGGAAATTGAGAACCACTGAAGGAGGAGAGTGAACATGTCAGATCTATGCCCTAGAAATATTATCTTGGAAAAAATATGGATGGATGGATTGGAGAGAGGAGAGAGTAGAAGCTGGGAGAAAAATAGGAGGTTATGCTACCTACTATGATAAGTAGTCCATGTGAGAAATGCTGAGGGCCTTAGACTGTAAAGATCTGGACAGATGCAAGGTAAAATTGACAAGACTTGGCAATGGATTAGGTGGGAATGGTGGCAGGGATGGAATGGGTAAATTTGGGAATAACTCTAGAGTAAACTAGGTGACTAGAAGAATAGTGGTGCCTTAGTGGAAATAGGAAAATTTGGAGGATAGACAGGTTGGGCAATAGGAATAGAAAATAAATTTAACTTGGGACCTTGAATTTTAGATGCCAGTGAAACATCTGGGTACATGTACCCATCAGACAGCTGGCCACATGAGACTAGGGTTCAAGAGAGCAATTAAGAATGGAAATAAATGTCAGCTCTCTACAATTCAGTTCTTTCATTTTTGGTAAGTGATCAAGTTCAGATATTTTTTTGAAGGAGCTTAGTCTAACCCATAGCAAGCCTTTTCAGACCTAAAAAAGATCAGTCTAGGGGAAAAGACTTCTTGCAAATAAGATTTCTTGGGAAAATTATAGTGCTAAGGACACTGAAAGTATAGCATGACTACTCAAAGAAGTTGAAATGAAGTCTCTGTTCTTTAGTGTTTTCTCTCACAGCCAAAGTTATTTGGTTAATGTGACAATATTTAAAATGTTTCAAAATCTGGATATGCCAAATGGGCAGAACAATCCAATGGCACAGTCCTTTCTTAGCTTGTGGCCAGAGAATAAAACTTCCTGTGGATCTTCCCTCCTGATTGAAAGGCCTTTTTGGATGGAAGAAAATAGTGAAATGAGGCCCTGGGCAAGCACTGTGTCTAAGAAGCAAAGTCAGCTAACTAGCTGGATCGTTTGAGGCAACTATTATACCACCCATTACTGTGGTGAAATTAGCATTAGGTAGATCTCAACCAAGATTCTCAGAGAACCATGAAGTCTTTAATGACGGCCTGATTTTAGAAGTCTATAAGCAATACAATGAAATGAGGGAGGAATGAGGGGATTATGTACAGTGAAACTCAAGTTGGTGACAATCAGATCTTGCTTTTTATTTTATGTTGACTTGTTTTTTGGCTTTTTTTGGAGATAGAGGAAATTATTGGTCTTATTTTGAAATATATGATGTTCTTATATCCAATAAAACCCTGATGGCTTAAAAACATATGTAAAGATATGAAAATAGAAATAGTTATTTCCTTTCTTCCTTGTTCCTTCCTTCCTACTTTCCTTCCTTCTTTTCTTTCTTCCTCCCTCCCTTCCTTCCTTCCTTCCTTTCATCAGTCTCTTGGTTCATAATTATGAATTATGATTTCACTAGTTTATGGACCTCCCTATGTGGAAATTAATCCCACAAATACAGACTGATATGCTATCTATAACTTAAAGAATTATCTAAGGGCACTGAGAGGTTAAGTGACTTTTTCAGGATTACACAGTATATATCAGAGGCAAGCTAGAAATTCAGTTTTTTTCTGACTTTAAAGATAGCCTTCTAATCTGCTATATCATTCTGCCTCCTTAAAAATGTTTTTTAAAAATTTGAATTCTGTCATCAATAAAAACTCAAGTTCATTTATTTTTGGAGAAGTGTCCCTATGTATCTTCTTTAAGACATTAAGATCCTAAAAAGATTACTCCCCCCAAGATTCAGAAGTTTTATCCTCAATAGATCAAGAATAGCTTGATGGAAAAGAATGTTTGAGACAGCCAAACAAAGGCTATTTATGGAAAGAAACTACTTATAAAAAGAAGAAATAGTTACAAATTATTAATAATTACATATAGAGATACTCATATTCTTTAATCATAGAAGTGTCAGAGCAATCTTAAGATATCATGTTATGGATATATGTATACATACATATGTATATACATACATAGAGACATATGAGTATATAAAAACTGTGTATGTATATACATATACACTTATGTATACATATATATATATCATCCATATATGCATATGTGTATATGTATATATTTATGTGTGTATGTGTAAAACCAAATATTTAAATCTAACATTGATAGGAATTTGGGGGAAAAGGATTAGGTACATTTTTGCTGGTTGCATAGAAACCTACAAATAGTTATAGTAATATACATTGAGTCAGAAAATGTGATTATACCTTTCAATCCAAAAATTTCATTGCTAGGATTTTACAGAAAAGGAGGTGGGTTGCTCTAGTGAAAACAGGGGATGGTAGATGGATATTCCCTGTTCTCCTGACATTGTGTGAACAACAAAGGTTTATCATCACAATCCCATTATGGAGTCCAATAACTGAATGCGTAGGTCATAAATTATGATTATTATCAGTAAATGTTTGATTTGTATACCTATTTTATATATCTATATATCCAGGGTTACATAAAAATTTCTTAGGCTAAAAGGGGTTGCAAGTGGCAATATCAAAGATCTATTGAAATATCAGAATATATTAATGCAATAGAATAATATGATAAAATGAAAAACAGTAAGTACAATTCAACCAAAGAAGTTATTACATGAATTAATTATGCCAATAGAACCAGAACTACATACAGATTTATAATACACATCTAGAATGATATATATATATCCCCAAAACATAGACATAACCACACACACACACGTCTGGACAACATACATTGAGCAGCACCCATACATAAACACATATTGAAAGAAAGCAACAACAAATAAGCAAACTCAGTTGAAGGAAGTAAAACTCCAGGTATAAATAGAAGGGAACAGAAGCATTTTTTCATTTGTTTGTTGTTTGGTCATTCAATAATTTTATCTTGTTAGATACCTAAGGTTTAATAAAAAACTTTATTTCCTATTTTAAGTATTTATTTCTTTTATGATAGTTATTAAATCCATAATATATTTTAAATATTTTTATTTATATAAATATAAACTTGTAGTTATTTATGCAAACAAAAAAGACTTGTCTTTATTTATATGTTACCCTTCTCCATTGATGGAAAACATGCCAGTACCATCTAGTGAGCTTTTAAATTTTTCTTTGCCTATAAACAGCACGTTTCTATTCAAGGCTGTTTCTGGTATTTCACCATCACTTTGGTCTCAAGTGGTTTCAATAATATTGTACATCCAGATGAAGCATTCAACCATCACCCAATTAACTAGATAATTTAATATCCCAAATGCTTGAGCTTGTACCATAAAGAACACCAATATATTTGACTAGAGTTTGTTTCCCTTTAGTTTTATCTAGATATTCAGCATCAGGTAGGGGCAGCTTCCATCTACTCAGTTCTAGAATGTGCTATGATAAAATATATGAGTTCAATGGGCCTTATATTTATTTCACTTCCCAAGTTAAAACTGAGGTGAATACAATATATGTATGTTTAAGGCCAAGGAATAAGAAATAGGAGGAATATAAAACTGAGTAGAGGTAATTTTCTCTTTATTTTTCAGAAGCTACAAAACTGGAACTAGAAAATTCCAAGAACAAACAGAAAAAGAGCAATAGGATCACCGAGTCTCTTTTTTTTTCTTTGCCTTCAAATAATATTCTTTTTTAAAAAAATTAAAACTTTTTATTTGCAAAACATATGTATGGGTAATTCTTCAACACTGACACTTACAAAGCTTTCTGTTACAAATTTTTCCCCCCTAGTCCCCACCCCTCCCCTAGATGGCAGGCAATCCACTACATGTTGATTATGTTAAAATACTTGACAAATCGAATATATGTATGTGTGCATATTTCCACACTTATCATTCTTGTGCAAGAAAAATCGTATCTACAAGAAAAATAAATCAGAGAAAGGAAACACAATGCAAGCAAACATCAATAGAGAGCATGGAAATGTTATGTTGTGGTCCACATTTCATATCCCTCTCTCTGGGTGTATATGGCCTTCTTCACTGAACAATTGGAACTGGTTTGAAGCATTTCATGAACACTGAATCTCTTAAATTACATATGTATATTCTTTATGAGCCCAGTAGGGAAACTAATGAATATATTAGAAAAAAAATATAGCCTATATCCCTTTTGAATTCACAATGAAATATGCAGCATATTAAATCTCCTGATTACATTCAAGAACTGTGGATGGAAAAAAAAGCAACAGCTACTAGAGCCTTATTTGACAGTCATATAAAATTGATATCATAAACAATTGAAGTTAAGTTATTGAGAACTCCCTTATCTGACAGCTCATAATATGTCTGTTTTTTTTTTCTTTTTGCTGAGGCATTTGGGGTTAAGTGACTTGCCCAGTATCACACAGCTAGGAAGTGTCTGAGATCAGATTTGAACTCAGGTCCTCCTGACTTCAGGGCTGGTGCTCTAACCACTGCACCACCTAGCTGCCCCGTCTGTTTGTTTTTCTAATGGCAGGAGCTGTAGTATTCAATTGACTGCAAGGGTCATGCAACAAAGGAAGAAAACAAAATTACAGCCTTATTTTCAGGTTAAAATTATGCATGCATATATGTCTCTATTCCATTTAATATTTACTTTTCTAAAGTACACAAGCAATTGGTTAAGAGATAAGAAAGTATGCACTAGTATTCTACCATTACATAGTTTGTAATTTGTATGGATGTGGATAAACCCCAGGTCAAATATTATCTCTCCCAGATATAAATATATAGAGTAAAGGCTGATGTGATATTGCTATCCTTGAGTGGAACTCTATGGTATGGTCTTCTTACAGCTCTCAGTATTAGATAAAGTTTCTGTTTGTACTTCCTTACTTTAGTCATAATACTTCCTTCACTAGATGATAACAATTGATGAATTAAGATTGAATGGAAAAGGCCCCATTTCAATGGTATGACTTGGTATTTTGGTTAAAGAAAACTGGTTTCTTTGTTTAGTGTGTGCTTGTGTGATTTGTGGACCCTATGAGCATTAGTGTTTTGGGTACCTACAATTTACCTCTTCTATAAGGGACTTAGAAGCCAAGATCTGACAGGAAAACTAAGTCAAGATTTGTAGCCTGGTAGCCAGGGATGCAACTGGATTCTAATTTATTTTGGAAACCTTGCTTTCTAAAAGTGGATATAAACTTTCTGCAATGAACATGATAAATGTGGAAATAGATATAGAAAAACTGCACATGTTTAACATATATTGGATTACTTGCTATGTAGAGGAGGGGCTGAAAAAAGTTTGGAACATTGTAAAGGTGAATGCTGAAAACTATCTTTGCATATATTTTGAAAAATAAAAACCTATTATTAAAAAAGGAACTTTCGGCAATGAGCTGAAAGTTTTAAAAAATAGAAAGGCAGCAAGCATCATTGGAAAAGTCAGTTTATTGATTGGTTCCTTCCTTCAACTATAGTTTGCAGGGCAAGTTAAGAGCCCTGAATTTTGTCCATGCTCAGGAAGTATGTGATAATGATGTGAGACAGCTTGGCACACTAGAAAGAACACTGGATGCAGAGTCATAAGGCCTTGGTTTTAATCACAGTTTGAGGACTTAACTAGTTGTATGATCTTAATTTCAGAGAGCCTCAGCTGCTTCATCTTTAGAATGGGAATAATGGTACTTGTGCTCTATAATTCACCGACATGGTGTAAAAAGAAAGTGAGATTACCTATATAAACATTTTGCAAACTATAAAGCTTTCTATTAATGAGAGAATGAATTAATGAAGAATTAATAATAATAATAACTAGCATTTATATGACATTTTAATGTTTCTGAAGTGAGTTATAAATAATATCTCATTTGATCCTCACAACAAACTTTAGGGGTCGAATTATCCACATTTTACGTAGAAGAAAACAGAGATAGGTTAAGGTTAAAGTTAAGGTGTTAAGTGACTACATAACCTTTCAGTCAGTGGCTAGATTTGAAGTCTTTTGGATTCTAGGCCTATTGCTCATTCTATTCCATCAAATCAGAACCTGTCAATTGACTTGGAGTTGGGTGATGTGGGCTCTCTACCAAATGAAGTTCATTTTTATTTTCTTGCTGGCATAGCCAGTTCATATAACTTTTGAAGTCTGTTGAATTGAAAGACATTTTCCCAAAAGACTGGGTCTTTGTTTCTGTCCAAGAACATGACTATGTAAAGTAGATTGAATGGGACTGAATGAGGTTTCCTGAAGTTACTTCCAGCTCACAGATCCAAGCTTCTCCAGTATAGGTCTGAGTACCCTACAATATAAACCTTTTATAGCTTTGGAAAGATATGGTTCCTTAACTCTAGACACTTACATTCCTAAGAAAAACAGTATATAAAGTTAGAAAACACAGGAAAGTCCTTGACCAAATGTGTGTACTCCTGAGAATAGTTGGGGTATAGAGGAAATTTGAGATAAATATTATGTCCCCTATGGTTTAAGGTGCTTTTAAAACCACAAAATAATATAATAATTTGAGTGCTCATTGTGTGGTGGAAACTACACTGGATTTTGAGACAAGATCTGGATCTGAATTCTGTTTCTGTCACTACTTGTGTGACCCTAGACATGTAGGATAGTATGGCCTATTCTACAGGTTGCAAAGATAATAGCCAAATATTCTCTGGGCTAGGGTAGACTGATTCCTTGAACATCATTGCTGATAACAGAGCAAAAAAAAAGTTCTCAGAACTTTGGTTTTCTTAACTGTAAAATAAAGTGATGGGACCAGATGATCTATAATGCTCCTTCTAACTATAAGTTTATGACATATGAGCATTTCTTTTTGGTTTGCACCTGTGATAACCCATGCAGATCAGCACCTTCTTTGAAACTAATAGTCTTAGAGAATTTCCTGGAGCAGTGAGAAATGGCTTGCCCAAGATCAACCAGCCAGTAAGTGGCAGAGGGCAGGACTTCGAGCTCTGGGCTTTTTGATTCCAACGCCAGGTCTTTCCTTACTATACCACTCTATGATATGTATTAGCTAGTACTCACACTAGTAGAGATATGAGTTGTCAATCAACTTGATGTTTTACATTGTGCAGAAGGCAGAAGCAACTAATATATACATATGCAAATGTATACTTATATCCATGTGTATATGTACACATATGCACATATATGTTATGTATACATATATATATTAAAATATATAAATGGAGATGGAACATTAACAATGGTAAATTGTTGATTCAGAGAAGGGCTCTGTAGGTCCTTGTGCTTGAGCAATGCCTTGAAGAAAGCTAAGGATTCCAAGAGCCTGGGGTAAAGAATAAGAGTATTCCAGACACGTGAGGCAGCTTGTACAAAGGCAAGGAAGTAGGGCTTGGAATGTGATGTCCTGGGATTAAAAACTGGCTGGCCAATTTGGCTAGATATTAAGTGTGTGGGTGGGCGTTTTGTGAAATCAGCCTAGGGATAAAAATGGGAGCCCGATTGTATAGAACTTGTGTGTGTGTGTGTATGTATGTGTGTGTGTGTGTGTGTGTGTGTGTGTGTGTGTGTGTAGAATTTTAAATGCCAAATAAATTTGGTCCTAGAGGCAGCAGGGAGCCATTGAACGTTCTTGAACTTCATTTTCAGATATAGATTGCAATTACTAGATGACCTCTGAGGCTCTTTCGATTTCTGAAAATCTATGATTCTGTTCTAGGCAAGAACACAGTCTGTGCCTTCATAGACCTTAGAGTACAATAGTCTGTGGGTTCAAAATAATTTGCTTTCCCCCTTCTCTGGTGGTAGGTTAAGTTTAAAGGAGCTGTGATTTTATAAAGAATGTTCTTTTGTAAGCCAAAATTAAATTCAGGCAAACTTTGTCAATTTTTCTCTTGAAGGAGATGTTGACAACAAGAAAAGCTATGTTTTAGCACTTTTTTTTCTCAAATGGAGGCTAAATGGCAACAAGACTCAAATTAGTTGAGAGCTTTTGTCTACAAGGCATATTCAAGGTCAACTGAGGAAAGTGTTTTTCTTCAAATGGTATTGAAAAAGAAAGTGATAAACCAAAAATTGAGATGGAAAAATTATAACATGCTTTTTGCAAATACAACACAGAAGAAATTAAAATTACTATGTGACTTTTCGAAAAGGATACTTAGTTTATGTTTAAACATATATTAGCTATTAAGAAAAACCAGAAAACCAAATGTATCTCATTTAGGAGGAAGATTGGGGAAATAGGGGGAACTCACTAGAAATTTAATTTCCTAGCTAAGGATTTTTTTGGGGGGGTGTAGAAATGAGGTTCCAGTTCTATAGATTCCAGATGTTTTGGTTAAATACTATGTAAATTAAGTGGTCAATGGAACAATAACCCAGCAAATCTAATGAACTCTAATCATCATAGGCCATTTAGAGCCTCCCACAGTCTTGCAAAAATTATTTTTCCCTGAGCAATTATTCTGATTTTTAATGAAAGAGAATGTTGGTCCAACTTTCTGCTTTACTTCATGTAACAATCTCTAAACATCAGTAAATGACTTCCCAGATGGCAAGGCCATGTGCTCATGTGCTAGGCTAAGGAGGAGGGTTTTTAAAGAATGTCTGGGAATTAGTATTATCTTATATAATATCCCTCCCTCCCTTCTTTCCTCTTTCCCTCTCTCTTCTTCTCTCTTCTTCTCTCCCTCTCTCCCTCCCTGTCTTCTTTCTTCCTCCCTCTTTTTCTTCCTTCCTCCCTCCTTTCCTCCTTCCCTTCCTTCCTTCCATTTATATAATATATTTATGTATTGTCACAAAAGAGGTAAATGATTTGCCTCTTCTTCTTACATGTAGGATAGTATAGACTATTTTACAGAATGCAATGATAATAGGTGAATATTCTCTGGGAGAGGGTGGGCTAATTCCTTGAACATCATTATGTATAACATAGCAAAAAAAGAGGTTGTGTTAATTTGCATTTCTTTTATAATAATTTTCTGGACATTTTAGCTTATCTGGGAAGACAAAATTTGGACTTCAATTTATGTAAAACTTACAAACAATTTGAAATATCCAAAAGTGGAATGAACTGCTTTGGGATGCATATTCAAGAACTGACTAGATGTCAGATATGTTGTAATGGGAACTCCTTTTGGGGTACAATTTGTAGCAGGTGGATGCTAAGTTGACTTCTAACTCTGAAACTCTGTGATATGGAAATATTCTAATTTAAAAATCATAGTTAAACAATTATATTCAAGAAGCCAAAATGTTTTAATATATTAAAATGAAGTTATGTGTCTACATATATATTTATGTAAATAGATTATAATAATACAATATAACATATTATAATACATTATCTAATAAATACACTATTATATATGTATACACACAAAATGGATATATATATATGCACACATAAAAATGTATATATATGCAAACTTATTTGGCCTTCATTTATGGTGACCCTATAGATAATGTTTAGGACTTGTCTATATAGGCATTTACTAAGAGACTGACACTGAATCACATTACTCTTCAGACTGAGTATGTAAAAAGTTATAATTCTTTATTACTAACTACAAAATAACTATAATTTTTAGAAAGCATAACTTTGTATCCATATTTTGCATACTGGTAAGTTTATGTCTGGTTTACCTCAAAAACCAGATATTCATTGTTTTGGGTCTTGAATTATTTGTTCTGTGTCTACTGACATGTTTATTTATACTTTTAGAAAAGTTTGCTTTTGGCCTACTTTGGGCAAAGATCTCATAAAGTGAAGGAACTATTTCATTTTTGCATCTATATCTTTGACACTCAGAACAGGAACTGGCAAAGTGACTTTATACACACACATATGTGTGTGTGTATATGTACATATATGTGTGTGTGTATATACATATCTATATGTGTGTATGTATGTGTGTATATATATATATATATATATATTTTTTTTTTTGCTGAGGTAATTGCAGTTGTGACTTGCCCAGGGTCACACAGCCAGGAAATGTTAAGTGTCTGAGGTCAAATTTGAACTCAGGTCTTCCTGACTTCAGGGCTGGTGCTGTATCCACTACACCACCTATTTGCCCCTAAGGGACTTAATATTTTGATTTTAGCAAATGGTTGTTGATTGGCTAAATTGATCGGTGTAGCTTCTTTCCTTAGCATTTACACCTGATCTCTTCATGCCATATCAGTTTCATTCTGTCCAATAGACTGTCTTTGATGATCACTTCAAGGAAGGCAAGTGTGATGTGTGATGTCACATAAAAAGATTTGGGATGAGGGATGATGATGAGAATAATTGCATATTATGATGTGATTATCTTTAGATTCATCTAAGTCCTCTGGAAGCAATTTTCATAGTTTTCCAATGTGTTCCATAGATAGTATTCCCTTTTATTTGTCCTAGGACTACTTTCAAACACTGAAGTGTCCCCAACACTTAGTCTGATTTAGCAAACCACCTAGAAAATAATGTGTCATCTTCTGAATGGATAAGCCAAAAAGGGGATACGTAGCAAAAGTCACCCATTAAGCCCACTGCCAAGTCAAATACTCTGACTTGGATTCTGTTATCATTATATTTGTTCTTTTCTATTGGTTAATTCTTTCTGGATCTGATGGCTGTTCTAAGGTTCCCTAACTGAAATATGATTTTATAATAGAATTTCTAATGAAATGGGAACTATCTAGAAACAGAATTCCTATTGCTTTTTAAGTTTGTCTTACTATCTTTTCCCCCCTTCCTTCCATATAATATATAGTCATGTAGAATATTATATATATAATTATAAATTTTATACATATTATATGTAAATCAGTTATTACAAAAGATATTATCAAAGGCATGTATGTTTGGGAAAGAGTGGCCCAGCTATATAAAATGATGGATAACAATGTTAAAAAAAAAAAACAACTGATCCCTTCATAGATCCTCTATTGAGAAAATATAGATAAATACACAAAGTGAGAATAGACTGCACTTTGCATTTATGGAAAGGAGAATGGCCACACTTGATAGATTCAAGAACTAACTTGCTGAGAGAATTAGCCAGAAACAGTTTTCAGTTTATTTGTTTATAGAGGAAGCAATGCACATAATTTTCTATGAGTAGTCAACCATAATCTTACTAATTGAGTTTTATATTATTTTCTATGTTTAAGCTAGAAAAACAGTATCTTGGGCACAGCTATTCAGATCCAATCTTTGATGTGGTAGATAACCCAGTAAGTGATTTGTTACTTGATCATTTTCTGGAAGAGCTGTGCTTCAGGTTGAGGTAAAAGGTTGAAGGGGGCATTCCTAGGAAGTTACTTTGAATTTTAGATATTCTTTCACCTCATAGAATCACAACTCCAGGGACCACTCTGTCAGGATTTCCTCTACTGGAAGTGTCTATCAACCAGTCTCCCTGCTTCTCTTAAGATCTGAGAAATTAAGGAATATCTGAAGAAAATTAGGCCTAAGAGAAAGCAATGAATGTAAAACTTCCCAGACAGAAGTTATGAAATTTACTACCAGGTGATCTGGAAGATAATACTGTAATACAACAAGCCAAAAGAAGAGGTATGATTTTTATCCTTGTCACACAGTTTAATTTTGGTGTTTACCATATATGTTGAATCCTAAGAATTTCTATGCTCTTTGGAAGATAGATTGTTGATTTAGTGATTTCTTTTTATTTTTCCCTATTTTCCTGCTTATGTTCCTCTGTGTATTATTATCCAGTGTTTTATGGAATAGTAGAAACCTTGTCTCAGTGGGTGACCAATGCTTTTTGTCCAGTATTCCTAATCTACCCTGCTGACTTGCTCTATTCACAAGAAAGGAATCTGATAATGATATCCTTAGCTTCCAGAAAGAGTCTGATGGGAGATTTTAGAATCAATCACAATAGCAGAAGAGCAAGAGATATTTTTATTGCTTTTGGTGGCATATTTTGAGGATCCCTTGGGATATACTGTTGCACTCCAACTTCTTGAAGGAAAAGACAAAATTTGAGCTCCAAGTCTAGGATGAGAAAAACATACTATATTACCCAGATTGGCTAAAAGCAATAGTTTTTAAAAGGAAAGATAAAAAAGGGAGATCTAAATGGTCCTCAGAAATCTAGAAAGGAATCAGTATGATCTCCTGTCAATAGTTTTGCATCCAAAGATATGAAAAGGCTTATTCTAATTTTATTTCTATATAGAATCATTAATCTAGAGCTGGAATGGAATATAGAGGCCATCTTTTCCAACTCCTGGAAATAATAAGTAATTTAAGATCACACAAGTAGTAAGCATAAAAGGAAGGATTTGAGCCCTGGTCTTTTGAATCTAGAACTAGTGTCTATACCAGGCTGCCTCTTTATATCTAAAAAGAGAATGTAGTATTTAATAGATGAAGATGCTAATGAATTAGCAAGATATGTTTTTTTTTTGTGTTGAGCAGCTGTATGACATGGCAGCCAAACAAAGCTAATTGATTTTTGGTAGTTTTAAGAGACAAAATGTCCAGGTGGGCCTAGGGAAGTACTAGTCTCCTTCTTCTCTGGTCACTGCATCTGAAGTATTGTGTCCAGTTCTGGGTGTTGCATTTTAGGAAGAGCTATTGACAAACTGAAGTATGGCCAGGATAATGAGGGGATTGTGAACCATGCCATATGGTTCACACTGTATGGTTGTGAACTTTTGAATTTAAAAGATCCATCAGCCCTAGTCTCTCCCAGTAACAGGGATTATAAATGTTTGCTACCACTGTCAATCCATCTTTTTTTTTCTTTTAAATATATATGCCAATATTCTATAAGCATTACTGTACAGCTTTAACCACTTCAGAATAATACCTCAAAAATATCATTCCTGTGTAATATAGTAATTGGGAACAAATTTAGATGCTCTAATCCTCTTAGTGTATTTAATTAAATTATAGTCATGCAAGGGTTACAGTTTATTTAGGTATTTTTTACCTGTCATTAGCCAGTGACTCAAGCACAACCAAGACATAGAACCTCTCCTTTTCTCCTAGGCTATTCCTATTAAAACTATGCCAATTCCTCTTTGATGCCATTATCTAGTGGGCAGCTGGGGTTCATGTTCCAAAAAACAAAACAAAACAAAATAAAACAAAACAAACATTGCCTAAAGAAAAGGCTGACCATATTCCCTGGTATAGTTCAGAAGTAGGGGAGAAGAAAACTTAGCTTGCTTCTGCTCTAGCTTTGAAATGATCCCCTTTTTACTATTGACTTCTGTTGGTATAAAGTCCTCTGTCTTTAATAGATTTGAAAGAAATTCCATTGCCTAGTTTCTTAATATCTTTTTCTGGGATAAATTTAGGATAAATCTAGGATAAATTTTTCTTATACTATAGAGCACATTTCAAACTCTTCCTCAAGTATTTTCATCTTGTCCCTCAGTTCTAGGTGAGAAAAGAGCGTATTTTGGAAAAGCTGTCTATCCTAGGGTAGATGGTTCTAGGAATATGATGGTGGTGGAGGAAGCTCATTGTTTCATCTTGCAGTTACAGAGAATTGATACTTGAGGAAATTCAGTCTTAATTTTTTTTAATTGTCAGGGCAATTTAATCCCATTGTGCTTCTGAAATCTATAAAATTGTATTCTGTGTTGTTGGCTCAGTCCCTGTGAACTTTAAAAAAAAGCTTGCAAAATCAAGGTCTGAGTTCTCAAATCTTTTCTTATCAGTGCCAGGGAGAGAACTCCCTGAGAACTTCAGTTTTCCTCTCCACTTAGTCTTCTATGACCTTGACTCCTTCACCAGGGCTTCCTAACAGACCACCTTGCCTTCTATCTAGCAGGTACCACTGGAAACTCTGAGAAACTGAGGAAAATATCCACAAGCCAGTCCTGAATGATTATCTCCTTGAGTGTGTCTTGGGGTTACAGGAGGCCTTTTATGACCTAACCAGAGCTGAATTCAGGCTAATTTTTTCATTATATTGCCACCAAAGAGAATTGCTATATGCTAAGCTATCAAAACCCACACAGTGAGCAAATGAAGCTTGGGCTGAGATTTATTATTGGTCAGTCAGTGAGAGCCAGAGTGATTTGGGTTTAAAGGTATAGTCAAGTAGCTTCATTGAATCCCAACAGGCTTTATCAAAGACTGGTTTTCCACAACTATATTTCAAGAAATCATAAATAAAAACTACATGAGTCAAAAGTTAATTGTCCCAGTTGCATAGCAATTTTTTCTATTCTGGCCAGAAACTCTGAGGGCTTTCCCCATCCTGACTGATTCTTTTGTGAAGGCAAACAAGGCCATCTTTTGCCTCAATTTTTATCTAGCCTTTACTAAATGGGTGCAGCCTCAGACAAACAGACCTGGGAAAGACCTTAGCTTAAAAAGGCTAAAATCTCCCACTGCATCCAGGGCCATCCGCATTAGTTCTGACCTATAACCACCACCACTACTACCAATCATAGAGGTTGCCTGCTCTCCAAGCAAAGCCAGATACAGAATCTCAATTTTGATGTATATTACTACATATGTATCAGGAGCACTAAGTCTCTCTTAGTATATTGAAATGCTACTAAATCATCCTAAGAAAGTGAGGAAATTGGCACAGCAATTATTAAATGTGGGCTAGTTGAAACAAAATTGTGATGGTCAAGTGCCCCTCCTCCCTTACAATATTTCACCCCAAGAAGATAGCATTCTGTTGACTATGAACTTTTTTCCCCAGGAATCTCTTGTTCCCTGATGCTTTCTTTGTCTTGAATCTCTTTCTCTCTTTCTCTCATATATATATACATATATAAATATATATCTATGATGTTTATATTTACATATAAACACACGTACATATGTAAACACACATGCATATAATTCACTGATGTCATTGGCAACTTGGTTTAGTGGAAAAGAATTGAATATGGAAGTCAAAAGATGTAAGTTCAAAGCCCAGCTTTGCCAGCTGTTTGAACATAGGCCTGTCATTATTTGTGACTCAATTTTCTCAGTTTAAAATGAATGATTTACATTCAAAGACCCTAAATCTTTTATCCTATAATATGATTCTATTTTAGTAGTGATGGGGGAACCTCTTCTTACCCTTCCTTTACCCCAAATACTTTCTTTGCAAACAGAAAACGAGTAATAAAGAATAATCAGTTGTCCGATTCATCTTACAACCTTGGGAGTTAATTTTGAGTCATTTATCCTCATTTGAATAATTTTTTATATTAACACTAGAAGATGTTAAAATCGTCTTGTGTGGGGGATGGGACTCTATTTAATCTTAACTCTCACCTATATTATTGATAGCACTCACTAATTAATTATCCTTATATAATAGTAATAATTTTAAAAATTAAAATTTCAAACAAGTTTTTATTATATTTTGAGCTTTTCTAAGATAAAAGTTAATTCCTTTAAAACTTTCCATTTGCAACTATTTACATGCAAAAAACAAGTGGGATGTAGCAGAAATGACTCATATTGCAGTAGCTGGAATTTGTTCTTATGGAAAGATGTGAGCTACCAGACCTTGGAAATTTTCTTTGTTCTCAGCTAAATGCTCAGATTTTCTAAGTTCTCACTATAGAAGGTGAAATAAGAATGTCTTCAACAATTCTACAATGTAACTTTCTTCTGAACAATAATTATTAATTCATATTTATCTTACATGACACAAGTACTTTATTCATAACAATGTTGTGAGTTAGTGAAAATATTAACGTCTACACTTTACAGATGGGTAAACTGAGGCTCCAAGAGAGTAAATGACCTACTTAGTATTATAAAAATATTATTACTGTTGGAGCTAAGACCTGCGCTCAAGTTTTCTTATTCAAAGTATATTGTCCTTTATATCATACTGTCCCGCATCCTAACATTTTTGCTCAGTGGCTGAGGTTGAATAAGTGACACATGATGATGGTCTTGACTTAAAGGATTAACAATTATACTTTTGACTATCATCAGAGTGCATTATTTATTTGTAAGATTTAAAGACAAAAAGTTGTCAAGGTTAGACTGACCATCTGTTGAGACTGAAAAAGCCTTTATAGGAACTGAATAAGACTTAAATTCATTAGCACAATGCTCTGATTCATAGAGCTTGCCACTCAGTCACTATAGTAACAACAAAAAAGATGATAACTGTTATTACTTTTCTTTTTCTCCTTTTCTTCCCTTCTCCTATTTCTCTTAGGAGTAGCATCCAAAATGGGATCTAACTACTTAATTACAATTTCATAAAATTTCAGAATTAGATAGAGAATATCTAGTATAGATTTTACCCAAATCATGGATCACAGCTATACCATCTTTGACAAGTACCTCTCTAGTCTTAACTTAAACACCGTACTATGTCTCCTCTCATTCTTCATTTTACCCCAAGATAATCCACTTTTTAGTAATAGCAATAATAATAATAATAATAATCATAATCATTTACATTTATTTTACTTTACAAAATACTTTTTTTCTTACTATTGTAATGCTGCTAATTTCATAGCCCTATTTTGCAGATGGAGAAAGAGAGGATTTAAGAGAGTAAATGACCCTATTGATGTAAAGAGATTAACTGTCATATTGTCAAGTGCTTTGCAAATCTTAAGTGCTCTTTAAAAGCTAGGTATTGTTGTTGTCATTGTTGTTGTTACTGAATGAAGGAAAGTCCATCCAATGTGGAAGGACCTAGGAGGGCCTACTGATTCATTTTGACAATAATTAAACTCTGAGAATAATTAATAGTAGGTGCCTTAGCCACTTACTAAGCAATGAGAAAACCAATCTGCTATATAAAACACCCTTGGCCCTAGATGACTTCTAAATAATTACCTTGGGCCAATAGTATACTCTCTTTGGGGCTATAAAAGCAAAGAGCAACAAAGAAAATACTTGTCACTGAGGAAAATAAGAGTTTGGGGGCCCTGAATTGGTTAATTTTTGTGGCTCTGAAAGAGGGTATTGAAGTAAAAGCTGGATCTGGTAAATGAACTGGTCTACCAGTCTTCCTTATATCTGGGCAGAATAGATGATCATCCTGTAGTTTTGTGAGGGTTGTTGTCTTGAAATTGCTTTGTTTAAACACAAATTGTTATAAAATAGATTCTGTTAGTCACTCCCTGCTCTTTTGCTAAGAGACTTGAAAAAAATTATTAAAAATTTGATATTGAACATCAATACTACCAAACTAAACTTACTTAGGAAAAATTATATTTGATGAAATGAATAAAGTATCATAATTTTTAGACACTTTTTAAAAAAGTTCAATGAGAATACTACAGAGGCTGTGTGTCCTGAAATTTTTGCCATTAATTAAGGAAGGGCTATGGACTATTTAGACCTAAAATGTTCTCTAGCCCCACCCTTTTCTTTTATAGATGAGGAGCCTGGTTCACCAAGTGGTTGAATAACTCCTTCAAAGATTAAAAGGAGTAGGTAGAAGCAAGTCAGTATTTTGAATCCAGATATCCAATTCCTAATGTACTTCTCTTTCCACTACACCTTGCTGCCTCAAGATAGCATTAACATTTTTAGCAATTATATTAAAAATGCTTTTGAAAATGAAAGTAAATTATTCAGAAAATGTAATAGCAAGTCCAGTAATGTCTCACTGTTAATATTAAACATGAGTTTATTAGGTTAGCCCTTTAGTCATCTAATAGTATCTTTAAGGAACTCAGGATTGGAAAATTTTAATGAGGGAGAACAGATAATAAAAGTTCCAAAGGAGGTCAAGGTAGGATGCTAGCAAAAGAGGGAGGGGATTATAGGTAAGTATGGGGCAGAATCAGCACACTGGTTACTTCATTAGGATTGGAAACTAGAAAAAGAACATAAAGTTCCTATAAAGGAGAGGGAGGGGCATCCAGATCCTACTTCACAATTTTATCTATGACTCATCCTGCAACCATCACCTCTGTTGGTATTTGGGCTATTTTCATTCTGGCCCTCCTGGAACTGTGAAGGTGAAACAGGCCTTCCAACAGCATGAAAGAGAGATTTCTGGCCCAGGGTCTGAAAAACTGAGCCCTAATATACCACGATCTTACAAGAGCTTTTCTCTTGGGGATGCGCTTATTCAAGAGAGGAAGAAAAAAAAACAACCTAAAACTATTTTCTTTTAATTTTTTTCTGGTGATTTGTCCCTATTGTCATCCAAGTAAGAAAACATCAAAACTGCATCTGCTTGCATTAAAACTAGAACACAGGAGGGCTGCTTCTGCCCCCAGACACAAACAAATAATGTTAGCAGGAGAGGAAGCCCTTGGTTCTTAAGGGAATTCTTGGCTGTTATCTTCAGTGAAAAAACAAACTAGACTTGTCTAAAGAACAGGCCCATCAAAACTCCAACCCAAGGAATGTGGTGTAGTTTTTCACCACATGAATGTGAAGTTATTTATATACGGATTCAAGTATTTCCTTTCATTGTAACAATTTAGTCAGTGATCTTAGCATGGAGATTTTGGCATTCTCAGTGTTTTCCGCTTAAACCATGTTAACAAGCAACATTCACTCTCTCACCTGTTAAAACTGAGGGCAACTGAAGCCACCAAAACACAGAGATGATAGAACTTCACACCCGGCTGTGTCTGAGTTTGCCAGCAAGACATCTCCTACTTAGTCATATTCCAAGATCACTTAAGCTGGATCAAGGATAATCCATATTGATGGATCCTATTAAGGTTGCTTTGCAAAAATGACCTTATTTCATAAGCACTAATGAAAGACACAAAGACACAGAGTAAGGATTGAATCTACAGCCAGGAGGAAATTCAGATGTACATCACTGAGATTAAGGATGGTTGTTGATAGAGTCAAAGAGTTGTCATGGAGATTGATATATGGCCAAGAAAGGGCCAGGAAATGGAGTTATCCATAAAATTACCTTAGAAAGTGAGATGGAAATGTTAACAATAAAGTGTCATTTTCAGTGAGCAGGGAAAGAGAGGTACAATTCAAACAGAGGTTTTTGACCTGGAATCCAAGAACCTTAATTTTTTTTTTTGATAGATTTCAATGTAATTGATTCCCCTTGTATCCTGTATATTTTATGTGATGCATTTAATATACTATTCTGGGAAGGAAACAAAATTTTCATGAAATTGTCAAAGGGATATATGGTGTGAAAGATGTTAACCTTTCTTAAATTAGAAGAAGGAAGGGCATGATGAAACAAAATATGTCAGTAATGAACACTTTGGAACATATATCATCCAGAGAAGTAGGAAGCTGAAATCTAGGATTATCCTTTTTAATTGAAGATGTTTGCTCACCTGACAAACCAGTGTTTCCTTAGCATCTTTATAATCATAGGATTTTAAAGGGATTAACAAACAAATCATACTCTTCTCTCTTTATCAGTAGGCAAACAGACTCATAGTATTTAACATCATTAAGCATGCTGGTGGCAGAGGTGGGAAAGACATCTATTCTATTCTAATGAGTCAACCTATCCTCAAAGATAACTCTATAAGCATATATGGACATATACAATCAGTTAAAAGGCAGCACATCTGGCCACATATGGGTTCCAATGGACCCATGTGAAGGTAAATGTACTTAGGGTTCTACCTGGACTTTTTTTTTACAATACAATAAGGTTTTTTTTTTTTTTTTTTTTTTTACAATAAGGTCAGAGCTGCAAGTTCATTTCATCTTTTATGGGTTTTCTCCTAGAACATTTCTATGCACTTCTAAACCTGGAAGCTATTGTGATGTAAAGAAAGAACACCAAGGTGGTAATAAAGAGACCTGGTTCTCTCCTAGGGGGATAGCCAGATGGCACAGTGAAAAAAGCACTGAGTCTACAGTCAGCAATGTGTGAGTTCAAATTCAGTCTCTGAACTGCGTGACTTAGCAAGTCACTTAAAATTTTCCTCAAATGTAAAATGAAAATCATAATAATAGCACTTACTTTAGAAGATTGTGTAAAGATCAGATCAGATATTTGTAATGTGTTTAGCACATTTAACAAATGCTTATTCTCTTTATTATACTTATTAACCAACAGAGAGACTAAATTAGTTATGTTTAGTCCCCTTTCTGGGTCTTAGTTTCCTCATCTGTACAATTTGGAGGTTGTCTTTGATAATGTCCAAGATCCTTTACAGCTGAAACATTCATCGACCTTGAAAATCCATGTTGTTGGCCAGAAGGGAATAGGTCAGTAAAGCCCTGATGGCTGGCTACAAATCTACCATGCCCAAGAGTAACATTTTCAAGCACTTAACCTGTTGATGCAAAGCCAACCTTCACACAGACAACCCAAATAGTCCTCTCATCTTCCAGTTTCTTTAACACATTTTCTTAGTTTTTAACACTCCCCTTCAATTTTTCACTAACATTACTAATTAACATTTTATTTTAGCATTCTTGACTAGACTTACAATATCAAAGTAAAATAAAGAATTGAAGCAATTATCTGAATGATTCAGTGCTGCAAATGCCCAAGTCTCTGAAGCCTAAGTTTCTTGTTTTGATGTTTGTCAATTTGTTTGTGGTGAGGGGAGAATTGGCTGGATTTATATGAATAAACGTCTCAACCCTCTGCTTGGCTTGACTGGTGAAAAGCTGGCCATCATGAAAACATATGGCATAAGTAAAAGATGCTCTTTTTCAAAGCCCTTGAAATTTTCAAACTTGTGACAATTCTGGAAATGGTAGATGCTGTACATGTCTGAATACTTTGTTGTACTCAAGTCTTTCTCCAAAATGTAGGCCAAAAAATAAAAAACTTAGAATTTGGCTAAATGTTTCATTTTTCATGGCTCCATTTTAAAAACCAGCAATTCTTTGGGATTTAGCACCAAAGGCTGATGGTTGCAATTAAGGGATGTTGCTTACCCATTGAAGGATGTGCCCAAAGAATTCCTGTGAACTTGAATTTTATATATCTCCAGACTCAGTAACTCGTGCTTTCTATAGAGCTTTAAAGTTTGTAAAGCACTTTATACAACTATTTCACTTGATCCTAACCATGGGAGAGAGGTACTATTATCTCTATTTTACAGATGAGAAAATTGAGGTTAAGTGACTTGTTCAAGGTAATACAACTACTCAGTGTCTGAGGCAGAATTTGAACTTCCTTACTCCAATCTATGTTTTTCAGCCCTCTATCCATGCAAAGTTTATTAATGACTTCAAAAAATGAAGCTGTAATCAAAATGCAAGGATGGGATATGTGTTTGCACAAACACATATATACACACATATATATGTACATATGTATACATGTATATTTCAAATATGTAAATAATTAATACTTATGCTAGTAAGATTATCATGATTTTAAGAATTTTTTCATCTTTCTCTAAGTGTCATAGGGTCTGAAATCCAATATGAATTTTAATAACAAATCACAGAACCATAGGTTTGGCTTCAACCAAAGGAGCCCACCATTCAGGTGTACTTATTTTTCAAAATTTTCTTGTTCTAGAGAGTCTATTACATGGAGTTTCTCCCACTATGCAAGTAAATATGCATATAGCTATGCACACATATACATACATGCATACATCTATCTTCATATATATATATATCAGCAAAATTTAAGAAACTTAAAAACACTAAATATTTAGCTAGTCACAATGTTATGAATTAATTAGTGTCCTGGTTGCTGAACCTAAGAACCCAGAACTTAGAATTATTGGATAGATTGGAAAAGATTTCAGAGGTCATCTCATCAATCTTGCTTCACAAATGATGAAATATACCCAGAGGGACTAAAAGTCCCACAACTGGAATCCATAATCTTGCCTGACTCCCCAGTTCAGAACTATTTTCATTCTAGTATTTCTCTCCAACAGCCTATAATTTTTAAATAACATATTTACATATGTTTGAATTACTTTTAGAATCATTGGTATTGGAGAGGTGATGAGCCTGGAGAAACATCAACCCTTTAAGAGCTTCAGGGCAAGATCTAGGGATGTTATTTCTTCTGCCCCTTTTGCTCACTGGGATCAGGAAGATAAGGGTACATTTTCCTGGGAAACATCCTGATCTTTTCATACTTTTCTATTAAGAAAGGAGCCATGTGCTGTGGATAGAGCACCAGTCCTGAAGTCAGGAGGACCTGAATTCAAATCTGACCTCAGACATTTAACATTTCCTATCTATGTGACCCTGGGAAAGTCACTTAACCCCAATTACTTCAGCAAAAAAAGAAAGAAAGAAAGAAAGAAAGAAAAAAAGAAAGAAAGAAAGAAAAAAAAAGGAAGGAAGGAAGGAAGGAGCCATGAGGGTCTGTTCTAGAAACTGTTTACAATAACTTGGGACTAATGGGGATTGAATGCCCCTGATTACTGCCAACCTCTAGCAAATAACTAAGAGAATAAATAATGGAATAATATATTGCTGTTTATGTCTGTTCAGTCTTCATATATTCATTCAACAAATTTATGTCAAGCACCTGCTATGGATAGAAAATTATGTCAACTATAAGGTGGGCTATAATATTTTGATAACCCCCAGTTCTTATGGTGCTGGAGTATTTATCCTCTTAGTCTTTTAAAAGAAAGCCTTAGTTTGGGATATGATCCACCGGCAACAAATGAAGGCAGAAATTATTTGCTTCCATTTTCCTTTCCCTTTTTATTGGCTTTGGTCACTTGTTAGTTATCTTATATTTATACAAAGGAAACTCTGAGAGGTTAAGGACAGTGATATTGCTCAACAGATGCTCTCAGTATCACTCTGGGTATTTATACAATAGATGTGTTCCTGAAATTTTTCTTTTGTAAATTTAATCCTTTATTCTCGTTGACTTTCGTTAGAACAAGGATGTTTTATTCTCATTCCTCATTGACCTTCAGTGTGCAGTGTATTCCAATCTGAACAGAAGATCATAGATTTAGAGCTTGAAGGACCCTTGCTTTTGCCTTAAATTTTTCTGTTCCTAGGCTATCAAATAATAAATGATTCATAAATATCATTGTAGCTTCTACCCAAACAACCTTCCAAGTGCTGAGGGCTGGGAAACTAGAGGAAACATAGGGAACTAACCTGGATTTTTAGACCTTTGGCCAAAAGCCACCCATCTTGCTCAAAGATTATTTTACAGAGCTAAAAAAATGACATCAGAAACTCTACAGAACACTATCTTGAAGTTAAATTCTTAAATCAGGAGAAGGTACACATAGGTTGAAGATCTGATATTCAGCAACTAAAGGCCAGTGGCTCTGGTCTTTATGGGAACCATGCCTAATGCAGTGGAGAACAAATGTATTCCTCAAGAAGAAAACCCCAGATGGGTTCCCTCTTTTCCCTCCATCTTTAAGTATAAATAATATCCAAGTATCCTTTACATTGTGGGGGCAATGTAAAGACTGAAGAACTATTTATTCTGCATTAATAAAGTGGAAATAGGAGAGACTTTTTGAATCTTTATGCCTAACTATGGCATTATCTGTAAAGACCCACTTCTATATGAACTATTAATTAAAGAAGTATGAGGGAAATGGGGCTTTTCTCAAGAGAAGAATTCTTTTATAATATAAACAAGATGCTCCTAATTCAATTCCTCCATTCTCTTATTTTTTCTCCTCAAAGTTCTGCTAATGCATTTCCTAAGATAATAACAATAATGGTGGTGAAAGTTATTCCACTTTTTCCCTGTTCCAGTGCTTCAGAGTGAAGGGTGTAGACAGTTCTGAGGACTGGGCCCCTGATATTAAGGAATCAAACACTCTTGTCCTTTGTCAGGTTTCAAAAAGACTTCGGACTAGAACACCTACCATAATATCTCCTGCCTACTTTGCATTTATTCACACATATTCTACGTTCATGGATCCCTCATGTAGGACATTCTCAATGGTGACTTGTAGATTTGTCAGTGCGACAAAAGATTGGTTAATGGAGGAAGGGGAGAAAGGAGTTGTGTTATTGAAAATATTCTTACTAGGCTATTTCATTAAGTGGTTTTATTTTGAACTGCTAATGTCATCAAACTGTCTAGGAAAGGAACAATAATTCTGAGGTGCCCATGAGTTCTGTGACTGTAGAGGATGTTTAGCCATAGAATATCCTGAGCTTGGACTAGCTATTCTCATGTGTGAGGAGGTGCTCCAGGTATTGGATTTTTAAGGAAAGCTCCAATTTTATCATAGGCAAACATTTTTACTTTTTTTTTGCTTTTTTCTATCTTATCTTTTTTAAAAGTAGCTAATAAATATTCACAACAAATCAAAGATAGTTCAGTAAAAAAATGGGAAATAAATACAGAAGAAGGATATTATAAAAATGCTTTTCCTTTTGAAAAATTTCAAAGAAGTTTGAAGTTTATTCTATGACACATTAAGAATCATTATTATTATTATTTCACTTTGAGTCTGGTTGATTTTTCTTATTCTCAAAAACTAAGAACTACATTTCAAAAATAGCCTAGAAAAGCATCTGGATTCATGTTATATAAATCATTTGGCCTCATTTGCATGTTTCACTCTCAAAAAGGGTAAGTTTGAATGCCATCTTCTAGAAGAAATCCTTTTGGATATGTGAAATATATGACTCCTGAGTACCAGTGTTTCAGGGAAAAGGAGATGCCAACTCTTTCAAAATATATCTACTTTACCATAAATATAGCAAAGGCTCCATCCCTTCCTCCCCAGTTCTTCTTAAGCTTACATTGTATGTTATCAGAACTTTTAAATCACTTTCCTCCCCTTCTTCCACGATGACATAGTCTTCCTTCACAAGTCCTAAATTACTGTCTCAATATATTAAATGAATTGTAACTTATTTTTTCTTATGTTCTCTCTTGGCGTCTCCTACTGCTTCTCTCTTATCTTCTCATTTTTTCCTATTTCATTCTGTCTCTCCTCTCTGTTTGGATGCTTCCTCCAACTCTCCTACCCAGCACTGTGACCTTCATCAGCTCCATTGTTTTTCACTCTCTCAAATCACTATGCAGTCAGAGCAAAACCTTTCCAAAAAAACATTCTCCTTTCTTAAAATTTTGGATGGTACTCAGGGAAAAGAATTACAAGTGTTAACAGAAATATGTAAATTTTCTATGGCTTGTTCTCTATTTCCATCTCCTTCTTTTATGCTCATGGCATTGTCTTCAGATTTCATGGCCAAAAGAGTTGATATAGTCTACAGAAAAATTTAGTTCCCTTTCCTAATATAAGAAATACCTTTTGCTCCCTCAAGGAAAACTGATAGAATGTTTTAATACATTCTGACAAAGTTTGCTACAAGGTGATGGGCCTGAAAAGTTGAGGTGATTTGCCCAGCATCAATAACTATTATGTCAGAGGTTGCAAGGTGTGTTCAACTAGAATATATTTTGGCTAATGGTTATAGTAATATTAACATCTCTCTCTCTCTCTTTCTCTCTCTCTCTTTTTTTTACTGAGGCAATTGGGGTTAAGTGACTTGCCCATGGTCACACAGCTAGGAAATGTTAAGTGTCTGAGACCAGATTTGAACTCAGGTCCTGCTGACTTCAGGGTTGGTGCTTTATCCACTGTGCCACCTAGCTGCCCCAACAGCTACTGTTTTAAAAAAATCAAACATAAGGGAAAGATTATACCTTTCCAATTTGAAAATTTGACCATAACAACCAAAATATCAACAATGGGACTGGGATGTATTGTTTTTACATTCAGTTGCAAAATAAAAACCTGAAAGTGAATTCTAATGACATTCTAAAAACCAGCTATGAGATTTATAAAATATATGTCCTTCTCATGCCCGATTTAGCATTTCCTAACACTTAAGTATTTTTTTCTATCAAATTTAAGTAATTTGAATAACTTTTTTTGTTCAAGATAATTTCCTCCTTTTTTTTTGTCTCATCATTATTGAGCAATCTTTGCTTAAAAACTTCTAAAAGGTCACATTTACCTAAAGTCCAAACACCTTAGCCTTGATTTCAAAGTCCTTCATACCTCAGTCTTCATATATCAAACTGGCTCATGAAAACCAACTGCTAAATTTTTAGTGTAAGCATTTGTTGTTCAATCATTTGAGTGGTTTATCATTTCCTTTTCCAATTCATTTTACAGATGAGGACACTGAGGCAAGCAGGGTGACTTGTCCAGTGTCACTCAACTAGTGTGTAGGTTGTAGTTGAACTCAGAAAGGTGAGTCATCCTAGCCCAGTGCCACTTAGTTGCCAGGTGAGCATTTACACCTCTTAAATTGGCAAATTACATATCAGGGCTTCATTTTTTGTTCTGTTGATTGTCTAGACTTAAGAAAATGAGAAAGAAAATAATAATATAGATTAAGCTTTAAAAGTATGTTGTGGGTACACCTTTCCCTTTGGAGAGCCAATTGTTAAACATTGCAAACACATTACTGCTTATATGCCATGCTAGGTCCTGTCTCCAGTTCAATCATATGGCTCTTGCATTGGATGTTTGACCAACTCCACATCACCTTAGTCTATGTTTAGATATGACTATTTAAATACCTCCATTAGGAAGCTGCCTCTAGCTATTGAATCTTACATTGCTGCTCCCCAATATAATCCCTAATTCAGGGTGTGTGTCACTCACTCTGGTACTTCTTCTATACTGTCTTATATCATTATTTGACAGCAATTGTTCTGGCTGTTGCTTTGAATGTATATCCTGTTTCTCTAGCTGAGAACCATAAACTCCTTAAGAGGAAGAATTATTTCTTTCTCTCAGGAGAGTTTAGTGCTGAGCACTGGGGAGACTTTCAGTAAACACTTGCTGCAATGAATTGAAAATCCTAGCCAATAACATATGACAGCTGTGGGCTGACTGCTTGGTAGGAAGAGACAACAGCCCATGCACTTAAAGACTTGAAATACCCAATTATTATTATTATTACCAATGGAAGCTGTTTGCTGGAATCCAGAAATCAGTTGATATTTTATTGCAATCATCCAGTTAATATGATACTTCTGCTATCCATTCTGTGTATTTAACTGATGGCTATTGTCCTTGGCTGGTGCTGCTATCACACTGGGGTCATATGCCGTATGATGAAGTAAAAATGGGGCTGGATTTGGAATCAGGAAATAATATTTGATAATGCCAGGATTGAACCTAGCTTCTTTGATTCCACTTTCTCAAACTGCCTTGTTTCTGGGGTTTAAAATGGTAGAATAGTGTGGAATGATTTCCCCTCTCTACCTTTTATTAGCCTTAGAACAGTAATACACTAACCATCCTTTTGTAGACTCAACGATGAAAGCATCTTCCAAGCACAGAGTTGGAATTCTATCAGCAGAATACAAGCATGAATAAGTTATGGTATATGAATGTAATGGAATATTATTGTTCTATTAGAAATGATCAGCAGATTGATTTCAAAAAACCTGGAAAGACTTAAATGAACTGATGCTGAATGAAGTTAACAGAAGCAGGAGAACATTGCACATGGTGACAGCAAGAGTATGTGATGATTAACTGTCATAGAATTAGCTCTTCTTAACAACGTGGTGATTCAGGATAATTGCAACAGACTTGGTATAAAAAATGCCCTCTGCATCCAGAAAGACTAGGGAGACTGAATGCATATTGAAGCATATTATTTTCATCTTTGTTTGTTTGTTTGTTTTCCCCCTCATTGTTTCCCCTTTTGTTCTGATTTTTCTTTTACATGACTAATATATTTAAAAGAATTGTACATATTTAACCTATTTAGATTGTTTGTTGTCTGGGGGGGAGGTAAGGGAAGAAGGGAAAAATTTGGAACTCAAAATTTTACAAAAATGAATTTTGAAAACTATCTTTACATGTAATCAGAAAAATAAAACAGTATTGAAAAATTTTTTAAAAAAGGGTCTTCCAAGTCTCAATGAGAGCCAAAATTTGGATGAGTGGGGAAAGGATAAAAAAAGTATAAAATAAAAGAATGTGTTGACCATGAAAAAAGAATATAGGCATTGCTAGCTTTTTATTGTCTTGTTAAGGCAGTGCCTGTTGTCCAAGGGCCAACCCAGATAAGTGTAGGAAAGCTTATTATCTAATGCTTGATAAACAGGTGATGAATTTGTTTTGGCCATGGTAAGCCATGAAAGGAACTAAAATGCAAAATGGCCCTCAATCCTATGCAAAACTCTTTTGATTATAAAGTCATAAGTTTGTGGAATAGTGGAAAAGGGGGCAACAGTTGCTAAGAGTCACAAACTTCTTAGATTATCTGTAAAGATACATTAAAATGCTGACACGCAATATTCAATCTTTGTCTTAAGACCAGTGAGGTGACAGCACAAATAAAGTTGAACTGAAATAAGGGAAAAAAGGAAGGCTCACAGATTTCCCTTAAAAAGTGAATAAAGGAATGGGTAGAGTTGTTTTCATTCTGTGCCCAAAGGTGTCAAGAAATATTTTGGGGCAATCTTGGTCATTTCTTGAGATCGTATCATATTGACAAATGTACCTTACACATCAACCTGCTTTGCATGAAAGATGAAAGAGAAAAAACAATTTCATGAGGAACTTGGAAAGATCTGCTGATCTAATTCATTCTTTAACTTCATGCTTGATGACCAGGGTAGTGATGGATATGGGGGAAGATAATGGAAAATAAATTGGAAAATATAGTTCAGGATTAAGAATAATAAAGAATGAAGGCAAGTGGACAGTTTTAAATGAGTACCTCTGTAAAGAATACTTTGATCAGTAGGAGAATTAAAAGGCACAAGATAAGATGAGTATATAATTGCATGGATAAAAAAATATAATTCATTGTATCTGAACACATGGGAAATGACTAAGGAAGTAGCAGTCACTGCAGATTCTCCTGCCTGTGTATAACCATATCATCAACTTTTTACAGCAAAGGTATAGTACAGAAAGATAGCTATACACTGATATAAACAAACTATCCACTCCACAAAATGAAAAATTTAGAAGGGTACAGGCATTGACTATCACACTTTCTTAGAGAATTTTAGCTATTCCAAATAGTGGTCACAATAAGTAGGTTGAAAGAGCACAGAAACTGACTCAGGAAATATTTTATGTCTTTGTGCAGTGGTAAAGACAGCTATGACAGCCAAAGGCAATATGAATTTAGAGTACTTGCTCTTTTCCACCTTGATACTCAATGAATTATGTGATAAAGTGACAATGGTGCTTAAGAAGCTAAAGTCAGGTAAAATGGCTGGACTTGACAAAATACATCATGAATAAAAACATGTTGGGGAGGCTTTTAAAAGTACTTTTATTTTTTTTTAAAAGAAGAGTCCAAACAAATGGAAAAGATCACAGATTATGTTTTTCTACCAAATTTTATAAAAAAGTCTGAGAACGTACCAGAAAATATGTATTTGTAGGGTTATTTTCTCATTTATATAAAAAATTTATGAGAATGTCCTAGAAATGCATTGAGTTATCTTTGGTAAAAATCAAACAAATATATATTTTACCACAATTTTTTAAAAAAGATCTAAGAACATACAATAACCATGTATTTATGTGGATACTTTCTTATCTTTATAAAAATATTTTTGAGAATGCCCTATGAATACCCTGAGATATTCTTGATGAAAATATAAGAAAAAAAAAAACCTGGCAGGTTTTCACAGAAGGTTTTTGACAGCATGCCATAATTTTATAGTTACATAACTAGAGAGAGGTGCAGATAGTATAATGTTCCATTGGGCTTATTGTTTATTAATTTCTAAAAGCTGTTTGATTTGGAAGACCTTAAAGTCTTTCTGAAAGCTCTTGTGGTGTCTCTCAACTATTTGTCTAAGTATTAAAATATTATCTCAGATAGAACTACAAGATAACTGTATGATTACCTGCAAATACTAACATCAAATAAGGAATTAAAAAGAAGGAAAAAAGCTTATATAAGCTGTTTTCCTGTATCATGGTGGATGTCCTATGTGATATTCAAATAAATTAATGACACTCTCATGGTGGTGATGTTCTTGACTTCCTAATTTCATTGACCACCAGAACACGGAGTCTTGGAAGTTAAGATGGAGATGGAAAGAACATGTAACCAGAATTACTCCATTGAAATTGATTTAGAGAAAACTAGAAAGCTGGACTGACCTCATAAAACCAACTGAAAAAAAATCTGTGGATCACTAGGAATGAGTTGTCAGGAGAACTTTATACACAGCAACAAGACTATACGATGATCAATTTTGATGGACATGGTTCTCTTCAACAATGATGTGATTCAAACCAGTTCCTATTGTTCAGCGATGAAGATAGTCATATACATCCAGAGAGAGGCCTGTGGGAACTGAGTGTGAACCACAACACAGCATTTTAACGCTTTCTGTGAATATTTCCATGCATTTTGCTTTCCTTCTTACATTGTTTTTTTTTCTTCTTCTCTTTCTAGATCTGAAGTTTCTTGTGCAGTAAGATAACTGTATAGATATGTATACATGTATTATATTTGTCATATAATTTATCCTATTTAGCATGTATTAGATTACCTGTCATCTAGGGGTGGGGGTAGGGGGAAGGAGGGGAATAAGCTTGGGAAAAAAAAGTTTTTGCAAAGGTCAATGTTGAAAAATCACTCATGTTTTGTAAATAAAAAGCTTTATATAAAAAAAGAAGTATTAAAATAGCAATTGTAAAAACATCTTCCTGAAAAAAAAAAAAAACTAGGAATGAGTTGTGAATTGAAGACCCTTGAATTGTTTGAGCATCAAAACCTTCCATCTTGCCCATCTCACTGACCAAAAATCTTTACTCTCTCCTGGAATTCTGTTTGATCTCCATACTCATTCCAGTTTCTGATCCATTTGCAAACTTCTATCTTACTCCTTTCTCACAACTGATTCCAACTCTGCATGACAAACTCTACACTTCCAACATGTACCATGTGGGTGGCATCTAGTTTGTTCCCTAGTTAATTGTTCCCTAGTTCTGGAAGCTTCAGCCAATGTTGTATCAAACCTTCAGCCCATGGAAGAAAGGAAAAGAAGGAAGCAACTATTTATTAAGTTCCTTCTATTTGCTTGTCACTGTTTAAGTGCTTTCCAAATATACTCTTATTTGATCTTCACAACAACCTGCAAGAGAGATGCTATTGTTATTCTCATTTTATAAATGAAGAAACTGTTGCAGGCAGAAGCTGAATGACTTGCCCAGTGTCCCTCAGTTAAGTGTCTGAAGCAGGGATAGAATATAATCTTCTAGATTCAACACTATAATTACTTACTACCTATATTCTAAAGAGAAATGATAACACTGAAATTTTGAGCCAGAGAAGATACAATCAATTATATTTAAAGCCACACAGCAACATTCAAGAAATAGTGCTGTTGAATATTAGAACCATGTGCTTATTCTTCCTGTGACACTATTTCTCACCCCACCCCAGGTTCTTTCATCTTAATGCTAGAGACTAGATTTCTTTATAGACAGATGTAGCTACAAGTGTTGCAAGACAATATTGGAAAAGAAAATAAAGACCATGAAAAAAAGAGAAGGAAACAAATAGTTACCCAGAGAAGCAAAATTCTGTCTCACACTTGAAAAGTTCTGGTCCATGTTTTCCACCCACTTTGAATTTCTGGGTAGGAAAGAGACACAAATTGGAAGAGTCCTCAGAGAAAATCATATGAGGAGGATTAGAAGAGTCCCTTTAGTACATATTGCCCAAGAAATCCAATTGTGCCCTGAAGCACAGAATTGAAGCATGACATTTCTTAGTGTTTTTTTTTTTTTGTTCAGGTTTTATAAATGATCCAAGGGGAAAGAAAGAAATTTAAATGCTCATATTTGGCATCCCCAGTCTCCACAGAAGCCATATACAGTTGTCTGCTGCTCACTGCCACATTTATTGGGGATGTGAAGAAAAAGCTCATTTTCTTCATATAAAAATGGATCATTTAATGCTTGGGAGAGTAGTGTTTTCATTTCACATGGAAAAGAAGATGATACAAATTCACTGGATATTTAGAAAATGTTTTGCTCAATAAGATTTTACTTCTGTTTCTCAGGAAATTGGTTTCATTGGGACATACTTGCTAGCATGTCTCTAAGTGTCCCATAATTTGTTCTAAATGGGATGTTCCAGGCTTTCTTCTCTTCTTTCTTCTTTCCCCTACCTTTCTCTTCTTTTATGGTTGAAGAGTAGAGCCTGGGAAATGCCAAGAACCAAATCAGTCAGGAACTAGTTTCAAATTTCAAACAAATGTTCTTCATAGAAACACAGAATCAGTGAGATTAGGAATGTGCGCTCTACTTATTTTTCCCTATCAAGGTTCTTGGTTGCTCCCATTCTAGACAATTTATTACAGAATTAATTTTAAGGTCATGGACTTAGAGATGGAAGGGACTTTTGAGGCAGAAGAAACTGAGGCTCAAAGAAGTTTAAATAATTTGCCCAATGTCATCCAGCTGGTAAGAAGCAGAGGCAGTTTTTGAAACCCAGATTCTCAGACTTTAGAACTAGCTTGTTCTCCTGTATATGACATAATCTTCCACTTGTCTGGGTCCTTATTTCCTCATGAAGAGGTTGGATTAGATCACCTCCTAAAGAAATTCCAAAAATAGAACTATGAGCTTATTATTGAGAATTAGATGAAACCTTAGTGATCATCTAGTTCAACTCTCACATTTTACAGATAGAGAAACTGACTGCCAGAAAAGTTAAATAACTCCTCAGGGTTGTACAAGTAATATCTAATAATGCCCAGATTTAAAGCCAGGTTCTTTGACTCAAATTTCTACAGTTTAAATACAGTTAGCATTTATGCATTAACTAGTCTTTTTGTGGTCTCAAGGATAAAATCATCTTACTAGCATGGGGATTATGTTCTGGAGAGAGGTACAGGGTTTCCCTAATATATAGGAAGACTTTATTAAAGAAGATTTCACTGGTTCAAAATTTGAGATCAGTCCAACAAGAACTGATCTGAAGTTTACTATTTGTAATCAGATAATTTGTGATCCAGGCTTACTTTTCCCCTACTTTGTCCAATTTAGTGACTTTTCCTGTACCTGCAGGATGAAATAAAGTGGAAATGTCCTCTGTAGAGAGAAGCCCATCCCACAGCATTTGCTAAGATTAGCCAGAGTTACAGAAGGAGTCAAAGTCCAAAGTGGCAACAGGGAAAAAAGTTTTAGAGGAATCACAGTCAGCCCCCAAGCTACTGTTTTCTCTGCCCTGATCTACTTCAAGTGGGAACTTCTCTCACAGACACAACGTCTTGATCTATCCTACCTGACAAAGAGTGATATCGTTGTGTATTCAAAAACTTCTTAGAAATATGCCTCTGGAGGTGTCTAGCTTTCTATACAAGACATAATTCTGGTGTGGTTGGTAGTTAATGATTAAATTTTCAGTCATCTGACAATAGCAATAATTCCAGTTACAAGGAGGCTTCTATGACCTATCAAAGGATGTTAGGAGCTTGGATTTTAGGGTCATTCAGTCCAACTTTCTCTTTTCATTACAAAACATAGTTAATAAGAATGAGACTGACAAACCAAGCTGAAGTTCTAAGGTGGTTAAGGGAAGAGAGCAGGTGGAAAACAGTGGTGCTGAGCAAAATTGGAGGAGAATGCAATTCATGTGGAAAGCATTGCTTGGAATGCTCTTCTGACTGACTTGAATTCGGAGTTTTATGGATTGATGGGTACTGTCCTAATTAATTGGGGCAAGATGATGAAGCTATGTATACTTCACCAAACTACCAGTACAATGTCTGTAATTTGTTGTTGAATGTAGATAGGGGTTCAGTTAGATTTCCAGCTGGCCAAAGATTTGTAGTTGTCATCTACCATCAAGCAGATGTAAATGCAGAATCAGGATGGGAATTCATGACTTCCTGATGCCAAGCTCTATCTACTGTACTACCCAGCTAACCCTTGGGAGATAAATTACAGAGGACCATAGATCCTGAGCTTGAAAGGGATCTCAAAGCCATTTGTCCAACCTTTTCTGTTTAAAGATAAGGAAATTACAGCCACAACAACAGATTTTGAACCCAAGCCCTCTGATTCTAGAGATAGTGTTCTTTCCATTATATTTCTCAGTTATACACTAGACACCTTGCTACACATAGCACACACAAGGACAAAAATGAAAACTTCCAAAATCCAGGATCTTCCAAACTCCTAGATATCCTTCTCTCATTGGAATACAAAAAGTACTCCCCAGTATGAGCTTCTCTCTTGTAAAATAGGAATTTCTGATAGTTATTTAGAATATGAGCAGTAAGCAGTAGAATTCAGCCTGAGGCAGAAGTGTCATATACCAATTTGTATTACTCTTGTGATTGACTTTTAAAACTTCAGGTTAAACAAATGTGCTAAATAGATTGCAGCCCAATGGAAGCTTCATTTTGAATAAGGTGTTTTCTAGGTCATCTTTTCTCTGTCAGCTAATGATCTATCATCTCAGCTAAGCATCACTTGCAGCATAAAACATGGTGCTATTTGACACTTATGTGAGTTACTAGAGTCTCGTGGGACAGCCATCAAAAGCCATCAGTTGTCCAGTGAAGTGTAAAAGAAGCTATGTCAGCCCCTTACTCCACAGTGTGCTCTGCTCAGACCCTGTTGAGCTTTTCAATACCCAGTCCTGTAAATACCACCAATGTGCCTTCTGTTATTTCCACTTTTTTTATCCTTTACCTGGAATTCATTTTCAGCCACCTGGTCTGTCTAACCAGCCAGGCTTAAGATCAACATTGTATATTTATTTTTGAAAGAACTTGATACAAAGGTGAATTAAGGTGAACTAATTCCTTCTCTCAATCAACAGCTGCTTCCCAAGCAGCCTGGCATTATTAAGCTGTCCAGGATGTCTTTGGGACAAGGACCTGGGTTTGAGAAAGAAGAAAAAAGTATGAAGAAATTGAGGGGGGAAAAGAGGCAAAGAAGAAAAGAAATATAGAGCCTAAAAAGTAAGAAGGAAATAGTGTTTGGGGTGTGTAGTATATAGGGTTAGGCATCCCAGGTCAAAATATCTGAAAACTGCTCTTTCTTCAAACTATCCTTCTGTGCTTTCCCTGAACTATTCTGCTTTGCTATTTCCAAATGCAAAAGTGATGCTCTTAATTTTCATAGGCAACCTTGTGTATGAAGCAAAAACAAATGAATCAGGAAATGAGCTGGAAATTCTGTTCTGCACAGCACCCAAATAGCATATTCACAGGGAATTAGGCAAAGGGCAGGAGGGTAAAATCTTTCTTGTAAAGTTTTAAACTCAAGAGAACAATGTGGAAAGGAGTTCTTTCTTTTTGGGCTCCTTTCATGGCTGGAAATACCCTAGAAACAAGCATGTTGCAATTACAAGTAGTATGATGCCAACTGTATTGTGAAAGACCAGATATATCCTTAACACTGAGTGCTATGGTTTGTTTCTGACTTTTGTTTCCTGGGGGAATGCCTTTAGTTGGGTGCACAGTAGCAGTGTGAGGTATTCCAATACTTGGGAGTTATCCCCAGTGAGCAGTAGAACCAATGAGGCAGAGACCTCAGAACATCTGTCATATCACTATCATAAAATTCCATTTCTCTAGAGCATGAGGGAGAACTGTATGTAGAACTCTGGTCAGTTGTGGGTACACATTTAATGTATTGTACCCAGAGTTGAATGGGAGATAGAAGTAGCAAGGAGGAAAGGAAGGCATAAAAAGGAAAGAAATAACTATTTATTAAGTGCCGACTATGTCCTAGGCATTGTCAAATGCTTTACAAATATTAGCTTTTTTGATCCTCACAACAACTCTGAGAGGAAGGTGCTATTATTATTCTCATTTTGTAGGTGAAGTAAATGAGGCAAATAGAGGTAAACTGATTTGCCCAGGCTCATAAATTTATTTAGTGATTGAAAATGGATTTGAATTCAGATCTTTCTGACTTCAGGCACAGTTCTCTTTCCACTGTGCTATTTAGATAACTCTTATTATAACCTTGTAGGCTCCAGGTAAATAGCAATTATCATTTAGGAAGTTTCATGCTGAAAAGGCATCTGTTCACCCCAACCCCTGCCTGCATTTCCATCTCTACACCTATTCTAATATTAGTTCTTTTTCCCTTCTTCCCAGATTTCCCAGCACAACTTCCCTGATTTTGTTCCTTGCTCTGGAATTATATGCTGAAAAAGGAAAGAATCCTTTGAACTAACACAACCTTCAAAAGTCACTTGAGCCAACACTACCAATTCCCTAAAAAGGCTCTACTCTTCCCTTTGGTATAACATTCTTTCTTTCTTTCTCCCTCCCTTCCTCCTTTCTTCCTTCCATCCCTTCTTTCTTTCCTCTCTCTCTCTCTGTGTTTCTCTCTCTCTCTCTCTCTCTCTCTCTC